>LR538233.1:289486-336612 GCA_900883565.2 Caenorhabditis panamensis
CTTTCGGCGCTTGTGCCAAGCCTCTTCACAAAAAGTCCAGGTTTCTCAGATAATGCATCTTAATTTTCAAGAAATCCCATAAAATCCCAAATTCATTGAATTTGAACGATCAAAACACCATTAAAAAGCTCGTTTTTTGCTCTATAACATAGCATAAACACACTTCCAACACTTTCCCTAGTTGCTCTAGAAAAAATCCCAAGAAAACAACACATTTTCAATTTTTTCAAAAATTTCAAAAATTCGCTCAATTTTCAAAAAATCCCGAAAAATTCCAAATTAATCAAATTCAAACATTCAAAACATTTCTAAATAGCTCTTTTTCCGCTCTACAATTTTGCAATTGACCACTTTTTGCTATCTGTTCTCATTTTAAAGTTGCAAGCCTAGCAGTTTTGTTCCTTTTCATTTTGCGTCTCATTCCGATAAGATTGCCGAAATTTTTTACTTTTCACTTTTTTTAAAAATTTTTTTAATTTTTCTTCTTTTTTAAAATCAACTTAAATTTTTGATTGTATTGGGTACTTTTTCAATGCAGTACAAGTTTTCAATATACATAGAAAATAAAACAAAAAGAAGACAACCTTCCCATTCTTTTCCATCAACCTTATCATATTTCCCTGCCATTTCGCATCACCACTCACTTTTCTGCGCCTCTTCTTCTCTCATATAGTAAACATTTATCAACATTTTGTCTCGGGTAACACCGAGAAAACGAAGAGAACCCCGTCCCGCCCTCGAAATCGTCGTGTGTGTTCTTGAGAAATGGGAAGAAGGCAACATTCGCAACCGGTCTAGTTACCTTTTCTTGTCTATACATGGTTTGGTTTTGTGTTTTTCTTGGGGTACATGGTTCTATTAGATAGCCTGGGATTTTTTAAACCTTTTCCAGTTCAATTTATCTAAATTTAGATCAACCTAGCTCAACCTAGAAAATAGGCTCCGCCCACTTTTTAAAAATTTTTCTTAGCTTTTTTGTACATCTTCCGGTGGTTTTCAGAAGATCCGAATAGTGCAAAAAGTAGGTCTAAACTTCTTTTTTCAATTCTAATAAAAATCTGAAACATTTTGAACAAATTTTTTTTTTCAAATTTTTCAATTTTTTCCACTCTCAAAAAAAAATTGAAAAAAACATTTTTTTTTGAAATTTTTTTTTCGATTTTTATGATGTTTTTAGATAGATTCTTGCATGCTAATTTTGAATCTAAATTTCATTTTTGTTGAAAATGATTTTTAATACTATTTTAGAGTGCTCAAAGTCTCAATAACCCCCAAAATCAAATGTTTCTTGACCCATTTTTGCGGGTTTCCGGTCGGTTTTTTCAAATCAAAAATGTGAAAAAATAAATCTAAACTATGGGTATCAATTCTAATAAAAATCTAGAACAATTTGAACAAAAAAAATTTTTCCGAATTTTTCAATTTTTCTCCCTCAAAAAAAAATTTGGAAAAATTTTTTTTTTTCGAAAAAAATTGTTTTTTTCTTTTTTCTATACTTTTTTCCATCTATTATACAACTTTGTGAGTGTGTATAAGTAACAAAAAGATATATATCTCAAAGCCCCGAGATAATCTCCAAGGTAACAGCGAGCTCCGCTCGCAGTCCTTCAAGAGCATCAGGACTTGTTGACAACTTTTTGTCCTACGCGTCATAGGATGGATTTGCGTTTTCGTGGTGAGACCCGGGGGCCTAAAATGGTTGAAAATGGCCTAAAAAAGGGGTATTTTTGGTTGGTTTTTTACAGTTTCAAAATCCTCAGTTTTTAAATAGGATTTTTCAATTGTATTATGGTAGTATCAATTTTTTCCGTCTCAATCTTTTTTTTTCCTGGTTTTTGGGTTACTATAGCTCTTTTTTAAGATGTTTTCTTTTTACTTAACTCATCTATTTACCCCTTTTTCCGTGCCAAATCGCAAAAATCAGTTTTGCTAATTTTTCAATTTTTTTCAAAATTTGCTCGAATTTTAAAAAATTCCATAAAATTTCAAAATCCTCCAACTTGAACAATGAAAATATCACTAAATAGCTCTTTTCTTGCTCTACAACTTTGCAATTGACAACTTTCTTCTATCTGTTCACATTTCCAAGTTATACCTTCAAGAAGTTTTGTTCATTTTAGGCCACGCCCCCTTTTCGCATTTTTTTCACATTTTCAAAAAATTCTGAAAAATTTCAAATATTTTTTTGAGTGTTGAGATTTTTGTATGTTTTTCACAGTTTTGCAATTTCAAACATTAATTTTTATAGTTTCCTGGGTTCTCTTGAAAAAATCCCATGAAAACAGCTCATTTTCATATTTTTTGATTTTTTTGAAAATTTGCTCAAATTTTCAAAAAATTCCAAAAAATCCCAAACGTATCAAATTCAAACACTCAAAACAATTATAAAAAGCTCTTTTTCTGCTCTACAATTTTGCAATTGACTACTTTCTGCTATCTGTTCTCATTTCCAAGTTGTACCCCCAAGAAATTTTGATCATTTTAGGCCACGCCCCCTTTTCGCATTTTTTTCACATTTTCAAAAAATTCTGAAAAATTTCAAATATTTTTTTGAGTGTTGAGATTTTTGTATGTTTTTCACAGTTTTGCAATTTCAAACATTAATTTTTATAGTTTCCTGGGTTCTCTTGAAAAAATCCCATGAAAACAGCTCATTTTCAACTTTTTCTATTTTTCGAAATTTTCTCAATTTTTAAAAAATTCCATGAAATCCCAAAATTTTCAAATTTGAACAATGAAAACATCACTGAAAAGCTCTTTTCCTGCTCTACAACTTTGCAATTGACCACTTTTTGCTATCTGTTCTCATTTCCAAGTTGCAACCCTAAGAAGTTTCGGTCATTTTAGGCCACGCCCCTTTTCGAATTTTTTTCACATTTTCAAAAAATTCTGAAAAATTTCAAAAAATTTTTTCAGTGTTGAGTAATTCGTGTATGTTCTTTAATTTTACAATTTCTAAATATATCATTTTTATTCTAACTTTCCGGGTTTTCTTTAAAAAATCCAATGAAAAATGCTCATTTTCAATTTTTTTTTGATTTTTCGAAAATTTGCCCAAATTTTCAAAAAATTCTATAAAATCTCAAAATGATGGGATTCAAACAATCAGAACATTACTAAAAAGCTCTTTTTCCGCTCTACAACTTTGCAATTGACAACTTTTTGCTATCTGTTTTCATTTTCAAGTTAGACCCCAAGAAGTTTGGGTCATTTTCTGTTTCAACTTCAACACAGATTTTTCTGTGAAATGGTTGTTTTTTGATATGGGAAATTCTTTCATTGATCTTTTTGTTTTTAGTGTGAGACTCATAGCTCAGAATGAGGTGTTTATGCTCTTTTTAGCTTGTTTTTTTCAGTCACTGTTTCAAAATCCTCATTTTTTTACATTCGCTATTTCAACTTCAGTTCTTCCTCTATTTCTTTTTCCGTAGAATTGGGTTACTGTAGGTCTAAAATGTCTGTTCATGCACTTTTTCCTTTCTATTCTCCTTCTTTTCATCCCTATTCACGTGCCAAATCAAGGCAATCCTCTCTCATTTCTCTCTTATTGAAACAGAAACCAAAAAGCAACAAAACAGAAAAAACGAAAGGGATACGAGGGAAGGGATAAGGCGCGCGCGGGCAGGGCGCGATTAACAAAAAGTTGATCGCCAGGGCAACCGACCCGTCCTCGTCCCGTCGTCCGTCGGGCCTTTGCCCCTCATCACACTCATGAGGGGCTCCGCCGGCGAGCTCTCGCTCTCCGACCTGGCGCCCTCCTCTTTTACTTTGTGTGTGTGGATATGTGTGCATGTTTCATTTCTATGCATGTATACGTACTCGGCGAGATTTGTTTCACTCTGCCGTCTATCTTGCTTATCACCTGGAGTGTATTGTTTTGTTCTTTTCGGGTTTTCTTGTTTTGAACTTCAATTTCAGGAGATTTCAATGTTTTGAAAAGTTCCTTGTGATTTTGGGAAAATTTTGAAACAGAATTTTTTTAGGTCAAAAATTTTTTTCAGCCTCAAATTTCTGTGCAAAAACTCATAGAAACATGCTTTTTAGTGCACATTAACCTTGTTTTCAGACTGGTTTTTTTTCAAATTTTACCTCGATTTTTCCCAATTTTCATTGCCTATTATCACTGGCCTATCAGTTGTTTTCACAAGGTAAGTTCCCTTTTTCTTTTCTATTTTTAAACATAGATAACACTTGTTCACTTGCTTGATTACACGTCTTGATTGCGACCCATGGGCTCAGTTTTACATGGCTCAAACGCGCCGCGACACTCATGGGAAAAAGAGGGGCGCGTGGCCACGCCCCTTTTTCATAAACTGCGCTAGTTATTCTTCGATGCGCGTCGAGTTTTTTCTTGATATATTCACTGTTTCACATTTTACACAGAAGCTGTGCTTCAAGAGTTAAAATATTCCTGCGCTGTGTATCATGTCCCTTGTTCCTAATTGTCCTCAGTTAGTGAGTTTTTGAACTAGACTTTTGACTATCATCCCGTTTTTTCTAGACTTAAGCGCGCTGTGGGGAAAAGAGGAGTCACACCCCATTTTCGTAAGCTTTTTTGACGATTTCTTGATGAGCATCTGGTTTTTTTTCAGTTTACTGTTTCAATTTTCACACATAAGTTTAGGCTATCAGAGTTGAAACATTCCTGCTGCGCAACTCTACGATTTCCTTTGGTTTTCTGTTTCGAACACACGTTTTAGTCAAGTTGGAACTAATTATTCAGTTTTTTGATTTCCGTGCACAAAAAATGTCTATTTTTTGCCATTATCAAACTCAATGAGTGTTGAGAGCTTGATTTTCGGCTATCATTCCATTCTTTCATGGCTCAAAAGCGCCGCGACACTCATACGGAAAAAAGAAGAGAGAGGCCACGCCCCCTTTTTTGAACTGCGCTAGTTACGTTTTTTTTTAATCGTTTTTTACTGTTTCACAATTTGAGTAAAGGTTCAAGTGATCCGAATAGCTCAATCCTTCTCACACAGGAAACATTATTTCATAATTTTCATTTTTTTTTTCTCTTTTTTGCCGTTTTACCTACAATTTTTGATTAGCAGAGGTTTATACATATAATTCCAATCTTCTCATCAATAACAATTGTTTTTAGTTCCCTACTTCTGCTTCCGTGAATACTGATCGCAATCCATCGTCACTTCTACTCTTTTCAATATTCCATTATGCTGGTTCATATTCGCTACTTATTTATTTTTCTCTTCCAATTTGTTGATTGTTGAACTCCTGTTTACCATTTTTGACTGATACATTTGATTGTGGGCTATGGGCTCATTTTGCATGGCTCATGCGCGCTCCACACCTTCATGTGAACGAGAAGAGCTTGGCCACGCCCCTTCATTTCGGGATACCTCCTTTGCACCACATGCAATTATTCCTGTTCCAATCTTTCCGTATAAGGGGCACTCCCTCAAAATTGTTGATATTCGGACGATTTTCTTCCATTTTCTTCAGTCTCACTTATTCTGAATATCTACGCATTTCTTCCATTGTCAACTTTTCCAAGACCAACCGTTTTCTTTTCCGGTTGAAACTTACAATTAGGTTTCGCTTATGATATCTCATCTCACCGTTTCAGTGATAGGGTGTCAGATTCAAACTTTTACTCTTACCAATTGTCTTACGATTGATTTCGGATCATTTTTTAAACAGAAAACAGACATCCAACTAGTAAAATTACATTTCCCGGGGAGTTTCACATTGTTTTTTCCTGTTTCTTCTACACGTTCTGTCACTCTCTAGCCTAATACTCATGAACTTCCCTTTATCATTTCAAATCTCCAGAAACCCAAAAAATACTGTTTCCCTTCTGCAACTTATTACTTTTTACTGCTTCTTTTTATTCTCCATGTTTTCCCATGTTTGCACAATTTCTCATCATCCATATATGAAATGCACCTTCCTCTATCACCTCCACCTCGCCGATCCGGGATTTGCAATCCCAATCTCAATTTTCTCATGGATTAGCATGAACGGAAAGCAGGAGAGCTGGGATTATATCCGAAACCGCGAAATTGAAAACCTATAATTAACCGGATATAAGGCTCCCCCAACCCCAACCCATTAACCTGGCTGCACGTGCACATTCCGCTTACCTGACTAATCTGTGTGTGATCTTGCTCATTAGCTAGAATTCTGGTTGTATCAAGCAGATAATGAAGCAATTAGTGCGTTTTTGACACGTATGAGATGACAATGACATAGCTAGGGAAGATGATTGACACCTGGAGATACCGGATGCTAGATACTACCATCGAGATTAGTGTAGCTGACAGTTGGGTGGGTCATTGATATTGGTGTAGGCGGTTTTCTGACTGAACTTGAGAAGAGTAAGGTTTTAAGATTTGATATCAATTGAATTCGTTGAAAAGTTCAAGGATCGAAAAAAAAATTTTGTTAACTTTTTCAAAAACCTGTAAAACTGAAAATTTTTCTTGGATGATTTTCTTGGTCTTTCTTGACGATTGACAATTTGTAGGTGAACAAACTTTGTTCCTAGGAAATTCTTCGAGAAAACCAAACAATGAGTTTCCAATCTACTAAATTTCGTCTTTCCGTTATGAGACCCAACTTATGAAGTTTTCTGTTTCGCCATGAAAACGTGAAAAATTTGATCTAAAAGTATGCAATAGTCAATCATTTCACTCGATAAAAGTTTTACACTACCGCTTGATCAAATTCCTGTGAAAAATCTCAAAAAAATAAGTTCGAAACCCTCCGAAACACTGTTTTTCGCTTCGAGACCCACTTCGGAAAATTTCTGTTTCGTCAGGAAATCTTGAAAAATTGATCGAAAAGTATGCAATCATCATAGACCAAAGCTGAATTCGTTTTTTGAAACCTTTTTCTATCGATTTCCATCAAAAAAACCGAAAAAAAACCATTACAAAACCTTCCAAAAACTCTTTTTTCAGGCCAACACCCACTTTTGAAATTTTCTGTTTCTCGAGAAAAACATCAAGTTTTTCTAAACCAATAAGCAATACTTTTGCGATCCAACACCCATAAGTTTCCAAGTCCTTTTCCTATTGATTCCTATGAAAAAACCCTCCAAAAATCATCCAGAAACCCTCAAAACTCCCTCCTCTAATGACACCCACCTTCCCCCCTAACATCCCGTTCTCCCATATCCCCTCCATTCGCAACCTATTTTGATACCCATCTCCATACAAACTGCTACCATCTGTTCGTTACCCCTATCGGCTCCGTCCTCCAATTACATCTCCAGCCCAATTAGTCCCGGAGACATCAAAGACACATCACCTGTCTCACCTACCTGTCGCCATTACACCTGCTCTCGAGATTTCCTTTTTTGCTTTTGGGAGAAAAAATGTGAGATGGCCAGGTTCGATAAGGCGATTAGCAAAAGAAGGAGGGTCCAATGAGGGGTCTAATCCTTTTCCTCTTTGCCTGATTTGTCCTTTTTCATTAGTTACGCTTGTCAGTAACAATTGCATTGTTTTCTTTCCTTGTCTTTTTCAAGGACTTTTTGGACTTATTGGATTGGTTTTGGTTCATTAGGGATAATGGAGTAATTCAGAGGTCTTTTGGATTACGTATTCTGATTCTTTGCATCAGAATCTTTTGTTGAACTCAAGCCTCTTTCTGTCCATTTTTCCTGATTCCTTTTCTTGCTTGGTGTCTTGTGAATTTGCGCTGTTTCACGGACTCTAGATGTTTTCCAGACTTACTTCAAACTCTAATGTTGAGTGTATGTCGAACCTCACATCCTCTGAAACAGATTTTTGTGAATTTCACCTTATCGTCTATAGTTTTTGTTGATCATTTCCGTTTCACATAATCTAGATGTTTCACCTAGTTTCCAGTCTTGTGTTTGTCTTCTCCAAAGAACTTCCTGAATCCTCGTTGATTCCTATTTGAGGGCCTATTGATGTATTTTGACTTTTGACATGTTTCCTAAATTATCTGTTTCACGGATTCAAGATGTTCCACCAACTATTTTTGGTTCGAATGTTGTATGATTGCCCTTCGAACATTTGAATTCCTCCTACATAATTTCTTTTTGTTCATGTTCGATCGGCTTCCAAAAAGCTAGGTAGCTACGTTTCCTGGATTCTTTCTGTTTCACATCTTACAGATGTTCTAATTCCTTTTCAAATCGGATGTTGTTTTAGCGTTACTCCAACTTCTGAACACCTTCTGAATCCTTTCTTCTCTTGGTGTCTTTTGAATTCTCACTGTTTCACGGATTCTAAATGATTGAAATTTTCTTTCTTTAGTGTTGATCCTCCTTCATGTCGAACTTTCGAACATCTTCTGAAACATATTTTCATGTCTTCCACCTAATCGTCGTTTGCTATTTCAGCGATCTATATTCTGAAATTTCTGTTTCACGCCTTTTAGATAACCCATCTGAATTTGAATCTTCAGTTTTCCTTCTTGGTTTAGCTATTCACTTCTTGTGTATGCCGTTCCCTTTCTTCCATCTGAAACGGAACGTCCTGTTCCACTCCACCCACATTTCTTACCTTGCTTTGAATCTTCGTTCTGATTCCTGGGGTCTGTTGATTTTCTGAACCCTTATCAGTTTGTATTCTGATTCTTCTGTTTCACGCTTTCCATATCTTCTGCCCAGTTTTCAAAACCCCACTTTGATTTGTGGTCCAAAATATTTCCCGCATTCTCTTTTCTCCTGGATTCGTCTCGTAAACGTTTCGCTTCTCAATCATCTTCATTCCCTACCACTTTCCTTCATTCTTACCTTCCAGTGTTGCCATGGACGCCCGCTTCCAAAACAACCAACAAATGGCGAACTTTGCCAATCACCACCCACAAAACATGATGATGCACCACGCCCAACCAGGCCACTTGGCCAACTTCGGTAAGCCTCAAATTTCAGTTTTCTGTTTCAATATTTCTATGTTTAGATCCAAGACTCGTCGCTCATCTCCAGCCTCAGCCTCATCGTCCCCAACACAATCAGCAGCAGAACCAGAACCAGAACATTCTCAGCAACGCCGCTCACCTTCAGCCCCACCAGTCCCGTCAAAACCAGATCCAGAACCAAAACCAGAACCAGATCCAGATCCATCCAAATGCTCCTCTCAACGCCAACAATGCTGCTCCTCCCGGTCAACCAATTCCCCCTCATCAACTTGTGCACCACTGTAAGTAGCTTTTCTTCTCTGAATCTAAGAGAAAACATAGATTTGCTCTTACAGACAACGCTCTCTTCCATGCCCATCATCATCTCAAAGTAGAGTACTCCAACTTCAATAGGAGATTTAAAGGTTAGTGGCTTTGGATTGAATCTAGAGGCTAATTATCGGTTCCAAATGCCTGTTTTCAGAGCAAGACGCTATCATTGATAGATTGGAAAAGGAAAAAGAGGCAATGGAAGCATCTTCCCGAACCCATGCAGCGGAGAGAATGTGTAAGCTTCGTTGCAAAGTTCCGGCACACATTCTGAAGATTTGAACACTTTCAGCGGCTACCAATGCAATCGCAGCGTTGAAAACGCAGAGAGCAGATGATAAGAAATCGTATGATCATCTACGAACAGAGTTCGAGCATAAAATTGATGGTGAGTACATAGAAACAGTTTTCAAGCAACAGAATTGATAAACAAGTGTTTTGCAGCAGAAAAGGAGCTCGAAGAAAAGATTCAAGGCTTGCAGAAGGCCTTGAGAATTTCAACGGAAGCTTTGCAAGCCGCGAAACAGAAATTTGAGCAGATGGATGGACTCAATGGAACGATTATGGAAAATGGTAAAACAGAGAATCACCTTCAGAAGAAATTTCAATTCATTTCAGAGCTCTCCAACGTCCGGAAAGATCTCCAGGATGCCCGGGATGAGATCCAGTCTTTGCAGAAGGAAAGAACGATTCTCCAGGAGCAGGTCAAGACCGCCGAACAGAACCATACACTCCAGAAGCTCTTGTTGCAGAGAGATCTGAAAGCCAAAAGTGAGTAGAACAAAAATAGAAGCTGAAATGAAGGCGGGAATGTTTCAGATCATAACAAGAAGCTGTTCAAAAAACGATCAACAAGATGTATGAAAGTGAACGCTAGAAAATGTCAGCAGTGTAAGCTGAAGCCTTTGATGGTTTCAATGCTGAAACAGAGAAAAAGCCTGAAACATCAAATCGATCGATTGGGAACCGAGAAAGACGGAATGGAGAGGGAACAGAAGATCACAAAGGCCATGCTCCAACAGAAGGTCGCACGAATCGCAGAGCTAGAACGAGCGGCAAAAGACGCCGAATCGCAACAAGACGGCCTCAAACTGGACATCGTTCAATTGGAGGAGAAGAATGGAACGTTGAACTCCACGGTCGATGTTTTGGAGCAAAACTTCGCGGATATCCAATCAGCACTGAAAGCGAAAGAGACGGAAATCTGTCAGCTCAAACATGATGCTAAAGGAGCCGAGCGACTTCTTGGAGGTAAGTTTCGCTCTATTCTATGTATGTTAATAATGCGGTTTCAGATGCGACAGTTCGAGAGGAAGACGTAAGACAAGAGGTGCTCAAGCTCAGAAGGGAGAGAGACAGCTTGATCCATTCCCTGAATGATGCAGAGAGGCGGTATCAAGAGCAGAGAGGTCAGTCCTCTTCAAAGATCGTGTTCCTAGAGAAGAAAATTCAATCCTGGAGTGACCATTTGCTTGCTTTATACAGAAGGGATGCAAGTGAGCCTCTAGAAAAGGAGATTCATGAGGATAACACACTGATTTCAGGGCACTGCTACGACATTGGGGAGCTGCAGGGACAAGTGCGAGAGCAAGAGCGTCAATTGAACGCAGCTGCTGAAGAATCAAAGAATCTGAATGCTACGATTGATTCGCTGAAGGCCGAGAAAGAGGCCTTGAACCAGCAACAGGAAGAAATCATTCACGTGGAGTTGACCCCCGCGGGTAAACGTCGAAGGGAGATCAGTGAGTAGAGAGAGATAGAAAAACTCAAAGAGATTGACATAAGATTTACTGTTTTTCAGTGAACGAACCAAAGATCAAAAAGCTCCAGGACAAGATTGCCGAGCTCGAGGAGGATCTAGCAGAAGTCAAGCTAGAACGAGAGAATCTGGAAGCAAATCTCAAGATTGTCGAACTTGAGAAGAAAGACCTGGAGAAGAAGGTGAAGGAGGGACATGTTTTCGACTTCACCGAAAAACAGAAGGAATTGATTGAAAAGCTGCGGAAAGCTGAAGAATTGACGAAGCAGCTTGAAAAAAGTATGGCAGACTGCGAAAAGGAAAGGAAGCTCTTCAAGGAGTACATGGACAGACAAAGCGAGAGAGACGAGAAGCAGGAAAAAGAAAGAGAAGAAAGTGAGTACCGAACCTTCAGCGGTCCATACGATGTTTGTCGTTTTTCAGAGTCGAAAAAGGATAATGAAGAGCTCCACAACACAATTACCCGACTCGAGAATATCAGAAAGAACTTGAGACTTGAAATCGAAAGAATTGGAAGAGAATTCAGAGGTTAGTCGACGCGTTATCACTAATCGAACACATTCAAAAATGGTTTTTTTTAGAATTCAAACTCGCCCACGCTGCGTGCAACCACACCCTCGCTGCCCAGGCAAAGATGGACGGAAATGGAGCCAAGAAGAGAAAGCTTTGAGCTATCAGACTACTGATAGCGTTACGTTGTAGTTGTTGTTGCTTCTATTGAACAATTGCTTTCTCTTTCCTGTCTGGCTCTTGTTTTGTATTGTTTTCGTAGTAACCTCAGCTTCTATTACTTCTTCTACCTCTCCCAAACTTTCCTGCATCTCTGTTCAACTTCTCTGATCTCAAAATCCAAGTTTCTAATCCCTATTCTCTCTTTTTTCGTCCCAGTGATACTTCCTTCTTCTAGCCGTGTTATTGGCTTCACTATCATACTTTTCTTGATGTGTTTGTGTTGTGTTTATTTAGACTACTTCTACCTCACCAAACTTTGCTGCATCTCACTACAATCTACCTATCTGCTTTTATCTGTCTTTTTCCTATGTATTATCTCACTTTTTTGAAAGACATTATGTTTTCCTACCTTTTCCAGTTAATTTTTTTCCTGTTACATAAATATCTGAACTCTAATCTGTATTGTTTCTTTGTAATCGGCGTTTCATGTGTTCTGTCACTTTTCACTACTTTTTCGTTTCTTCTACTACAGTAAACTGTTGTCGGTTTCAAATCTATTGGTGTTGTTCTAAAACGGTGTTTATTCGACAGAGTTTCTATCTTTCGAAGTAGCTTAAGACTCTCACTATTACTCTACATGTGATTTGACTCTTTCTGCGCGTCTTTTGAAACCGTGCATTGTTATTGTTTGTTTCTTTTGCGTCTATCAATTTCCTGTTACTAGTCTAGCTTTTTCAGCGTGTTGCTTGTAGTAGCGAGCATAACTACCTCTCCAAATCAATCTGCTTTCTTTTGTCTGTTTGCTATGATCTCTTGATAGTTGGAGCAGTACATATTCCGATTCTTTTGCTCTGTCCTACGTCCATGTGACACTTGTCCATTCCTCCCTTCTTTCCTGTGTATCACTCTGTTTCTACGCGTTTCAGTATCTTTTCCGGTTCATAGTGGTTGTCTTACTGTTTCTTCAATAGTTCAAATCTAGTCAGTGTTACTTTGACGTGATCATACGTCCGATTCTCACTGTTGTGCTTTTCCGTTGCCTCTACAGTAAACTTCAATGCTCTTTTGCTATTCTTTCTCATTTTTCCCTTGGTTACTGTTACCCGGAGTCCCTATTTCATTTGACCCCCGAACGTTTTTGATTCTCCATGCGTCTTCTGAACTAGACAGATCTCTGCCCCTCTGCTACATGGATTCTGAATCGTTTTCTCTTCAGAATCCTTTTTACCCTTCTCTCACCCCTGATTCGCTTATCCCGCTTCGTTCCCCTTCGTTTCCGTTTTTTCGAATCTCAAATCCCTCGCAAACGTTCTGTTTTCCAGATTGCTTCATAGGTACCTATTCTGAAATCCAGCCTTCAACACCTCCGGCTTCTCAGAAGCTCTAAAAAGCAGTGCATGTAAGACACAAGACCCCCTCCCCCTTATCCAATAACTCACTTTTTTTTCAGAAATATGTACCGATTCTTCCCTTTCGACAGAAGTTTCAGCGCTTCACTTCCAAATTTAACGGATGCTGGAACGGGAAGCTCGAGCTCGATTTCTCGATCCACCTCATTGGAGAAACTTCCAAAGATCGTAGACGCAACTGCTATTCTTCTAAATAATTCAAGACCAATTCGAATGAAACCAAACAACGAGATCGCAATTCAAATGCCCTATCAGTATTTAACCGAATTTTTGGATGTACACGACTGGTACAGATTTGTGTCGGGTGGAACGTTTTATTTCAAGAGGTTACTAGTCACGGCAAGAAGTAACCATTCGGGTATGTTTTTTGAAATTGAGCTTTCAAAAATTGATACTTTTCAGATGCTCTAAAGGAGAAGGATAAAGAAATCAACCATTTTAAAGAAAGATCCGAAGACTTCCGAAGCCAGCTCAATAATACGAGTTCTCAGCTGGAGAGCCAGGCAGAAAGACACAGAACAGACTTGCTCCGAATTCGTGGAATGATGCAAGAACATATTGACACCGAAATTGAGAGTGCAAGGCTGAAATTTGAAGGTGAGAATTCAAAGGGTGGTCTTTACAAATCAAAGAACTTACAGCTGAATTGGCTAGGCAGAGAGAACAGATGGAAATGAGTCATCGTATTGGTAGGTTTTGGAAGAGGTGTTGCTGAACTTTTGAAGTCCCCAAAATTTCAGAGATTGCGCAACTCACAGCCGAAAAGAAAAAAATCGGTGGCGAGCTTGCACAAGCACAAGCTGACAAGAAAGGTCTGGAGGACGATCTTCGCGAGTTCAAAATCAAATTCCATCAGAAATCAGATGAAGCGGATAACTGGAAAATGAGCATGGACTGCAATCTGGCGGGTCTGAGAGGTAGGTCATTGTTCTGAATCCTTTTTTATAGACTTTTTCAGCACTTGAAATAGCCAGTGGTACTGAAAAAGGAGCACTTGTTCGTTGTATGGAAATGAAAGAAAATGCAGAGTCTGAAACACGAAACGTAAAGAAACAATGTGATGCGGAGATCGAGAAGAATAAATCGCTGCACGCGTCAATGATTGAAGCCAAGAAGAATGGTCTGAAAGCAGCGGATCGTGAGTTTTAAAAGGGTTGCTGTTTGGAAGGTTTTCTTTCAGTGCTCAAGGAGAAAGAAGCAGAGTGGAAAGCGGAAAACGACGAATTGAAGGCCACAATCGCTAAGCAGAACGAGGAGATTGCTGCATTGAAGCAGAAGAATGAAACGCAAAAAGCTAAACCAAAAATCTCGAAAGTAGAACGGATCGCAAGAAAATGGAAGAGAGAGCAAAGAAAGGCAGCCTTCACAGGACTCGATGAAAAAGTTACAGGTAGGAAAGCAGTTTCAAAAATAGCTAACTGAAAACAAGACTCTTCTACTTTTTAGAGTTCATCAAATCGGGAAATGAATGGAATAAAGCGATGGAGAAGTGGAATCTGGAGAAATTTGAACTAGAGACTGATTTGGGGAACGAGAGAATGAAGGTTGGAGATCTGGAAGCCGCAATCAAGGTGATGGAAGCTGAGAAGACGAAAGTGGAAACTGATCTGAAAAAAACAGAGGAGAAATTGGAGGCAGCAGCGAAAGGTGAGCGTAATCTAACTTTCATTTTCAGAGACTCATAATCGTTTTTCAGCGTCGAAAACAAAAGAACAAGAACTGGAAGGGAAACTGCAGACCTTGAATGCAAACTTGACAACTATGGAAAGAACCATCGAACAGCAGAAGGGGACTATCAGTAGCATGAAATTCGAGGCAGACAGAGCTACTCAAAGTGAGTTTTCTCAGATAGAGATCACAGGAACTAATAGTTATTTTTGCAGATATGAATGAGAAGGAAAATCAGTGGAAAACGGAGTTCGATACTCTGAAAACAAGAGAACAAGAATTGGAACGAGATGTGAAAATCTTGAATGACAGCTTGGCTGCAAAGGAGGCAACAATCCGAGAGATCAATGAAAAGGCTCAAATCGCTGCAAACGGTAAGAGGAAATTCTTCTGCCTTTCCGGGACCTAAAAACCTTGTTTTTTAGCCGCCGAAGAAGAAAAAGGTCGTTCGGACCATGAAAATGCAGTGCTGGTCGGAAAGCTGTGGGCTTCTTATCTTGTGAACAATGGTTTGTCAAAGAAGAGGAAGATCGCTAGCTAATCGCCAGTTTTTAGAGCTCGTGGAGAAGCAGAAGATTCTTGAGAAAGTTGTGGATGCGTTCAAGAAGACTGCCGAACGTCAGAAAACTCTTGCAGATGGAGAGAAGACTCGTGCAGATGGTAAGAACCACCTGTCTAATCTGTCTAATCCTTTACGTCATAGATCTGGATCAACAAGTCAGAAGTCTGACCGAAGAAGTCAGAGAACTGAAGCTCGAGCAGTCGAAGGACAAGGAGCAGTTGTTGGATCTAACAAAGCAAGCTGAGTTGGCTGAAAATGATGCCAAAGATACAGAAGCAGCACATGACAAGGAAGTACAAGAATGGAAAGACAACGCCGAACAAGAGAAGGCTCGTGCAGATGGTAAGACTTTTAGAACCCCTGTAATTAATCTAACAACCTGTTTCAGGACTTGCTGAAAAACTGGAAACCCTGACCCTGGAGGCTACTAATCACACGACTACTCCCGATGAGCTTGATGAGCTGGAGGCTTCCAAAACGCTGAAAAAGGAGCTGGATGACTCGAGAGATGAGGCAGATGTGGTGGCTGGAGGGGATGATCATGATGACCAACCAGATTGGGAACCCTCGTTCCCCGACTTTGATCAACAGCAGGAGGATGAGATCAAGAATGACCAGCCTTCCCCCGTTCTCCTTGAGACGGACAACTCGGCTGAAGCAGTTCAGAATGCAGAAAACGAAGACCCCCAAGAGGAGTTGAGAAGGAAAGAGGCAGCTTTTGAGTTGGAAAGAAGCGGTGAGTTGTCTTAGTTAATTCCATGACACATATAATGTTGGTCATTTCAGAATGGCTCGAGAAGGAAAAGAAATTGAACAAGAAACTGGAGGAGAAAGACAGGCTTTTACAACGTACTTACTTATATCAATCAGACAAACCTAATATTTTGATTTCAGAGGAGGAAATAGGAAAACAGGCTGACCAAGAGCTGATAAAGGATCTAAGCCAGAAGGTGAATCAACACCGGGTGGACAAACTGGACAGATCGGATTGCGCCCCAACTCAAGAAAGTCTTGACGCATACCGTAAGGCCGATCTTGAAAACTCCGAAGATTCCCAAGATTTCAGAACTCAATCAGAAGTTGAAGAGGCTTGAGCAAGTGGTTGAAGATCTTAATGCAGAAAAGGACCGCATCATACGTGCCCATGACCGACGTTTCTCACAGTTCCAAGCGTTTCTCGACAAGGAGAACACCGCCAACGCTTCCAATCAACCTTCTGGAAACGGTGAGAAGGGTCTATCTCTAGATGATAAGGTGTCTTTTTCAGCGCTCAATGATGTGAACACCGCTCCTCCTGTTCAATCAAACCGTGGAGGCTTGGGAAAACGCAAAGCTGCTAAAGAGGTGAGCTAGGATACGCCGTTTGCTAGTTGGGTACTTTTGAAAAACATCGTTGTCTTGGAACTGCAAGGGTTTCCTAGACAAGTAAAAGAGCTCAATAACTCAATTGTTACTAACAGCTTTAGTTTCAATGTTTCTGTTTTCAGAATGCTCCTGTTGTTCCGAAGAAGAAAGGTGGAAAGAAGAAGTGATCCCGCATTTGTACAGTTCTTCTCCAACATCTACTGGACTGCCAAACACCGTCAAATCTACAATCTCCATCTCTTCCCACTCATCCTTCATTTCCTGACCTGATCGTCGTTTTTTGTTCCTTGATTTCTAACTTGTTCTGCTCCTTTCCTCTTCCCCATCCCCTGTTCTCATGTTCCTGTCCCTACTTATTCTACTTTTCTGTTTCCCAATCTCTTCGAATCCAGTTGTACTTCTTGTCCAATGATTCTCCAGTCCCGCTTTTTACCAAAGATTCCGCTGCTCCCCATCTCAGTCACACCTGTTCTTCCTACTTCCCGTTTCTGTTATTCTGACTGTCATGGCAGTTCTGATTGTCCTGCTCCCTCTCCAACTGTGTCCCTAGCTCCTCCTCCCTGCGTTTTCCTGTTCCAAACGTTCTTCAATTCCCCATCCCCTGTTCTCATGTTCCTGTCCCTACTTATTCTACTTTTCTGTTTCCCAATCTCTTCGAATCCAGTTGTACTTCTTGTCCAATGATTCTCCAGTCCCGCTTTTTACCAAAGATTCCGCTGCTCCCCATCTCAGTCACACCTGTTCTTCCTACTTCCCGTTTCTGTTATTCTGACTGTCATGGCAGTTCTGATTGTCCTGCTCCCTCTCCAACTGTGTCCCTAGCTCCTCCTCCCTGCGTTTTCCTGTTCCAAACGTTCTTCAATTCCAACTTCAGTCTTGTCCAATGTTTCTTCGAGAAGGGCTTCCCAATGATTCTGCTGTTCCCAGTTGCAGTGATAACTGCTCTTCTTTTTCTCTGTTCCCCGTTTCTGTTGTTCTGATTCTCACTATCAGAATTGACGTTCCCTGATCCTTCTCCAGCTCTTTCCCGCCAAATCTGATTCTGTTTCTCCTTCACCTCTTGTCAAACTAATCTTCTGTTTCATTCCCGCATCAAAATCTCTCCATTTCCCCCAGTTTCCTGTTTGATTCCTCTCTCCAATAACTTGATTCTGCCTCTATTTCAGCTTTGCTGTTTCGAAAATTCTTACATTCTTGTTAGCTACCTCTCTTTTCATCAAAGTTGATCTGAGTTGTTCAATTTCCCTTGATTCCCCTCATTTGGTTGGTTGGTTGGCCTCTAACTTATCAGTAGTCAAATTTGTAGTGCATTTGCTTTTATATTGTTTTTCTCTTTCTGTTGAGTTGTCGTCTACCTCACAGTTAGTTGTCTACCTCATCTATTTATTGTTACCCTAACTTATTCTGCATTCCTGTCTTTTCTCCCAACTTCCTTCTTTCCCAGCTACCTCCCCATTGTACTGTTTTCATCGGGTTATCATTTCTGTCTGCTTTTATTGTTCGTAGTGATTATTCCTTGTATTGAAAAGCCAGAAACCCAAATACTATCCTGTCGATTTGTTCACCAATTTTCTGTGGCTGCAGTGCAGAATTTACCTCCTTTTCTTGTTTTCCCCATTTCATTGATAATTTCATGTCATTTTCATGTTTTACTGGTATTAGTACAAGTTCCCTTTTCTGTCATATTGTGTCTCTGTTTCCCCGTTCTGATTTCCTGTCCCGGTTGTAGTTTCCCGGTACTAAAACCTGTAACATTAACTTATGTAGTGTGATAGTGTGCAATTTGATCTTTTTTCGAGCTTCATAACTTATATATCGGGTGTTTTCTTATTAACCAATTGTTACCTAATTTGAGTAATAAATGTTTGCGATCTAACTTTCAAGACCGTTTTTTCTGATTCTGCAATACGTTATTTACACATGTTATCCTATCTTTCTCGGTTTATATTGTTTCTTTGATAGTTCAAAACTAATAATTGTTGCTCTAGTGGAATAGTATCTTCTGTTGCTTGTTATCTGTGCAATCAGCTAGACCGTGGTTTATAGTAACTTGTTGTTGGTTTCCGAGAATCTGTTGAATGCGATTTACTAATGCTCAAAATGTCCTGTGAGTCGAATTGAACGTTTTCTGAAACCGTGTGTTGTTGCTTATGCTTTTGTTAGTTTCCGCCGTCTAGTCTAGCTTGTTTCTGTTGTGTTTGTTATTACTACTTCTATCTCTTCATATCGTTTTGATTTCCCAACTCTATTTTCAATAATCATGCATTACTTCTACTACAAATGTCATCTGAATCATGTCGCCCGAACCTCTCTTGTCTTCCTCTAACTTGCTGTTTTTGAGAAGCCCAAATCAACTCATTCTCAATTCTCCCAACACTTTCTGAATCCTATTGAACATTTTATGAAACCGAATCAATTTTCCAAGTCGCTTTTCCCTATTCTCCACGTCTAATGTCACCTCATCCTTCTCTTCTGTCTTTTTTCCATATCAACCTTTCTTACTTTTGCTGATGTTTCTCAGAAGCTCAAACCAATCCATTCTCAATACTCCAAATGCCATTTGAACCCTTTTGAACGTCATCTGAAACCGTAACAGTTTCTCAAACTCTTTTTCGACCTGTTTTCAACCTTTTCCTCCACGCTTTCTGCTAGGTTTTCCTTCCTCACATTCCGTCTATCTCTCTCGTTTTTTGAACCCCCTAACGTTTCCCTTTGTAATACTCTGAAAGTCGTTACAACAATTTTGATCGTTTTCTGAAACCGTATCTATTTTTTTCCAACCCATTTTTTCTTTCATCCATTTTCTTTACGTTTTCTGATTTCGTGTCCTTTCTCTCGTTGCTCACCCGTCATCTGCATCTCTCAAATCTTCGATTAACTTTCTGTTTTCCAGATCTCACTAGGCACCATTGTAACACCAATCACGAATAGCTATGACTGACCATAGAATGCAGCTCACCAATATTCTTAGTGAGTTCTATAAACCCTTTTCTTTCATAATAGTCAGTAGATATAACAATGATATCATTACAGTTGACGAAATGAAGCATATCCAGCGTCTTGTATGCAACAACCAAGCTACTCCCAATTTGACTCGTTTTTTCGCTCCTGCTTGTGTTGAAGAAGCTGTTCAATTAGGCATCAATGCACCTAAACCGCCATGCCAACAATTTTTGACTGCAGAAGATCCAGAAGTCCATCAATCCAATTGCCAGAAGATGGATCCTGAACCCGAGCCAATGCTCTGCTCAAATTCGGAGAGCTTTGACTCAGAAGATGCTGTTATTGATGTAGAGATGGTAGAAGAGGAGGTCCAAGTCGTCCAAGAGAGAAGTCGTGATACCGAGACTCAAACAGAAAACGCCGGTTAGTAAAAGATGCAGCTGTTCTTTCATCGATAATGCTTTTAGATCCAGATCTCGAATTCGCGGAGGAAATGAGAACAGCATGCTTTGACGTTATAAGTGCAGGTAAAGCCGCAAAGTTTCTGTTAACTTTTAGTCAGCAGTTCTTTGTTTAGAAGCCAAGAAAAGAGTGGAGGAAGTTGGAAATCTGGAGGACCGAGTTACCGAGCTCAAAAAGAACGAAGAGGATATGAAAATCTCTTATCAGAGGCAACTGGGAGGTGAGGGATCCTTTTACTTTTGTTTTTAGCATCAGAAACAGTGATGATTTCAGCTGCCAATAAGATCAAAGATGCAGAGAAAGAGAGAGCCGATCGAGTGACCAACAAACTCCGATATGCCGAAGACAGCAGAAAGGAGCTCAAGGAAAAACTAGCAGAGAAAGACTCGAAAAGTGCAGAACTGGAGAAGAAGTTCATGTTACTGAAGCTCACCTCCTCTTATCAAATAGGGATCAGTGAAAAGCGAGTGGAGTTTTTGGAAACTCTGTTGCCAGGTATCTAGCTTCTTGTCAATAGTTTCGGGGAAAGAAGTGATTGCAAAGAAAGTCATTGTTTCAGAAGGTCTCCATTATCTAAAACAGCGGAACAAGATGCCGGATCGTGATGTTTTGGGAGACCGAGCAATGCTAAAGTACCTGGAAGATGAGAAAGTTCCGGGGTTGGAGAGAGAAATTGAGATGCTGCGAGACGAGATTACTCAGTACAAGAATGAGAAAGACGGTGAGTTTGATAGAATCTGTCATTCTGTAATCATCAAATCTCTGTTTCAGAAGCCGCTACTAGAGAACAAACACTCATTGGTGAAAAAGCTGGTCTTTCGGACCAAATTTCTCAGTTCAAAAGCCAAATTGATACTTTGAAAACAGAGAAAGAAGGTTGGTTTGCAGAAAACCCTTCTTCATACCTAGTTGTCTGACTTCAGGACTCCTCAAAGACTTGACCAACTGGAGAAGAAAGTTTTCCGATCTTGAAAAAGAAGACTTGAAGAACAAGGAGACCGTCGACAATCTCAAAAAGGATGCCGCGTCCACCAAACTTCTCACTGATGAAACTGAGAAACAACTGCAATTGGAGATAGACCGCTTGAATAAACTGGTAGAGGAGAAAGAGAACTGGGCTATTGGTAAGCATGAAATGACTCGTTTGAACTTATCTATACCATTCATTCTAACTTTAGAATCAGAGCGCAAGGTGGAAGATCTCACTCTGAAACTGGGAAAGAAGAAGGAAGCCTCAAAGATCGCTAGAGCAAAAGCAAATGAGAAGCAAAAAGTGCTGAAAACCGATGCTGTGAACTTGAAAAACACTGCGATTCATTGGATGAGAAGAGCGAACGGTAAGGGTTCTTGCTTGATTCCAGCCAAACGGGTTGATGTGATTACAACGTGTTTTAGCCGCTGAAGCCCGAGAGGCTCTTCTTATTGAAGAAAACACAGCTCTAAACAGCGAAATGAAAACTTTGAAAGAAGATCTGGAGTATGCGACTCTTGACGCGGAGTGGACAGAGGAGGTGCTCATGAAACATGTGATTTTCTGGAAACAAGCAGCAGTTGAGTGGAGAGAGTGTACCGAGCAGGCATTGGAGACAGTTGATGGTAAGTCCTAATGTCAGTTTCCTAAGAACCCAATGAAATTTCAGAAGTAAACGAAACAAACAGCATCTTCATCAAAGAGATCGCCAGGCAGGAGGAAGAGGAGGGAAGAATGCAGAATCTTGTTGAAAAACTAAACGACGATCTTTCCGCAGCTTTGACTCACGTACAGGAGCTCGTAAAAGATGCAGAAGATTTGGGTCCAGTTGTGACGGAGCGGGATACATGGAAAAGGACGGCAATCACGGCAGGAAGACAACTGTTGGAATTGCAAGGTGTTCGTCGGATGGAGAAAGCAGAGGCAGAAGTGAAGTTGGTGGCCGTTTCAGAAGATCGAGATGAGTTGTGGAAGCAAACCCGACAATTAACCAGAAGAGTGCAAGATTTGAAGCAGGGGATGCCAATTGTCGAGCCGTCGCAGCAATCGCTGATTGCCTACGGTAAGATTGATCTTGAACCAGATAAATAGACTCAAAACTTTCAGAGCAAAACCAAAAGATGAAGAGACTACAAGCAAGGGTGGACTATCTGACTGCAGCTCTAGAGGACCTCCAACAAAGTCTGGGCAAGGAAAACAACATTCAAGTTGAGGGACAAGGTGAGAAATCCTAGGTCTTTTTATTATGTTACATACTTTCTTGTTTTCAGCTGTGAAAAACGAGAAGAACTTGCAGCAGAAGAGGAAACTGGCTGATGAGGTGAGTTAGGACACGCTGAAGATACGGCGATTCTGAACTTACATATTGGTTTTCAGGAGCCTCCCGTTGTTCCGAAGAAGCAGAAATCTAGTAGAAAGTAATCTTCTTCTTCCCGCATTCTCTGCTCTCCAATCTCATGTTCCGCCTCTGTAATAAGTTACTACAGGGTGGCCCATAATTACCCGTACAAAGTTTTTCTTGAATAACTTCCGAACTAATTGTTCAATCATGTTGAAACTTGCTGGAATACTTGTAGAGACAATTTGGAGTAATTTGCAATTTAGATTAGCTCATAAAAATGTTTTTCAAAATCGTGGCAGTTCAAAATGTCGGACGGTGAGCATCACCTCCAGCACGCACCTTCCCTCCGACCAGTTGAATTTTTGCGGGCTCAAAAAATTTTTCTAGAAGCTCAAATTTGGCAGAGATTTTGTCTGAATATTGTTTAACAAATTTCCGAAAGGAATTAATTTTTGGTTGAGTACTTGCTGAGAAATGAGGCGCACTATCTGTTCACTCCTTTGTGTGCTACCAAAAAGTAGTTTTCAGTGCAACGGATTATGTCTTGCCCTGAACGATGAGTACTTTCAAAAATGAAAATATTTGGTAGAAATCTTCTATACACTTATGTGCAACAGTTAAATACGTCCCCCGGTCAATGTGTTCACCTAGGGGTGAGTGGTGATCAAAAACAACAATGGCAAAATGGCCGCGTGCGGAAAGAGCTAATTTGCGTCAGGGCACCCTGTGTTCTCGCGGTTACTACTCGGTCTAGGAATGTCCAAATAAGTTGAAACTTGGCCCAAAGATGGAGAACATCATGATAAATGAAAAAAAATCACACGGAGGCTCGTGGAAATTCATAAGCGTCAAACTACAGCGAGTGAAACTGAAAAGAGCGTTGTACGGGTAATTATGGGCCACCCTGTACACATCTCTGTTTCACAATCTCTTCAAATTTCAATGTCCGCTTCACTCCACAATGTGTTCAACATATTCATTTTCTTTTCCCATTCTGATTTTTCCAGTTCCAGTGTCAAAATCTCCCCGTTCTTGTCATTCTCATTCCCACACTGAAAGTTCTCTGATCTTTTGCTTCTCCTAATCTTGTAAATTTCCCACTGATACCTCGGATTGCTACAATTTGCCTCTTCTTCACTATTAGCCTCCTTCCAGATGTTCTTCCGCGTCTAATCGAAAGTTAATTTCTGTTTCAAGAATTCCCCAACTGCTTTACCTGTTTTGCAATGTTGATCGTTTCCTGCTAATTGTCTTCACCTCAGCATGTTTGACACCATATCTCCAGATCACCATGTTCTCTCACTTCAAAGTTCACTTTCTTCTGAATCCCCTGTTATTCTCCTTGGTTGGTTGGTTGATCCTCAGTTATTAGTAGCTGTAGTTTCTGTTTCTTCTGTAACGTATTGTTAACAGTGGTAACATTTCTTGTTGCATCACAGTTTTTCGTGATCTTTTGTGTTTTCTGTTCATTTTGACCTGTTAACACATCTCTAAAACGCCTACCTCATTCTTCGTTCTCAAATTGTGAATTGTTGTGTCCTAACTTATCGAATTGTAATGTGTTCCTGTATCCCGATTCCTTCTTCCCTACTTGATTTCTAAATTCCTCTGTTTCACTGATTCCATATTACTGGAAGTTCTGTCTTCTTTTCATTGTATGAGTGGTAGTTGCACATTTGTGAATGTTAGAACTTGATTTTCTCTCATTCCACACCAAAAGTTCCCCTACTGTTTCACGGGTGTCATATTTTTGGAGGTCTTGTCTTCTTTACATTGTGTTTTCAATTTACTCTTCCAGGTCCTAACCCCGTCCTTGTTCCCCCATTTCATTCAGCATTTCATTTTCCGTCCCATTTTCCTAGTTTCCTGGTCCTAGTACAAGTTCCCTGTGCATGTTTTCCTTTTTCGTCATATTTTTACTGTTTCCCAGTTCTTTTTTCGTGTCTCGGTTGTAGTTTCCCGGTACTATAGCGTCAAATTAGTCAGTAGTGCAAAGCAATATGATCATTTCTCGTTACTTGGTGCATGTTAGTTGAATGTTATTAGAAACTTCTTGCCCTTCCCCTCCACGTTTTCTATTTCTATTTGTGTGACTTGTTTTCAAAAAGTTACTATTTCAATGAATAAATGTTTTATGAGCTAATTTGAGTGTTACTGATTCCGAAGAACAAAAAACAAATAAACAAAGATGCAGTTGAGAATGGTACTGATTTTCTAACATTGTGAAGAATGAATTCATGATTTTGACGGTGTAAAAAGATTCTAGTAGCCAAATCCGATTGCCAACAATCTCCTGTTTCAAGTTTGTCATTTTCTTGAAACAGGTTTTTCAATCTCCAATGAATGCTCTGTCTCATGCTGATCAAACTGGGTATGGTTTCAGATTATCACTTGTTCTTTATCACATCTCAATCTTGATCGAGGTTCTAATGGTACTGTAACGGTTTTCAGTATATTATTGGGTATACCACAAACTACAGAATGTTCCGTGTTTCAACCTTCTGACATTAGTGAAACTGGTTTTTTCATGTTCAATGTACTTCTCCCAAATTGATAACAATGTCTCTTTGCTCACAATCAGGTAAGCATTCATTACATTCATTACCTCCAAACAATCATTCGAATAAGTTGATTTGTTATGCCTGGGTAAACACAACTGGTAGACCTTTTCCACATACTGACAACTTGCTATCCCAGTTACACGTTTTTGCTTGGTTCTTGTGACGGATAAACTTTATAACTGTTTCAAAACACACATTTTGTTGGATCCTGTGTTTTCTAGTCAATTTGTTCTAGAACAGAGAGAGCAAGCTCAACAGATGATTTTGTCAAGTGAAAGTGACACTGCACTATCGGCCAATCTAATTTCTAGACCATGGTAAAATAAATCAGGGTATAGTATCAGCTGTTTTCGAATTTGTTATTAGATTGAAAGACAATCTGTTTCAAATATATGATTTGAGTGAAACATGTTTTTGGTCGTCAATGAACGAATATCGATGTTTGCCAACTTGATAATGATAAAACAGTACCCAATGCCTCCAAACTATGCTAGAACTCGGGATATATCGAAAAAGTTATCGAAACGAAACTTTCCAACTTTTCGTGTTTCATATTTATCTGTTCAGTGAAACACGTTTTCCATGTTCAGTGTGTCTCGTTTTTCAAACTTTTGTGATCAGAGTCAAAGCTTCAAAAGCCTTATATCACTAGAACTTTGGTATTTTGTACAAACTATCATTTACCCATCTCACACAATCTCCGAAACGAGATAAGTTACTCTGTTTCAAATTTGTGCTTTCAGTGAAACTTATTTCTAGTTTTCAATAAACCAATACTATCTTCGGCTCAAATTGATAAGAACATCGTTATCTTTATCGTCTTCACTTTTGAACAAATTTCTTTTTAATCAAAGTAACCTCACCATCAAACTATGCATAAGTATCTGTTTCAAACTTGTAACTTCATTGAAACATGTTTTCTCATTCATTTGATGAAGATCTGTTTCAAATGTTTATCTCATTCTCCAATTACCCCTCACCCCATTTGAATACCCCCAGAGCTCCCAGACATTATTATAGTTTCCAAAGAGAATGGAGAGGATTATCCTCTCCATTCTCTCTCCCCGTAGTCAGCTTATTTACCTGGCAACGAAGGGCGTGAGGAGGGTGTCTGCCCCCTCCGTAAAATCACAATCGCCACCGTTTTTCTATGATTTGGCCCGAATACGTCGCGTAAAATTTTTTACAATTTCGCGTAACGCTTCATTTCCCCTTAATAACTCCTTGGAGGTTTACAGAAATTGGTTGGTAACAACCCCCAGTAGACGGAAAAACATGCAGATTCCAAAACTGTGTTTAAAATTTTATGAAAACGTCTATGAGCAAAGTTATGCTCAATTCCTCGAGGGTCGTCCAAATTCATGGATACCGCATGCAAAATTCACGTTCACCGAAACATCGCCGTCCTTTCTCGGTGTCGGCCGCATGTTTTTCTCTTAATAACGTGGCCGGTTCAATTACCCAATTAGGAAAAATCAAAATGTAGTATCGATTCTTATCGTATTAACCTACGGTATACACTCGAATGAGTGTAATAAAGGTGATATGTTCAAGAACTCCTGAACGGCCTAATTTTCATCCTTTTTGACAGTTCATGCTATCAATCGATAGCTCTAAATCTTCTGATTTCGAAAACATACATAACTAAGCGGAATTCACTTGGCCGGGGGCGCAGCCCCTACACTTATCAAGCCCGCACCCGGCATCTAATCGGTTTCACTTTTTTGACTTCAACTGAACTCAGAATGGTTTGTTTTGATTGAAAAATTACTCTTACATATCAAAAAACTTGGGAGGGACGATTAGAAAAAGGGGACTACCACAAGAGCCCCGAAGGGGCCGGGGAGCGTCAGCTCCCTAACCCGCGGAGCGGATGTCTTCACTCCAGTTTTAGTAAAAATTAAAACGAATACGCTTTTTTCTACAGAAGCATAATTTCGGGAGAAGCACCTACCCAACTGCCGAAGGCCTTGGGAAGGAACTTCCCTAGTCACGGTGTCCATGGAAACCCTAGTGGCGCGGCACGAGGTGGTCATGAGATGTCAGTGATATATTTCTCTTTTATTTTCGGTTTCTATTTGGAGGTTTATGTGCTCTGTTTTGTTAGGAACTCATTGCAAATGCTCCTTTTGTGTCTTGTATTCTTTTTGACGTTTCAAATCTTTGAAAATCTTGCAGATCTTCTTACTGTGAACGTTCTGATCATCTTCTGATCAATTCCGAGCTGCTGGATTCACAGAACAAGTAAGATTCCCCCTTTTCAAGCCTTTTCAGTCATTTTCAACCCTTTTTCAGTGCTCCCTAGCAACCTGAACCCGAGTTTTTTCACCCAGCAGTGGAATCAGACGGTGCGAACTGTTATGCACCCAATTCAAGACACTCCTGGGCCCTCTAGACCTCAAGAACCAAAGTCATTGGTGGCTTTTAGAGAGCCAATACAACAGCGAGCTGTTCATGTTCATAGAAACCAACCACTGGCACTTCAAAAACGCCAAAGAAAATCTGAATCTCGAGTAGCAGTTCAGCCGATTGCTCCACAGGCTCCAGTTGGATCCCAAATCTTCCTGCAATCCTTCCAAAATCTCCTTGCTCTCGGGCTTCTTCCCCAGTGCCAGTTGTGTGAGTTCTCATGATCAAATTGAGTTTTTCGAAGTGAATAACGGTTTCAGTTATCGTACAGTCCATGTTGGATAAAACCTCGGAAGAACTAAGAGCGGCGAATTTGAGAAATGATCGACTAATATTATTATGCACTGTAGTTCAAGAGGATTTTACAGGTTTGGGGGAATTCCAAAGGGAATAAAAATTGGTGCTGGGTGTTTTCAGAAAAGATGGCCAAGCAGCAACAGGACATTGAGAAATTGGGACAAATGGTTGAAAAAGTCTACGAAGATCAAGCAATTCAAGTAGGAGAAGACTGTGGAGCTGTGAATCAAGGAAATTTGGAAACAGCGAAAGACCTGGAAATTGCTGAATTGAAGCGACGAATTGCAGGTTTTGAAAAAGGTGATTTCTTCACAGTTCTAACCTCATCATTTTATCTAGATCGCATTGAAAGAGAAGCAAAGAAAGCGCTAGCAGAGCAGCAAAGCCCATTGAATGAGACAGTGGATAACTCTCCGATTCAATTTGATAGTGTTGATTGGGATCTAGCATCTTCCAGTTTACAAGACGAAGAAGAGGAAGAAGCTATCCAAGTCTCTGGAAACTGGGGTTTGTTTTTTTCGGCTGCATCAATGTTAACATTAGCTTTCCAGTCGAAGAAGTGGATCAACTTGAGTTGAAACAGATAAAAAATCTTGAGAAGGAAATAAAACAGTCCAAGAAAGGTAGGAAAATGAGAGATTTGGGATGTTTCACCCCCTTTTCAGAGGCAGCGAAAACCAAAGAAGAGAATGAATCATTGAAGAAGCAACTATTAGCTTTGAAACAGAATAATCAGAGCGGAATTTTGGAAGAACAGACCCTCCTTCCTTTATATGATGAGGACAACACACCAATCTATGCAAATTGGTCCAAAGACAAGCTTCTCGAAGGAATGAACGGTGAGAGAGATAAAAGGGACAAATTAAAAGTGTCTTTAGATTTAACAAAACAAAACAATGATCTTGCAAATGCCAAGCAGATATTACGAGACGAAATTGTTGCCGTTAATGAGGAATTAAAAATAAGTTCATCAACCAGAGAGAAGATTCTCCGGGATAAAAACAGGAGGTGGAAGGAAGTTGCTGCACAATTGAGGTCTCAGATGAATTTTGAGTATGAGGGTGAGTTTCTAGAGGGTCTAGAGTCCCTTTTTGTTTGCTGATTCTTCAGAGCTCGAAGGAATTGTGAAGAGCCAAAAGCGCACAATCAAGATTTTGAAAAACGCGAGAAAGAGAGGATTCGAAGGGAATGATCAAGTTGGTTTCTGTTAATAGTGATGAGAAATGGTTGAACTTTCAGGAAAGTGGCACCGTGAAACCGAAAAAGCAATTTCGACGAGTATGAAATGTCTTTCTTCAAATTTTTGCTGTTTTTCTTCTTTTTCTTGCTTTCTGTCATTTGTGAATTCTGTCAATTCTTCCGATGAGATCTTTTTTCTGTCTCTTTTTCCCAATGTATCAATCCCGCTTCAACAATTCCTAAAGTAATTTATGATTCATCCAAGTCATTCTGAGAATTGAAATATTCCCTAGCCTGTGATTCATTGTCAGTTATACAACGATTACTGTCACAAAAATTTCTGAAACCACTGTTGCTTATAAATCCGTTAATCATTGAAGAGTAGTCTTTAACGATCTAAAAGTAAGGAGTCCTTGACAATCTTCAAGAAGAAAACGCGTTGAAAAAGTATCATATCCTATCATGATTCTGAGAGTAGAGCGATACCGACGACAACATCCGGCTGCCTTCAAACCTACATGAGATGTTTCAGAAAAGAAAACACTGTTTGCAGTTCTATAAGTCTTACTGTACCTCTTTTTCTAATCAATATCAAGAATCCGGACCTAATATTTGCAGGGCGTAACTGACAATGGTACAGTTATCATTGGCCTTGCCACCAATTTCCAAGGGTTTGGAACAATTCAATGTGATTAAAATGGACAGTATTCTCATGAAAATCAGTAGGAAACAACAAAATTGAAGAGCTGTTCTTGAAACCGAGACTTTCAGAACGATTAGAAAGGTGTATTGCAACTTTTTCGAGTGTCTTCCTGACTGATTTTGGCAGTTTTTTCAATGTTCTGTTTCAATAAAGCGCAAGGTCCCTAAAAGTCAAGAAACCCCCCATAAACCATTAGAACCTGTAGAACAGAAAGGGGGAGAGGTAGATGAGGTCATCTGGTCACTTTTGTGACAAGCGGTTGACACGTTTACCCGCTTCTCGGGTTGCGCAATTCACCCGATCATGCTTAGGAGACCATCGACGCAATTTTTCGGTTGCGTGGACACCTCGGAACACGAGAAATACGAAGAGAAGCAATGGACCACGAGACTCACTTTTGAGAGTCCTTGTTGACTCTCTGCACCCCAAAAAAAAGAGGACCAGATTAACCAATTTGCCTAGACAAGTGACCTAGTGCTTCTGGGAAATTGGTGTGAGAGGGAACATGGGAGAACAATGGGGGTTTTGACCGATGTGAAACAGTTCAAAACACAGTTAGGGTACCAATTAGATACCAAGATGAGTCTAATCCTAATCCCAAACAGTCTCTTTGTCACTATGTACGTCTTCTCATTTCCAATGCCTCTCTATCCATTAGTGTATTTTCAACATGTTTCTCTGTTTCATGAATTCCTGGAAACCGGAAAGTTGTTCTTTTTGTGATTTTGATGAGATTTTATCGTTTTTATGCATAAGTCGTATTTGAGAGCTAGAGATGAACCATCAAAGTGTCATTTGTCTAGCGTACTCTCATAGTCCAAAATCTCTGTTGAACGGATCATTCTCTCCAAATTCGTACAGTTTCAAAATCTTTCATGAAACAGAGAAAATTGTAAGTTTGACTAATTCTTGACTGTTTTATCCCAGTTTTATTACATTTTTCTACAGTTTCAAAACATTTTCAAAATAGTGAGAAGTTTTCATTCAGGTAATTGGCTCAAAATATTCTTCACTTGCATAGCCAGATTTTGCAACAAAAACCAAAACCACTCGATTTTTGTATCGGGGAGGAACCGAGGCTCTACGAGGCATTTGATTATCTGTTTTGTCTCTCCGTACCTACAAACAACATCAGATTAACCTAATTGGTTGACGAAACGATTGAAGAGTCCCCGAAACAGGGAAATTTGTATGCTAGTGCTCTTGGGAAGTTGGTGTGAGAGGAAAACTGAAAGAACAATGGGGGTTTGACCGATGAGAAACAGTTCAAGACCCTGTTGGGGTACCAATTAGAGACCAAGATGAGTCTAACCCAATCCAAACAGTCTATTTGTCACTATGCATGTCTTCTCATTTGCTATGACATTTGCTTGCTAGTGCGATCCTGCAGATCAGTGTCTTTTCTGTTCATTCTTACTGTTTCATGAATTCCTTGAAACCGGGGAAAGTTGTTCGTTCAGTAATAGTTTTTATTTTTTTTACACCTTGAATTCCATCTTTCAGATCCCATTTGTATAGCGTAATCTCATAGTCAAAAAACGGATCGAATCATTATCTCCAAATTCATACTGTTTCAAAATTTTTGTGAAACGGGACCAGTTTTTGGTTTGGCGATTCCTTCATATGTTTTTTTTCATAGTTTTTATTTCATTTTTCTACAGTTTCTAAACTTTTTGAGATCAGTGAGAAGTTGTCTATCAGTTAGTTTGTAGAGTCTTTTCATTCAAAAGCCAGATATTCCAACAAAAAACCAAAACCATTTGATTTCGTTTTTCGGAACTGTGGAAATGAGTGCGCTAACAAGACCAGATTAACCTAATTGGTTGAAGAAACAGTTGAAGAGTCACTGAAACAGGACCATTTGTGTACTAGTGCTCCTGGGAAGTTGGTGTGAGAGGAAACATGGGAGAACAATGGGGTTTTGACCGATGTGAAACAGTTCAAGATCATGTTAGGAGTATTATTTAGATACCAAGATGAGTCTAACCCTAATCCAAAACAGTGTTTTTGTCACTATGTACGTCTTCTCATTTGCTATGTTTCAGATCCTACCGATCAATGTCTTTACGGCTCATTCTCACTGTTTCATGAATTCCTTGAAACCGGGAGAGTTGTTCGTTCAGTAATAGTGTTCGCTTTGTTTCGCAAATCGCATTTTGGACATAGATTTTTACCATTGAGATCCCATTTGTCTAGCATACTCTCAAACAACCGAAATGCTCCTGAATTAACTTGTTTTTCATTCTTCCTGTTCCAAAACTTCCCTGAAATAGTGAAAATTTGTCATTAGGGTGTTATATTAGTTTAAATTTTATGTTGCAAATAAATAACAAACAGTAGCTAGACCACCCATTCGCAAGATGGACTCTCTCTCTCTCTCTGACAACAAAATGTTCATTAATAATTCCCCTTTCCGCATTCATCCCGCTCGTGTCAAAACATAATGAAACAAACCGAGAAAAGTATCAGTTTGACTATTTCGTTTCTTGGATTCCTGCTTCACCCATCAGAGATAACAGAAAATTTACAATCTGAAATAGTTATTCTCTTTTTCTTTTCGCAAACAGTTCATTACAGTTCAAACTTTACCCCGTTTCAAAAATGCTCTAAAACAGTAGTATCATTTAGGCATCAATATGTCGTTTTGAAGATTCTTACATTTTGATGTTAAAAAACGCCTGAATTCCCATAAATTTGACTGAAAAAACTAGGTGAGCCATATTTTTTGGTTCTGTGACGGTCAGATCTGGTGGAGGAAATCTGCTATACCAATAGTTTATTTCCGAGATTTCACTGTATCAACCCGTTCCTGAAACGGGGATAGTTTTTAGCTTGACAATTATCCGATTTGGCAAGTGTTTTGGATTACTGCTTCACTGTTCAGTAAGACCGCTCTGGAAGTGTCAACCTCACTCTTGGATTCTTCATCTTATCTTCTAACAGTTGATTACAGCATTGTCGCCCTTCTACAGTTATCATCGTTTTCACATTCCCTCCCGTTTCAAAACTTCCTTGAAACAATGAAAATTTGACATTCAGATAGTGCGTCTTCCCTTGATTGATGGTAACATTGAAACGCCTAAATTTCCCTAACCCTGACCTGTTTTTTTCTATACTTCAAGACAAAGAACCCATTAGAAATCAAGATCATCCATGTTTCTAGGTACCCTAAGGCTCTGGGTCTGGGTAATAGGTGAGAACATGAAGGGTCAATGTATTTATGCTCCTGGGAAGAAGGATTATGTTTCTGTGTGGTCAGCTCAGATCTGCTAGACAAGAAAAAAGAGAAAGACAAAGGGATGTATCGACCAATTGGTCCCTCTTTTTTGCTGTATCAAATTCAAGATAGATTGTCATTAATGTTGTTGTTTTCTTCACTGTTTCACAAATTTTTTGAAACCGGGTAAGTTTGTAATTTTTCGATTTGATTAAGCCATCATCGGATTCATGAGTTTTTCCTTCAAAAAAGGCCAATGTTATACTTTTTTTTTTCAAATTCTCTGAATTCCCTTGACCATTCCCCCCTTCTCCTTTCCCTTTTTCCCCGTCAAAAAAGGTAGTCGAGTCCAATTCTTTTTTCTTTTTTTTCAAATTCCTTCTCCTATCCGTTCTTTTTCTGTTTGCCGCCCTCTGGCGGTCTTGACCCTGTCTTGACCCCCAGACGCGCTTTTTCTATTTTTGGAATTTTTTGATTTTTTTCTCGGTTTCTGAGGTTGGTTTTTTGAATTTGAGTAATGTTAGGAATAGTGATAGAGAGATTAGCATTAACAAAATTTTTTTTGAGAAATTTCAAAAATTTTCTGTGACAGAAAAATTTGAAAAAAATTCAACTTTTTAAGGTTTTTTTTTTAATTTGTCGTGTGGATTGCTGAATTTTTTCTCCATTGTGTGTAGATTTTTTGAATTTGATCATTGTTGGGAATAGTGCAGAGAGACCAAACGAATCAACACACAAATTTTTTAAAAATTTTCAAACATTTTTTGAAACAGAAAAAATTGAAAAATTTCGACTTTTTTAGTTTTTCTAATTCGGTTTCTGCTTTGCTGAATTTTTTTACGTTACTGGGATACTTTTTTCTCAAATTTTTTTGCAAATAACGAAAGTAACTAACAAGAACAATCAAAATTTGAATAATTTAAAAAATTAAAAAAAAATTTCTATAACAGAAAAATTTGAAAAAAAAACACTTTTTTGGTTTTCCTAATTCGTCTGTGGATAAATCTCAATTTCTCTTTCAGTCTGTGTTATTTTTGAGCCTTTCTGAATCTAAATTCTTTAAAAATTAGTCCTAAAAATCAAAAAAATTCGTCGTTGAATCAAAGCATTAGCAAACTAACTACCAGTTGGTTGTCAAAAAATCATCTCAAAAACAGTAAAATTTTTTGAAAAACGGAGTGCTAATAGGTTCTAGATACCTATTTCTTTCGTTTTTTATCTGAAAAGTGCAAAAAAATCTGTCCTAAACACCGAAAAACTCGTTTTTTTTTCGATTTTGCAGAAACCAGTAAGACCCAAATCCACCATCTGTCAGCTGTTTTTCCGTCGGTGATGGTTTTTTTTTTAATTTTTAAATTTTTTTTGAGCTAGTTGAAGCTTATAAATAATGAAGAAAAACAGAAACACATTGACCCCAATTTAAAAAAAATTTTAAAATTTTTTTTTCGAAACAGGAAAATTTCAAAAAAAAGTCGGAAGAAAATTTAAAATTTTTTTTTGTAATTTCGAGAAAAAAAACAGAAAAATTTACTAGTTTGTCATCGCCTTTTTCAATGTTCAATTTACAATTCAAGTTCTCAATGTTTCCAAAATTTTATGCAACAGAAAAATTTCAAAATTTTCCAATTTTTCTCAAATTTCACTATTTCATCGGTTACATCAATTATCCTGGACCCATTCCAATCCCCTAATCTCTATTTCTGCTTCCGTTCCAATCCCCCTCCTAATGATCTCCAACTCATTGACATTCACCTGTCACTTCTCATCCGGTTATCTAATTGCAATTAGACACCGGATTAGACATTGTTAGGGTCGTGGACCATGCGGGAGATTTGGGTGGGTTCATGTTGCTAATTATTTGTGTGCATGACTAATTTCGATCATTAGAAGGTTTCAAATCCCCGAGAATCAACGCAAAAATCATTGTAGAAGAAAGCAAAAGAGATTTGGGGCAAAAGGTTTCGAACCCATGGAGGCTAACTTGGCGCGCAGGCGCCTTATCGCCTGCGCCACAGACGCACTTTTTGCACTCAACCCCAAGGCGTACACAAACGCGCGGTTTCGGGCGCCACGCGGCCTCTCTCGCCAATTTGATCGCAATGCTAAAAATCTGCGAAATTAGGACTATAGTCAGAAAACCTTCTCTAAAACCCTTCATTTCCATCCAATTGCTTTGATATTATACATGCCCACCCCTAAAAGGTTATCAAATTCCTCTGCAAAGTTTGGAACTAAACGGGTCATTGCTCTTGGAGAAAAGGTCATCACCCTCTCATTTCCCGCACTATCAAGACCCAAGATACGAATGCCTACCTGCTCTTTTCAAGCACATTTTCCCTATCTTTCGCGGCTCTTCTACCTTCCTAATTATCCATATCAAGCTGATATATCTCGCCGACACCACAGGTGTATCCTGGGCCATTCCTGGCCCCAACTAGCAGCCTGGCAACAACCCGGTTTCCCGGTAAGATTAGTATCTTGCGGTTCCGGTGGGCGGGTGTACGTAGACGGGGATGGGTAACATCTGGCAGTCTGGTCCACCTTTTTCACGGCTTTTTGTTAATTAGATGGTGGTCTCATTTGGACCTTACCTTTCTTGCGTTCAAATAGAAGATTGGCTCATTTTTGATTTTTTTGAATTCAATTGGGTGTAGAAACCGTTTATGTATTGGTTTTCAGGTATTACACTTCTGTTTTGAACTCGAAACTCGACAAACGGACAAATCGACTCTACCGATCACTCGCTAAGGTCTCATCAGGTTAGTTATTGGTTTTCATTGCAGTTTTTTGCGTCAGGAAGAATGTTTCCTTGATGTGCACTTGTTCATATTAGCTGTTCGAAGCGGTATTTTAGCAAAAAACGATCGAGTTGTCATTTTTTAGCTTTTGTATCACTAGAAAAGTGCATTCGACATTGGCATGACTTCAAAACGACTCTCTGAGATTTACTCAATTTCTGAAACAGTGAAAAGCTATATTTTTGCAATTGATCTTGCTTGTTTCTAATAGTTGCTGCGAATTCATCTAACGAACTAAAAATTCCTAACCCAATCCCCTAATACTGTTTCACTGCAACCGTATCAAAACATTTCTCGTGGTCTCTGCGTTCGGATTGTATCGTTTTTTTCTACCCATCTTGTAGAACTATTCTACTAGATTTTAACAAAAAGTTCTCACTTCAAAAAGTCTGATGAAACTGTAGAAAAAGTGTCATTTTGCTGACAGGCGGGTTTTTTTTCTGGTTTCATGACTGTTTTGACCCAAATTTCTTACATTAGCCGATTTGGATCAAAATTGATAGAAAAATTGGTTTTGAACTCGTTTTTCAGTGCTAGATATGTTTTTCTGGTTTCAATTTGTATCCATTTTTCTTCTGCATCGTATCACCGCACAAATTCAATCGTTTATTTCACTATGAATTCCTAACCGAGTCTTCATTTACTGTTTCAGTGAAACCGTATCACAAATGTTCCCAAATTCGTGTAGTAACTCGTTTCAAAACAACCGAATTATATACTCTTTTTCAGTCTGAACAGTCCATTCCTGCACTCTGCAACAGGACAAATCGACTCTACCTATAACTCGTCAAGTGTCAGGTTAGTTTTTTGGTTTTTCTAGAAAAGTTTTTCGCACCCAGAATGTTTCCTTGATGCGTACTTTCTGATATTAGTTCCTTGAAACTGTATTTCCACAAAAAACCGAGTCCTTTTTTCGTCTTCAGATCGACTCCAAAACGACTATCTAATATTTCATTGACCTCTGAAACAGTGAAACTTCCTACTGCAGTTGCTCTCACATTATAAAATGACAGTCCGAGTCAAATACTAGAGATTCCTTGAAAAAAGTTTTGTTACACTGTTTCAGTGAAACTCTATCACAAATGTTCCTATCTTCGTGTAGTTTTTTTTCTGAATTCAGAATTCAGTTATGTCTCTATGTTTTTCCAAACAAGGCGCCTCGTGAACTATCCATTTCTAGTCAACTTTATAACACCGTTTCTATGAAACAGTAAGAAAATTATGCTTCTACACTTTCTTCATACTCCTTTTCACTCTGTCAATCCGATTTTGAAATCATTTCATTTTTCCCTTGATTCGTTCAATGCATTGATTGTGATCCCTCAATCTCTCAATCACTCTTTTTTTGAAACAGTGAATATTGATGCGAGTTTCTTCACCTCCCTCATCTTTACCTAATTCACATTTCCGTTCATCTAGCCCTTTTCTGTAATCCTAGCTAATCGACATAGAAAACGGTTCGCCAAAAATGACAATGTTTTTTATTTGCTTCTTCTTTGTTAGTCTTGCTTTTGAAACTGTAGGGTCTGGATTCCACATTTTTCAGCTAGAAGTATTCTTGTTTCATTGTCAGAACCTTTCAAACACTAAATCTGAACCTTCCTTTCAAATTGACTCTGTTTCAGGTTCAACTCTTCAGTGCTATCATATACCCACCTTCTTTCTACCGTCTGATCATCAAAACCTGTAAGTTTCTATTCCAAGATTAGACAATCTAGGGTTTCTTGTACCTTTTCCTCTATGATCTGATCTTTTCTTGAAACCGCGAGATCTTATTCTCCAGCCAATAAAACCCTTTTTCAGGTTCAATCCCCGATTCCCCGTGACATTCTTCATTCAAATTTTCATCATCGTCTAGATCTTCAGAAACTGTAAGTTCCCCTGATCTAAAGCCTAACCTCTCCTTTTTTTCAGAGCGCACTAGGCGACCCACTTCACAATGTGTATTTGTGCTTCCACATCTTCTACCGACAAAATAGATGTCCATTGCGATTGCCTCTTGTATACTTCAGGAAGAGAGAGCTGGTTGGACAACGATATCATCGACGCGTATATGAAAATGATGCTGCTTCTATTCCCCTACGTCGCCTACCTTCCCATGGTCCAATACGAAAAACCAAAAGCCACTGTCAAGAGAATCAAGGCTCTGTTTGTCGGGAAAATTCGCATTGTCGTCCACATTTATCGCTCGCAAGACCATTTCCGTCTCCTTGTTGTCTACAAGGACGAGGTGTACCACTACGATTCAAAGGGTGGAGCCATTCCGCATTGGATGATCAAGGTCATAGAGCTGCTGGACCTGAAGTGCATTCCTGGGAGTTATCCAGAGCAGGAACCTAATGATAAGGATAACTGCGGCATCTACGTGATTTTGAAGGCACTCAGTCTCGTGAGAGAACGCTTCGAGTGGACGCAGGACCAGGCCAAACTTGACGTCGAAGCTTTCAGGGAAAAGGCTCAAAAAGAGCTTTACAAACATTACCCGGTGAGTATTAGAACATTTCAAGTTCGAGAGTTATCTAGAAAGTTTCAGCTCTTCGTCAATGGCAAGGAATACAACCCGCACCAGAGAGCCAGGGCAGTTGAAAGCTACAAGGAGACTTACTTGTCCAAGAAAGCAGAAAAAGATGCCAAAGAAGCCAGATGTGAGTTTTTCTCAGCCTTTACCCCCCTATAACATAAATTTCCAGGCCAAAAACGTCCCGCTGAAAGCTCTCCAGAGAACAAGGAGCCGGCGAGGAAGAAGAGTGAGTTGAAACTTTCCATAAGCTTTTTTGAACCTTCTTTTTTCCAGGTGGCAAAGCCAGTTTGTCATCCAGGTCTCCATCAACATCCGAAAGGGAAGAGCCTTCAATGGCAGTGAAAGTCTCCAAGAAGAATGGAGAAGTCTTGACAAATGCGGCACGTTCTGGGTTGGTCAAAACGCTCAATAGTGAGAAGAAGAAACTGGAGGAGAAGATTTCTGAGCTCGAGGGTCAGAAAAAGGAAGTCGAAGATGAGAGGAATGAGCTGAAGAAGTGCGTGACGGATCAGAAGAATGATTTGGAGAATCTAGATGCCGAAGTACAGAAAAAAGACGAGACAATCAGAAATCTTCGAGCTGAAATGGTGGAGAAGGACCAAGAAATCGGAGAGCTGAAGAATCAGAATGCCGCAAAGGATGAAAAGATGGCGATGCTCGAGAAAGAGAATTCGGAGGCGGTAGGACCGTGCAACTGGAAGTGCAGCGTGATGGAGGATCGGGAGTATCAGTTTGAAGCCATGAACGCTGCACTTGAAAAGGAAACGGCGCTTCGACAAAAAGTTGAGAGAGAGCGAGATGAGCTAGCAGGCGATTTGGCAAATAGGATAAAGGAGGAGAAGGATGTGAAAAAGGCGCAGCAGCTTGAAAATAAACGGTTGGCAGATTACGAAAGGAAGCTGGAAGCATGGCAAAAAAGGCAGGAGGCGGCCGCCGCAATCCAAGAGAGACAGTGGGCGGTGATAAATGAGGGACTCGCGGAAGTAACAAATGGTCACAGTGAGGTTGATGCTGATCGGAGGAAGGTGGAAGCTGATAAGAGAGAGGTGGCGAGGAAGAGGCAGGCTCTCATCGAACGGGAATGGCGAGTGGAACGTCGGGAAATGGCCGTGGATGGACTGGAGGACCTCACCCACCAACTCAGCCGCATGCGCGCTTCCAATCGCCAAGTGCGAAGCGATCTCAAGGACGAGACGGCGCGTTGCAGAAAAATCCGTCGGAAGCTCATCAAGCTGCGAAGAGAATGGAATGAGGCAATCGATGAGAATGCCGAACATGATCGGAAAATGGACGAGAACTTTGAGAGGATCAAAAAACAGCGCGACAATGCGCTAGAGCAAAATGAGATGCTGCAGAAGACCATCGAGGAGCTCCAGCGAAAGTTGGAAAGGTTGAACTTGGTCAATGCTCGCCCGTGTTCTGAAGATCTCCCAGACTTCCGATCTTCTCAAAATCTCCAGAATCGCAAGAAGAACGCTGAAGAAGATGATGATGTAATTGTTGTTGAACAAGGTGAGTTCTTGTAACTTTTCTGAAAAGTTTCAGATGTTCATTTTTGTTTTACAGCCTTCCATCTTCCCCGTCTTCCCCGTCCCAGCCATCGTCTTCCATCTCCCGTCTTCTGTCTTCCAGTTTCCCAGTTTCATGCATAGCCTCAAATCTCTTTCTGTTTCTTTACACTCCTTTTCAATTTCAATCAAAATTTCAATTTTTATCATTTTTCATGTACTTGTTACCATCTCTTTTTTTACTTGTTACCATTTTTTATGTATCTCATTTTTAGTTTGTGTGTATGTATGTGATGAACTTCCCGCTGCCTTGTTTTGTCTTTGAGGTTTCAGATTTTCAGGTTTCATTCAAGCTAGGTAATTGGTTTCCAGATTCACTTGAACACAAACTTCAGATCTTCAACTTCCAGCACGACACTCTTTCGATTTTCAGATCTTTCCAGATATCTCTGCCATCACAGATCTGCTCTTTTTGAATGCTTTTTGGCTTCTTGGTTTTTAGATTGTCATAAATTTGCAATTTCACGGCATCCACAAATCATAAAGACTCGCCTTCTACAGATTATCATTTTCCCCTCAATCGGTCAGAAATACACCCTAAACAGCAATCTCCAATCATTTCCTTCCCCCATCAAGCAATCAAAACACCCTCGATTAGACTTTGGTTTAGTTATACAGTTACTTTGGCTCACGTCATCCCAGATGACCCTCTCCCCCTGTGCATCACACCTTTCCGGGGAGGGTATCCAGTTACCAATTTCTGACTCCTGGTCCGTGTTCGACATGTTCGGTTGCGCAACAGATTTAGACACAATTGGAAAAGAGGAGAGGGCAGAGAAAGTGAGCAGGAGACCATCAACACGCCTCCCAACTCGGATCGGTGCGGATGTCACCTGTGACCACATTCACTCGCCTAATCCTTTATTAGCCTTTTTTTATTGTTATTGGTTGATTGACTAATGTTTAGTTAGCAGATTGTTATCAATCTTGACACTTTCTGAAAACTTCCGGTTTCAAAGTAACTCTACAGAAACCCTTTCTAGAGATGATCAAAACACGGTTATTCACTGATTTCCTTCTTTCTACAGAACATTGTTTGTATGACTTCACTTTCTATTCTTCCTTCCAATACAGTTAGGTACTCTTTTTGGGAATGTCTCCTTGATGTGTACTTTCTGATACGTGTTCCTTGAAACTGTATTTTGACCAAAGAGTTTCACAATTTCATCTCTTCTCGTTTCCGGTCAATTCCCTGATTCTTGTCTCATTTTGGGATACTTGTCTGCTTTCTTCATTTACACCCCATCATCTTCACCTCTGACAATTCCGTTCTTCACCTCTGCTGATTTATGGCCATAGATTAGGTTTCTGGCTGTAAACCTCTAGCACTCCTCCCCTTTCTGTGATCCAGAGCTGATCGACATTTAGCCTTGTTCTTGAAGCCATAAGGTCTACACTTCTTTTCTATACTCCTTATTTTCCCTAAACCTGATCCTTTCCCTCAAATTGACTCATCTTCTTTCTATCTATTCCAAGATTAGAAGACAATCTAGGTCTGCTTGAACCTTTTCTTCCTCTAAGATCTGATCTTTTCTTGACATTCTTCATTCAACTTTTCATTATCCATCGCCCTTTTTCCAGACTCTACCAACCTCATAATGTCTAATCCCTCTACTTCATCCTCTACTGTCAAAAAACGCCTCGACATCGATGAATTCATGTACGAAGGAGGTCTACGCAGTTGGTTGCACAGCGACCGAGTCGATGAATACATGATCACCAAGTTGATGGAACACCCCCACGCCGCCTACCTTCCTATGCTCGACGACGAAGAAGCAGAGGACATTGTCAAGAGGATCAAGGCCCTGTTCGTCGGTGCCATCTGCAATGTCGTCTACATTTATCGGTCGGAAGAGCACTTTCGACTTCTCATTGTCCAGAAGGACGAGGTGTACTACTACGACTCGAAGAGGCAGGATGTTCCGGATCGGATCAGAGATGTCGTGGATCTGCTGGAGCCCAACAGGTTCATTATAGAGCATTTTCCAGTTCAGAAAGACCTGGATAACTGCGGTATCTTTGTCATCCTCAAGGCACTCACCCTCATGGAGGGGCCTGACAAGCGGACGCAGGTCGAGGCCGACACACAAGTTAAAGCGTTCAAGGACGAGGCTCTGCTTTTTCTCCATGAGCACTACTCGGTGAGTATCAAAAAGTTAAAGCTTTGTTTCTATTTTAACATTTCAGCTCTTCTTCGAAGGGAGGACGTTCAACCCCCACCAAAGACAAAGGCCAGTTAAGAGCTACAATGAGACTGACTTGTTCAAGGACGCCGAAGACAAAGCCAGAGGTGAATTTTTCTCAGCCTAAATCTCCCTAAAATTCAAATTTCCAGGCCGCAAACGTCCCGTTGAAAACTCTACCGAGAACAAGGAGCCAATGAGGAAGAAGAGTGAGTTCTAACTTTCCATTAGCTTTTTCGAATCTAGTTTTTCAGGTGGCAACGCGAGTTCGTCATCTAGCAGTCCATCAACATCGGAAGAGCCTTCAACGGCTGTGAAAGTCTACAAGAAGAATAAGGTTTCGGACAATCTGGAGACGGATCTTCAAGCTGAAATTGAGAGAAAGAAACAGGAGATCAAAAGTCTCAATGATCTCGTGACGGAACTGCGAGCTTCGGTGGAGGAGAAGGATCTTGAGATTGGACAGCTGAAAACGGTTCAAAAAGAGCGAGACAACCTGGCAACCGATTTGGCAAATAGGATAAAAGAGGCGGAGGATGTGAAAAGGGCGCAACAGCTTGAAGAAGAACGATTGGAAAAGTACCGAGAGGAACTGGGAGCGATGGAAAGACAGCAAGACGGACGGTGGGCAGAGATCGTTGACGGACTTGTGGCAGTGGAAAAAGGAAACAGCGATTTGGCGAGGAAGAAGCAGGAGCTCAATGATCGTGAGAGGCGAGTGGAGGGTCGAGAGAGGAACTTGGATAATCTGGAGCGGCAGATCTCTATCCTCACCAACGAACTTGTCAACCAGAACGTTTACACTCGGAAAAATGAAGAAAAAACTCAAGCCAAGCTGGAACGTGCTGAAAAAAAGCTTGAGGAGGAGAAAGCGCGTCACAGGAGAACAAGAAAGAATCTGATTAGAGAGCAGAAAGATTGGAATGTTATGGTGGAAGAAAACGGTAAAGTAGACGACAAGAACAAGGCAGCGTTCAAAAAGTTACGGAAACAATGTGAAAAGGAGAGAAAGGAGAAGGAGAGGCAGGAGAAGATCGTCGAGGAGCTGCAGCGAAAGTTGCAAACTTTGGACTTGGCCAAATCGCGACATGGATCGGAAGAGCTCCCGGACTTCGACGCTTCTCAAGATCTCCAATCTCACAATGCCAATCCAGTCGAGGAGATCCAGAAAGTTGCTGATGATCGATTCGCGGAGAACAAGGCTCTGAAGAAGACGCTTCGACATGTTTTGAGAAAGCTGAAGGAAGCAGTTGATCCAGCAGAGCCAGAAGATCATGATGCCATTGTTCTTGAATAAGGTAAGTTCTTGAAACTTTCTTGAGAAGTTTCGGGTGATAACTTTTGTTTTTCAGATTTTCGTCTTCCCCGTCTTCCCTGTCATCGAATGGCCACCGCCTTCCTCATTTCAGTTTCAAATTTTGTTTCTTGTTTGTTGTTAATTCTAAATTTCTTAAATCTCATATTCTTATCATTTTTATGCTACTTTTTTTGTAATGTTTTTGCTTTTTCTATGATAAATTTATACGTGTGAACAACTGGTAACGTGGATTTGAGCTCTGGTGTTTTAGGTTTTCAGATTTTCAGTTTTCAGATCTTCAAGTTCCAGCACGACACTAGATTTTCAGCCGTTTTCAGAAATCTCTCTTGTTTCATATCAGAGCTGAACTTCTTCGCTGTTTTTTGGCTCCTCGCTTTTCAGATCTTCAAAGGTTTGCTGTTTCACGGCATCCGGAAATTATAAAGATCCACTTTCATCGGATTTCAAAAAAGCTTTCACTTCTTCAACTCCCCTGTATCGTAGAAATTTCCGATTTTCTCCTCTGTTTCTCCACTTTTTCAACAGTTTCGTCCAGATGGTTCCTTCAATTTTGCAGCCTCGGATGCACTTTTCTTGATATTTGGCACAGAAATCGAGCCATTGTTTGCAAAATGAACAGAAACAGCAATCTCCAATCATTTCCTTCCCCCATCAAACATTCCAAACACCCTCGATTAGACTTTCCTTCAGTTATACAGTTCCCTTGGCTCACGTCATCTTAGATGACCCCTCTCCCCCTGTCAATCACACATTTTCGAGAAGGGTATCTGGTTACCAATTTCTGACTCCTGGCTGCCAGGTTCGACCTTTTGCGCAACAGATTTAGACACTATTGAAAAAGAGGAGAGGACAGAGAAAGTGAGCAGGAGACCATCAACACGCCTCCCAACTCGGATCGGTCCAGAGAACACAGGTGCCATTCACATCCACTTGCCTAATCCTCTATTAGCTTTTTTTTTTAATTATTATTAGTTGATGGGCTTATGTGTAGTTAGCAGATTGTTATCAATCTTGACACTTTTTGAAACTTCCGGTTTCACAAACGTTTTACAGTATCCTGACGAGAATCAAAGTTATTCATCCTTCACCTCGTATTTGTTCATCATTCCAACATTCCATACAGTTACTCCTTTCACATCCAAGTTCGTCAATCCGGCTCCGGGACTTTTCGCAGTCAGACGTTTCGCAGTCGAGACATTTCGCAGTGAGACGTTTCGCAGTCGTTGAAAATATGACTGTACAGGCTGTTTTTTGTTCCGCACAATTGAGTATACTTGAAAATAGACATTTATTAATAGTTTGCTCAAGTTCATTAAGCAAAAAACAGCCTGTACAGTCAGATTTTCAACGACTGCGAAACGTCTGACTGCGAAATGTCCGACTGCGAAACGTCTCACTGCGAAATGTCTCGACTGCGAAACGTCCGAATGCGAAATGTCCAGGAGCCGTCAATCCTACCGTAACCGCTACGAAACTGGGGTAACAATCGAAAAATAAAGGGAAGAGGTTGATCCATCGATTTCCCTACTTTGCAAAAGAAAATGTGAGACTGATTGGTTGCTTTTGATTGCAATTCGAGACTCATTAGTTCTTCCCCACACCCAATAGCAGTTACTCCTCTTTTGAAACAGCAAACTCTTGCAGTTCCCGTTTGAAACCCCTACAGTTTCCTCGATTTTTGGAAGAAAAACAAGAGAAGGGTTGTTAGCTACAATGCCCCTACAGTAACCCTACATTCTCTCTAGTCATTCTCGTGAATCTCAAGTACAAAAAGAGCCCCAACATAATCTAGAATGATCCTACAGTAACCCTATAGTTCCTTTCCAATAATGCTATCTGTTTCGTTTGACCAAGTCTTATTAGATCTTCCCCTCCCCTCTTACAGTTACTCTTTGTTAGAAACAGCAAAACCTTGCATTTTCCATTCCAAAATTCTACAGTTTTCTCGATTTTAAGAGGAAAAATAAGAAACTAGTTGATACAACTTGTTAGCTATAATTCTCTCTTGTGATTCTTGTTTTTCTCAAGTAAAAAAAAGCCCCTACATCATCTAGAACCAGTCTACAGTAAAAAATGTACCAACAATTGGATAGCATGTATTGCCGTTCGATTGACCCCTTCAACATTCCCAGCACTTACTCCTCATTTGAAACAGCAAAACCTAAAATCAACATCTAGAATTATCCTACAGCATCCCTATAGTTCCTTTTCAATAATGCCATTTTTTCGTCTTTCCAAGCCCCATTAGATCTTCCCCACCTCACTTACAGTTACTCCTCATTTGAAACAGCAAAACCTTACATTCCCCGTTCCCCATTTCATAAAAAGATCCCATAAAAGATGTGAACCGTCCATTCCATAAGTTTGCTCACTGTCTCTCTCTCTCCATCCCATCAAACGGGCGGTCGTCCCCGACCTGCACTTTCGTCATAGTCATCGATCGCGTTTCTCTCTCTTTTTCTGTTCCGTTTTCAATCTTTTGCAAGCGATTTTTGAATGTAATTCCTTCATTTTGATATCTTTTAGTTCATTCTATTAGCTTTTGATTAGATTCTTCGACATTTTCATCAGTTTCATTATCATTCATCGGAAATTTGAGGGGAATTTGAAACAGTATAGGAAAAGTGAAATTTCAATCTTTCTTTTGAAAGAATTTGTATTTTCCAATAGATCCACCTTCTTTTTTGTAGTTTTTATAGTAGTTTTGATACAGTAACCTCATCTTTTCCCCTTTTGTAATGACACATTGAAAATTGACTCATATTTATCCTCTTTTCTAACAGGCTACAGTACCCCCTTCAGTGCACTTTCTTACTCAGATTTTCGTTTTCCCTTTTCTACCATTCAAACCAATGTATCATACTTGAAACAGAGAGAGAACATAGAAAAGAGAAAAGAAGAGAAGCCAAATGACCTTGAAAATGCAAAATGTTTATGTTTTGTTTTGTTTTGATTTCCGTGCCACCCCACCTGCCTGGCCCTGTGGTCTGCAGGACACGACACCAATTCTTGTGAAAGTTCAACTTTGCGAACATCTGCATCTTTTTTGTTCAACTTTGCTAGTGGGAAAATAGCAATTTCTGTTTCATTTTGGGTTTGAAATTGTGTCCTCTTGAACATTTCTCCCAAAAAATTTCAAACCAATAGTGCTTCTGATTTTTGGGGCTTTTGTCAAAAAATCTGTTTGAAACGGGTTTTTTTTGCATTTTTGAATTGAATTGGTTCTTTTTTTTGTATGTTTGTGGTCAGGTAAATCCCTAGAACTTCTAACAATAGGGAAAACTCTGCTGTTTCCTCATTTTTAGGATTTCTGGCAAGATGGTCCCATGAATAAGCTACGAATCAACTTTCCGCTAGTTACTCATTTTTTGAAACTGTAAATTTCCCTGAAAAACACATGTCCTACTTGTTTTTATTTTCCGTTTCCTTATCTTTACATCTCTTTTTGTTCTTTTCCGATACCTATTCGTAAAGCAAACTGAAAAATCTAGCCCCAATTCTTTATTTTTCTGGCGTTCAAAATTTGAAATTTCTCGGTTCCAAATTGAACTTTTATACTTTTTCAAATCATTGCTCGGTCATTGTTTCCATCACAAATGTATCCCTCATCTGTTTTCGATCGTGTAGAACCCCAATTCCCTTCTTCTACACCGACTTCTCGTCAAATTCCCGTACAGTCGGCGCCGTGGCACCAGGGAGGCAAGTGCGCTCCGCCGCACTCCATGCTTACTTTCGACAGTTCTTTTGCATACGCTTGTTTTTCGTCGGTTTTTCAGTGATTCGCTCCGAGTTTTCGATAAAATCCATGATTTCTAAACAGATGAAATTCTATTCCGATTGACTTTTCGCGGAAAACCAGAAAAAAACACGTGGGAACACGATTTTTTGCCGATTTTTGTGAATTTCGGTGTATTTTCTCCTCCTCATCATCAGTTGTTAGTCTTGTTTTTCTATTAAGCTAGTTTTTCTATCCGAAAACCATCTCAATTTCCACTTTGACAAGTGCGCTCCGCCGTATTCCATTCTTACTTTCGCTTAGGCTTAGGCTTAGGCTT
>LR538233.1:336629-399053 GCA_900883565.2 Caenorhabditis panamensis
CTTAGGCTTAGGCTTAGGCTAAGGTGCCCGGCGCCGAAAGTTCTTTTGCATAAGCTTGTTCTTTCTCAGTTTTTCAGCGATTTTCTTGAAGTTTTCGATGAATTCAACCTTTTCTAGATAGAGAGAATCACTATTCGATGAAAATTTCGCAAAAAAAAACCAGGGAAAAACAAGAGGAAACAGCGTTTTTTTTGCCGATTTTTGTCAAGTTTGGTAAATTTTCACCGCGATCAGTGTTCTGGCTCTTCTTTTTATAAATCCCACTTTTGAAGCAGTAAATTGAACCCCATTTTTTTCTAAATTCTAGTCAATCAATTTCTCTACATCATCTTTATCTCAAAATCCGATTCTTTTCGCAATTCCCCTCTATCTGAAACTGTTATCTTATCAGCTTCTCACCTCTCTTTTTTCCAGCAATGTCACTGTCGAAAGTTCTTGAAGTTAGGGCGCTCATCGAGGAGTTTGGTGGCCAGCACTCCTGGTTCGACAGCAACCTCCTCGATGCCTACTTCAAGACGGTGATCGTCAAGGGCAAGCCGGGTTTCGGGTACGTCCAGACCCATCACTACAATGAGACGGAGAAGGGCACGGTTGAGAGGATCAAGAGACGCTTTAAGGGCGACATCCAAACCGTCTTCTACCCCTACCTCTCAAATCACCACTTCCGTCTGATGGTCATCAAGAAGGAGGAGATCGTCCACTACGACTCCGCCACCAACCCCGAGATCACCGCCCACGCCCACGAGATCGCTCGACTTCTGGAGCTCCCGATTCGTCCGGAAACGAAGGGACCGGTGCAGACGGACCCCGACAACTGCGGAGTGTTCGTCTGCCTGCACGCCCAGCACATCGTGGATGGAAGACCGTGGACCAAGGAGCAGGCCAAGACGGAAGTTGAGGAATTCCGACGCCGCGCGATCGCAGCATTAGCCCCGTTCTACGAGGTGAGTTCTTTTCAAATTTGGTAGAGAAATTCGGCGGGTCTCGCTACGAAATCAGTTTTTTGCTGTTTTCTCGTTTCTGAATCAAATTTTTCGAGTTTTTTCAAACAAAAATGGATAGAGCAAAAAATTTGAACCCTAGAAATAGTTAATCTGACCCGAAATATTACATTTTTCATAGAAAAATTTAAGATTTTGTGTTTTCGTCTGTTTTTTCGGAAAAGTTACAAAAACGGGTAGTTCGCAATGAAAATCTATCTGATTTTGGTCAAATTGGCTATTTCTAGGTTCAAAATCCAATTTCCCATCCATTTTTATGAAGAAAATTCAAGAAAATCTGACCGAAATCGAGAAAACATCGGAAAACTGATTTCGTGGCAAGACCTGCCGCCGAGTATCAGCTTTCTGGCGAGCTCATTTGCCGCCGGCAGCCACGACTTGCATCGCCGTTATAACGGGACCGGTGGCCTTTACTTCTTGGTGTGCGAGTAGTGTTGTGGCGCAGAGAGTTGACTTAGAATCGCACGACCATGGTTCGGTTCTTTTAGTGTAGATTTCTTTCTTTTTCACTGAAGAAACTCTCTAGGCCACATAAACACTCTTCTAGTTAGTGGATCCTCCCCATTTCCATGATTCCTTTTTCCAAATTCCAATCATTTTCAGTTCCAAGTCGACGGAAAGCCGTACAACCCGTCCAAAAGATCCCGGCCGGACGTCAACTATAGTGAGAGCAAAATGGCGAAGAGAGGTGTGTTTTACAGGACCTTATTTAACCTTTATACCCGGGTTTTCAGCTCGCAGCGATAGTTTCCTGCCTCCCATGGATCGTCGTTCTCCATCTACGAGCTCCGCCAAGAAAAATGGTGAGTATTTCAATCATTTTTGGAGTGCAAAATAAGCAACTCCTGATTTTCAGAATCGTCTGATCAAGATCTGATCAACCAGATGAATGCGATGCGTCTCGAAATGCAAAAGAAGGACAAAGAGAACAAGGACCTTTCTGCGAAACTTCGAAAGGAGAAAGATGAGCGTCGGAAATCTGGAAGCGATCTGGCGAAGCTGGAGGAAGCATCTAAACTCCAGGAGTCTTCAATTAAGACAATGGATGAGGAGCTTCAAAAGGAGAAAGAGGGGCGTCTGAAAGCTGAGAATGAGCTGTTGCACTTCAAGAACATCTCTGAAGCGGATGCTAAAGCAGCTCAAGAATCTGCTGACCAAAAGTTGAAGGAAGTCGAGGAGAAGCTCAACGAACAGATCCAGGAAGCTGAGAAGCAGCAGACACTTCTGCAAGAAGCATTCGACAACGAGAAGAAGATTCGAAAGGAAGCAGATGAAATTGCTGGGAAACAACTGGAGAAGCTGTGTGAGATGAAAGAGGCTCACAAAGTTGAGAAAGGACAACTTGAAGCCAAAGTTCAGCAACTCGAAGATCAGAGCAAGGAGTTTGAGAGTCAGAAGACACAACTGGAATCAAAGATCCGATCTGAAGCTGCTGAGGAGTTGGCCACCAAGATTCGTGAAGTCCAGGAGAAGCTGCAAGAGGAGAAAAAGAAAGCGTTGGCTGATCAGAGTACGGAATTCGAGAGTCAAAAGACCCAACTGGAATCGAAGATCCGATCTGAAGCTGCTGAGGAGTTGAAGAAAGCTTGTGACCTTCTTTCTCAACAAAAACAAGAGGAAATGGCCGCCAAGGTTCGTGAAATCCGGGAGATTCTTCAAGAGGAGAAGAAGAATGCTTTGGCTGATCAGAGTGCGGAATTCGAGATTCAGAAGACCAAACTGGAATCGGAGATCGATGCCAAGGTTTGCGAAGTCGAGGTGAAGCTTCAGAATGAGAAGAAAGAGGCTCTGGAAGCTCAAACGGCGGATTTCGAGTCTCAGAAAGCCCAACTTGAGGTTGCACTTCAAAAGAAAGCAGACGAGAAGCTGAACAATCTGAAGCAAGCTTCGGATGCTCAAAAGGAGCAGCTAGAAGGCCAACTTCAAGCAGCTAGAGGAGAGCTTCAAGATCAGATCAGAGATTTTGAACTCCAAAAGGGCGAGTTGGAAGACGAAATCCGATTCCGAGTTGCTCGTGAGTTGAAGAAAGCACTTTCTGAGCAGGAACAGAAGCTTCAAAATGAGGAGGAGAACGCGCTCAAGCATCAGAAAGATGAACTTTATAAGAAGTTTGAGGAGACTCTTCAAAACGAGGAAAAGAAGGCCCTTGACAAGCAGAAGAAGGAACTCGAGAAGGAAGCTGCAGAGAGTCTTCAAAATGAGCGTGTCAAGATGAATCAGACCTTGCAAAATGAGAAACAGGTCCTGGACGCCAAAGTTCGCGAAGTCGAGGTGAAACTTCAAAATGAGAAGAAAGAGGCTTTGGAAGCTCAAGCAGCGGATTTCGAGGCTCAGAAGACCCAACTGGAATCGAAGATCCGATCTGAAGCTGCTGAGGAGTTGGCCGCCAAGATTCGTGAAATCCAGGGGATTCTTCAAGAGGAGAAAAAGAGAGCCTTGGCTGATCAGAGTACGGAATTCGAGACTCAGAAGATCAATCTCAAGACGACGTGGGAAGCGGAATTCACTATTGAGAAGACTGCCCAGAAGTTGGACGCCAAAGTTCGCGAAGTCGAGGTGAAGCTTCAAAATGAGAAGAAAGAGGCTTTGGAAGCTCAGAAAGTCCAACTTGAGGTTGCACTTCAAAAGAAAGCAGACGAGAAGCTGAACAATCTAAAAGAAGTGTGGGAAGCTCAGAAGAATGATCTTGAAGACCAAGTTCAAGCGGCTAAGAGAGCGCTTCAAAATCAGATCAAGGATTCTGAAGATCAAAAGGAGGAAGCTGCACGAGAGTTGGAGAAACAAGAGAAGAAGATCAAAAAGAAACAACATGAAAAGAAGAAGAAGGCACTCGAGGAGCAGAAGGAGGAACTCGAGAAGGAAGCTGCAGAGAATCTTCAAAATGAGCGCGTTAAGATGGAGCAGAAACTCCGATTGGAAGCTACCCAGGAATTGACCAAACAGCTTGGGATTCTTTATGACGAGAGACAGAAAGAGATAGACAATCTGGAACAAGTTCTGAAGGAGAAAGAGGACGCGGAAGTCGAGAAGGAGAAGAAGCTGCAAGAGGAGTTGAAGGCCCAGGAAACAAAACTTCGAGATGAAGCTACTGTGGAGTTGACCAAACAGCTTGAAGAGCTGAAAGTCGAGAAAGATCAGGAGAAAAAACTCCTGGGAAATGCTTTGAAGGCGAATTTGGACTTGGAAAAGGAGGAGGCATTGGCAAAACAGAAGACGGAGATTGAGAAAGGATGGGAATTCACTGTGAAGGAGCTCAAAAAGTATGCTGATGGCAAATTGGAGGAGGTGCAGAACGATCTGAGAGTGGAGAAACAAGCTCGTCAGCAGCTTATCGAGTCGAGAAAGTGGGATTATACTAGAAAAGGTGAGTTTTTTAAAGAACAGAGACTAGAAAAAGAGTAATCAATTGTTTTTCAGAAGTATGCTGCTCTTGTTCTACATGTCACTGATTTCTGGCTTCTGGCTCTACATTCAACATCTTCAATCAAGGATTCAGCTATGGTTTTGTGAGTCTTCCAAGCCCTGTTCTCCCTGTTTTCCAATCTGTTTGATCATTCCTCGGCAATCATGTTTTTTTCTGTTTCTAACGATACGTATGGTCAATTTCTGTTTTTAGACTCTAATTTTCATTCGATCGTAGAGGTTTTTCATCAGTTTACATGCTCTTTTCTAATTTTCCCAATAATTCCCTCGTTTTTTGCCTCAATTTCCACAGTAATCCACACATATTTCTCTGTTTCTCGCTTCCTAATTTTGCTATGAACTACTGTACAACCATTGTAAGCAACTTTCCTTTTCGTTTCTAAAATGTTTCTCTCGGTTTTTTTGGTTTTTGTCAAAACTATCATGTTACCCCTGATATTCCCTTCTTTTTTCCCCTGTTTCAACTCATTTTCATGTCATACAAACGTTGATTTGTCTCCTTCAATCTCTTCTACTCCATATTCCCATCATAATATCGCTTATGTGTGAAGACTCAATTTTCGGTCTCGGTATCTGTTTCAAATTGTCCACTTTTTCTCTGTTTTTTTCCATTGTATCGATTGGTTCAAACGTCATTTTTCATTATTTCGAGGCATTTTCTTCATGATTTTTTATCCGTTTCTAATCAAGTTCAAATAAACTTGCATAATACCAGAAATCTGTTTGTGATGATGGATAATTTGGTGATCTAATAGGTTCCAGGGGGTCCTAGACACCCCGAAATCTCAATGAAAAGGAAGTTTTACCTGATCTAATTGATAAAAAATGTATTTTTTTGTGTCTGTCTTGGTTTAGGTGACCAATTATTGACTACTGTTTCGAATTCAAAGACATCAAAAGAACTATATCAGTTGTTTTATGCAGGATAAAAGAAGAATACAATTTGAAACCGAAGTTTTATCTCAAATTGAAGCAATTTTTACAGAAAATTTCAAAATTTACACGGTCTAGGGAAGGATGGAAGATCAGCTCACTTCATCTTCTCCTCTTGCTCCTTATCCTGCTCCTTCTCTTCCAATTCCAACTCAACATAACCTGAAACACACATCTTTTCTATTTCAAATCAGCCCAAATTCCTCTAACTCACTATCATCAGAATTCGCCTGTTCACGAATGTAACTCAAAATCTCATTGACCTGCTCCGGACGGAAACCCATGGCGTGGAGCTCCTTGATGGACATTTTGCGGATTTTGGAGATGTGGATCAGGACTTTCATGGTTTCTGGAAGCAGGAAATGATTGGGGAAAATGCCGGGCAATGGTGATTTGATTATTGATTTGATGGAATGCCACCGACTCATTGGGAAATGAGGTTCAACATGATGATATGGTGAACTTGAAACAGAGAATCCTAGTTTTAGAGAAGTTCAATATCATGGAAAACGAAAGCTACCGAAGAGAAGTTCTGATCTGAAGAAATAGGCCGATTTTGAAACAGTGCGATTCGCGTTTTTTTCTAGATTTCGAATACAAATAATTGTGAAGCAAATGTCAGTTTAGACAAGGAGAGAAGTTGAAACAGTAGAATTCTGGAAAGCGCTATCGAAACATAGAAGAAATTTACGACAATCACAAAAGAGCTATTTGAAACTCTGAAATATCTGTAACTGACCAGAAAAAGGAGGCAAAAAAGTACAATCCTTCTTTTTAGCTGAAAACGACCACCATCAAAAAAAAACGCCAACTTGAAGAAGTGCTTTTATTCGTTCTACAATGTGGGGCACGATGGGAAAGATGGGATTCTTGTCGTGTTGGAAGACGAGCATTTTACGATATGCTTATGACGCATTTTCAGACTGCAAATGGGATTTCAAAGGGTCATAATAGGATTGGAAGGCGCTTTTGGGGAAGAGAAGGATGAAATAAATTTTGCGTTAGTGAAGCGGGTCGTACTAACTTTTACAGTTTCAGTTGGGTAATATAGGTGTTGGTGGCAATTGAAAGATTAGTACTGAGGTGATACCTGATGCTTCATTTTGACAACAGGAAAACAAAGAAGAACGCAAAGCTCATCAGCGCATTGCTGGTGGCACCTTCATGTACATAATTCTTCATTTTCTGAAACATCAAATTAAGATATTCTGGACGTTTTCAGTAAAACAAGAGTCCTTTCTACAAGTTAGAGGATTAGAGGACCTTTAGAGGAAACCGGGGATCATAGACACATCAGGAGTGCATTGGAAAGCGCGTTTGGAAATGGGAAAGTTAGAAAACACGTGGATATTGTTTTGGAATGATTTTTTACCTTTTACAGTTTCAACTGATGAAAATAAACGTCTCCTATGAGCAAGTCACTAATAAATTTCGTCTCATTTGATTCCTATTTTGCCAATGTGAAGCTAGCAATGTTGGAAGCCCGCACATCTAGACCTTCATTGTCTGAAACATGAAATCGAGGTATTCTGGACTTTTTCAGTAAATCAAGGGATTTCTACAAAAATTAGAAGACCGTTGGAGGAATCGAGGGACCATGGACACATCAGGAGTGCATTGGCAGGAGCTTTTGGGGATGAGAATATTGGTTATATGAACCGTTGTGTTGAAGTGTTTTACTAACAGTTTCAATTGTGAATGATAAAGGTATTTTTTTACCGGAAGGACTAGTTATGTAGCGTTAAGTCAAACTTTATTTTAACATAATGAAACAGGGAAAAGAGTGATAAGCAAGCAAAGTTAACAACGAGTTTCTTCTTGCTCCATTACTTCTTCCTTGATTTTGGCAGTGACAATCTCGATGATTTGATTTTGGCCTTCTGAAACATCAATCTACAATACAAAGATGGTAAAAAGACCTACCAATCATCATAGCCTGTTCTCTGGCCTTCTTCAAGATCTCCTCTGCTTCTTCCTTTGCAGTTTCCACGATCAATCTCGCCGCAGTGTTCGCCAAATTCAACTGGAACTCTGCTTCCTTGCACATCTTCTCCACCTTCTCCTTCTCATCTTCCATGCCTTTCAAAAGTTCATCCTTCGCCTTGATTTGCTCCAAAAGAGCATCCACATTGATCTTCAACTTGTACGCCTCTTCTGTATACTTCAAGCACTGCATGTTCCATTGCTGATAGTGAACAGCAAGAACTTGTTGGATCATCGAATTGGCTTCTCTTTCAGCCATCTCCTTGATTTTCTCCGGGTTTGGAGGCAATGGATACCAGCAGATTAGTCCAGGGGGGACGGGAGGGAGTCTGTACATTGTCAGCACACTGAGAATGGTGGTTTTTGGGGGTTTTCATACTTTTTTGAAGTCGTATCGTAAAGGGGGAAGTGGCAATAAAGAGAGAACAGAAATGGCTCGGGGTGACTCACCGTTTTCCAATGATCAACGATCATTGGGAAGGCTCATAAGACTTCCAGAGGGACTCTAAAAGTGGTTTTCTATTGATCAAAGGATCTCTGATTAAAAAAAAACTCCCGAGTATGTCTATGATCCCTAGTTTTCTTAAAACGTCTTCCAATTCGGGCAGAGTTCTCTGATTCACAGAAAAGTGTAAAATTTTTTTGTTTCATGTTTCAGAAGATGAAGATTTAGATGTCGGGCGCCTCCCAAATTGCTTATCTCTTCATGTTCTTTGGTGTCTGTTTCACATTGGCAAAATAGAAATCAAATGAGAATAAATTGATTAGTGATCTTTTCATGTAATACGTCTATTCTCATCAGTTGAAACCGTACAAGTTAGCAAACCCTCTAAAACAATTGCCAGGCTCAAACACCCAATCCACTCCTGATGTGGTTATGGTTCCCTGATTCCTCTGAAGGTCTTTTAACTTGTGCAAAGATTCCTTGATTTACAAAAAGGCTCAAAATATCTTACTTTCCTGTTTCAGACAATGAACATATAGATGTGGGCGACTCCAGAATTGCTATGATAATTTCCCTTGATTTTCCCATTTTTCTTCGGTTTCATGTTCTAACAATAGAGTTTCAGTAACGCCCGAACGACTAGTGCGTCGGTCGATGGCAAACCTTTATTTTTCAACAATTGAAACTGTAAAAGTTAGTACAACAAACCAAATTTTCGCCACGTCTCTTCCATTCCTTCCCATCTCCTAAAACGCCTTCTGATCCACTTCTGACGCCCCAAAATCCCATTTTCAGTCTGAAAATGCTCTTTTTCGACTATAATTGGTTGTCCGTTTCGATTTCTCATGCTTCTACTGTTTCATTTTGTCACAATAAAGTTTGGAGAGCAATGTGGCCTCACTAGTCATTTCACATGTGAGTTTTTGCCTGTACAACCTTCTTAGGCCTGAAAATAGGGAGAGCAAAGCTGGAAGACACGTGGCTATTGTTTTGAAGGGTCGTTCTGACTTTTACAGTTTCAATTGTGACAAATAGAAGTTTACATTGACTGCTTCATCGATAGTAGAGAAAGGGCATTTCTAAAACTTCATTATAGCGATATGAAACCGAAGTAAACTGGAAAAATCAGGAATATATATGAAAAGATCAGTAGTGCTTGAGTCGTCCGACATTTTGATCTTCATCATCTGAAACAGCAAAACTAACAAATTCTCTGCTTTTCAGTAAACCAACAAATCTCTGCAAAAATCAGAAGACGTTTACAGAATTCAGAGAACCATTGACACATTAGGGAGCTTTGAAAACTCCCTTTCCAGTAAATCAGGATCCAACCGAAAGTCTTCCAAGGCCTTCCAATGATCGTTGATAACTGAAAAACGGTGAGTCACCCCGAGCCATTTCCGTTTCTCTTTATTGCCACTTCCCTCTTTATGGTACGATCTCAAAAACTATAAAAACCCCCAAAAACCACCATTTTCAGTGTGCTAACAATGTACGTACTCCCTCCCGTCCCCCCTGGACTAGTCTACTGGTACCCATTGCCTCCAAACCCGGAGAAAATCAAGGAGATGGCTGAAAGAGAGGCCAATTCAATGATCCAACAAGTTCTTGCTGTTCACTATCAGCAATGGAACATGCAGTGCCTGAAGTATACAGAAGAAGCGTGCAAGTTGAAGATCAATGTGGATGCTTTTTTGGAGCGAATCAAGGCGAAGGATGCTCTCTTGAAAGGGTTGGAAGATGAGAAGGTGAAGGTGAAGGAGATGCGCAAGGAAGCAGAGTTCCAGTTGAATTTGGCGAACACTGCGGCGAGATTGATCGTGGAAACTGCAAAGGAGGAAGCAGAGGAGATCCTGAAGAAGGCTAGAGTCCAGGTTATGATGATTGGTGGGTCTTTTTTACTCTAGATAGCCCTTCTCTATGATAGATTGATGTTTCAGAAGGCCAAAATCAAATCATCGAGATTGTCGCTTCCAAAATCAAGCAAGAAGTAATGGAGCAAGAAGAAACTCATTGAAAACTTGCTTGCTTATCACTTTTTCCCCTGTTTCAAAAAGTTAAAATAAATTTTTAATTTCAAAAATTGGATTTATGACTTGTTGGGTTTTCTAATGATTCCTGGGGTTTTGAACATTGTGATTTATATTTTTCAGATAAAATGTTTATTAGTTGTTATTAATAACAAGAAAAACAAGAAAAACTTGAGAAACAGCAAAATAAAAAAAGACCGGGAAATTTTCAAAAATTTGCGAACCCATTTGTGGCGGTTTGGACGTGTCTGAAAAATTGAAAAATTATCAAAAATTGCTAAAAATTAAAGCTGAAACTCACTTTTCCCTGGCATGCCTGCTCAAAATATCTCCTTCAAAAGCGATCGCCAAATTCATGTCATTACAGGACCCGAATTGAAACAGGTTTAGGTCACTGAAATGGAAAAATTATAGGGTTTTGTGTATGAAAATGGGTAGAATAGAAGATTTGGAGCCTAGGGATAGTTGATTTGACCGGAAAATTTGAATTTTTCATGGAAAAATTTCAAATTTTGGGTTTTTGGCAAAATTACAAAAATCGGTAATTTGCAAAATTTTCGATGAAAAACTAACAAGGTCAGGTCAAATTTGCTGTTCCTAGGTGTTAAATTATTTTTTCTATTAGATTTCGTTAGAAAAAATAAAAAAAAAGGTCCAGAAACAAGAAAACAGCAAAAAACTGATTTCGTGGCGAGACCCACCAACTTGTTTTTTGCAGTTTTCTCGTTTCTGGATTGATTTTTTTGAAGTTTTGACTATGAAATCGGTTAGAGAAAGTAATTTGAAACCTAGAGACAGTCGATTTGACCGGAAAATTTTGAGTTTTCCGTGGAATTTTTTTCAGATTTAGTGTTTTTGAAAAAAAAAATTTTTTCAAATTTGTAAAAAAAAACCGAAAAAACCGATTTCCTAACACTTACTCAGCATGCAGATAGCACGGTTCATCTTCCATACACGTCTTCATTCGCACAATATGATCCTTCACTCCAGTAACAACTGCAGCTGTAAGTTGCAGGGAACCAGTCATGGTTGGTCGGAGGACTTCCACATATTTCAAAGTGTGTTCCATGTCATCCAAGAGATCTTGATAGTCACTAGGCCATTTCCTTCTGATGGAATCGGTGAAGGACAGTGAACTTCCAATGATGTCGGAGATGAAGCGCTGAATTTTTCTTTCTTTTGTTTTTTTTGCTTATTTTTAACGGTTTTTTCTAAATTTTTTTGTGAAAATCATTTTCTGCACGATTTTCTGAATGTTTTTACAAAAAAGTTTGAGAAAAACGGTCGAAAATGAGCTGAATAACGGTGAAGACAGTTTTGTCGCGCGCCGCCGAACTTTTCGGCGTTTTTAGGCATGCGCCTTTAAAGTCGGGGTACTGTAGTTTCGTCGATTTTTCGACGTTTTTATGGTTTTTTCGCGGATTTTTTCTGAAAATTGTTGGAAAAATGGATTGTTTTTCTTATAAAGAGCAATATACGTTAAAATTCCGCTGAAAAATTGCTGAAAAAACGACAAAATCGTCCAAAAATCGATGAAAAACCGACGAAACTACAGTACCCCAACTTTAAAGGCGCATGCCTAAAATCGTCGGAAGTTTCGGCGGCGCGCGACAAAACGGTTTTCATCGCTATTTCGCTCATTTTTGACCATTTTTCGCAAACTTTTTTGTGAAAATATTTAGAAAATCTGGTTTTCAATGTTTTTCACCAAAAAATTTTGGAAAAACCCGTCAAAAATGAGAAAAATAAGAGCAAAAAAGGTGAGCCTCTAAATTTTTGCTTTGTGCGTTTTGTATGGACAGAGAATATGAAATACTCACCCCTCCCGGACAATAAATCCTTCTATATGCATCTCGGTCATTTTCATTTCTCAAAACTTGCATGTCACTAGGAATCACAATATGAATCCCGGCATCTCGGATCTTTCGGCTTCCAAAGATCCGAGGATCATGGAGATGGAAGTAGGTGGGTTTCTAAAGACTTTTAGCTATGTCTAGAGCGGAAAAAACTCCAACTTACATACTGCCCATTGGAAATAATAGAGGTTCCAAAGGCCAGGAAGAACCAGTGTTTGTTGTAGGAATCGGTGGGGAGGACATGGGCGTAGTAGAACTTTGTGGAGCTTCCATTGGTCACCACGACGATGTCACCGGGCTGAAAAAGCAAAAAATTAAGACTAGAAAAAATAAAATTTCAAAAAAAAAATTAACACTGTTTCAAATTTCTTCAAAATCGCTGAAAATCGATCTTACTCAAATTACACACGGCAGAATTGAAAAAAATTAACTAATTTTGATCGAATTAACTGTTTCTAGGCTTCAAATTTTCTTCTTCATTTGATTTTTATAAAAGAAATGCAAAAAAATTGGTCTAGAAACGAGAAAAAGGCAAAAAACCTGCGGGCACACGAAGTGGCACTCGGCGGGTCTTGTCACGAAATCTGTGTTTTCTCGTTTCTCGACTTGTTTTTCTAGATTTTGTTAATAAAAACGGATAGAAAATAAGTTTTGAAACTTAGAAATGGCCAATTTGACCAAATTCAGTTAGATTTTTGTTGCGAACTACCCGTTTTTGTGACTTTTCCGAAAAAACAGACAAAAACACAAAATCTCAAATTTTTCTATGAAAATTGTAATATTTCGGGTCAGATTAACTATTTCTGAGTTTTCAAATCTTCTGCTCTATCCATTTTTATTTGAAAAAACTCAGAAAAGTTGGTCCAAAAACGAGAAAACAGCAAAAAACCGATTTCCTAGCGAGACCCTCAGGAATAACGCTGTTTCAAACTGCTTGGAAATGGCTACTTTTTTATGTTTTCCAATGCTCGGAGACCTTCAACTTGCAAAAATCAATCCAGTTTTTCAATACAATGCTGTTTTCACATAGAAAAACGCTCTAAAATACCCTAAAAATGAGAAAAAACTCACATTCAACCGATGATTCACAATCACATTACAGCAAAATACAAATGCCGGTGCTGCATTTTCAAAAGCCTCTTGTCTCAGCTCAGGTGTGTATTCCTGAATATACTCGACTTTCTGGGTGTAGGGGCCAAATTCCTTCAATTCCTCCGAGTTTTGAGAGACAGTCCAGGTCACTTCGTGAAGGCGCTTGTCGAACATGTGGATCCAAAATTGTTCCTGAAGAAAAACGGTGAGAATTAGAGGTTTTGAATTGAGAACTAGTTTTTTTGATAGAGAATTTTAAGGACTACAACTTTGTTATTGACAGTTTTTCAATAGCTTTCATGGTTTTTGAGAAAAATTGAAAAAACAAAATTTTGAAAAAAAATTTTAATTTTTTGGAATTTTTCGAAATTTCTGAAAATTTAGGTTTTGCTTCAAATCATGTAACCTAAATTGCATTTGATTAAAATTTTTAAGGTCTACAACTTTGTTGTTGACATTTTCCAGATATCTTTTATGGTTTTTGAGAAAAATTGAAAAAAAAAACTTTCCCCAAAAAAAAATTTTTTTTTTTAATTTTTTAAATTTTGAAAATTTTTCAAAAATTCATTTTTGCTTCAAATCATGTAATCTAAATCGCATTTTATAGCAATTTTTACGCTTAACAAATGTGTATATAATGATTTTTTATAGCTTTGATGGTTTTTGAGAAAAATTGAGAAAACAAAAAGTTGGAACAAAAAATTTTTTTTCAAATTTTTCAATTTTCAAAATTTTTTTAAAAATCAAATTTTGCTTCAAGTTTTGTGATCTAATTTGCATTTTATAGCGAATTTTACGCTCTTTGAATGTGTAATTGACAGTTTGTCAATAGCTTTTATGGCTTTTGAGAAAAATTGAAAAAAACTTTTCCCCAAAAAAAATTTTTTTTCAAATTTTTCAATTTTTAAGAATTTTTCAAAAATCCATTTTTGCTTCGATACATGTAATCTAAATTACATTTTATAGCAAATTTTACGTTCTACAATACTGCGTTTACCAATTTGCAACATCTTTTCAATATTCCGAGATAACCGCCAAAACCCAAACCCCTCACAACTCACGAAAGTGCCTTCTCGAAGAAGAGCCTTGATAAGAAGGAGTCCTCGATGATTCCGGATAACTTGAGCCAAAGCAACTTTTTCTACATGATCCACTAATTGGACTTCTACCCACTCTCCAGGCTTGATCACTTGCCAAACCACCATATCCTGGAATGGCTGGGCTTCTTGAAAATCGCGAATGGCGTAGAAGTGGAGGGTGTCGGGAGTTACGTCGTATTCTCTGCGGATTCTGCAACGGAAAACAAAAGTTTTATATATCAATCGATAGAGAATTTCAAAAGCTACAACTTTGCAGTTGACATTTTTTCAAGATCTTGCTTGGTTTTTGAGTTACAACTGTTTTAATGAAACCCTTTCTTTTTTTTCATAATTTTTTTGAAAAAACTCACCGATTCATAGCCTTTTCTGCCATATCAATATCAACAACAATGTTTTTAAAAACAGGCGTAAAAACGTCTTCTTCTTCGTCTTCTCCAACCACAACAGCTCTCATGTCACCGGATAGTTGCTTCTGAAAAATTACCCAAAATTGAAAAAAAAATTTTTTGAAATTTCTAGAAAATCGAGTTTTTTACTTGAAAATGAGATGAATACATCAATTGATAGTGTTTTTATGCTCTACAAGATCATAATTTAAAATTAAAAAACACATTTCTAGAATTTTTTGAAAAAAAAATTTTCAAAAAGTCAATAAATTCAAAATTTGAAAAATAGAATTTTTTTCAAAAATTTCTAGAAAATCGAATTTTTCATATAAAGATGAGATGTTTACAGCAATGAATAGCATTTTTTTTGTTCTATCAATTGAACATTTTCAAATTTTAAGATGAACACATGAATTTTTCAAAAAAAGATTTCAAAAAATCAAAAAATTCAAAATTTGAAAAAAAAGATTTTTTTTCAAAAATTCTAAAAAATCGAGTTTTTCATTTTGAATGTGGAAAAACATAACATTTGAAAGTTTATTTTGTGTCCTACAAATAAAAAATAAACAATATCAAAAAAACAATTTTTGAAGCAAAAAAAATTGATTTGAAAAAACTCGGTTTTTGAAATTCTTGATTTTTTTTCAATTTTTTTCAAAATTCATTAAAAATCCATTTTTGCCTCAAATCACCTGGTTTTTAGAGTTTTGAATAGCAAATTTTCTCTTCTACATTTAATTAGTTGACAACTTTGTGCTTTCTTTCTTACTTTTTGAGTTTTCCTTCAAAAACCCAACCCACATTTCAAAAATTGTCATCAAAAAATCAAAAAAAACATTTTTGAAAAAAAAATTTTTTTTGTTGGAAAATTTGATGAAAACTCACTGTAATTCTGACCGGGACAATTTCATTTTTCACTTGGTACAAGAGAATAGTCCCTTCTGTCATCAACCACGTGCCAACGGTGATACCCGCGGACATGTGGTGGTTAGCGATTGGGCGGGACTCCTGTTTCCTCATGTATTCTTGATCTCGATCGCTAAATCCGAGTCTGGTCTGAAAATATAGATAAACGAGGTTTTTTTCTTGATTCTACAAGTGTTTTCAATCAAAAATAAACACTTACTTTCACATAATCCACCCATTTCTGATTGTGCTCCTCCACATCAAATTTGTGATGTCGCAGCAAGATGGTGTTGGACTTTTTCTAAATTTTTGAAGTTTTTTTCAGGGGTTTTTGGGTATTTTAAAGCTTACTGTGCGTCGTAAAAGTGGAAGAGCATTCCCATCATCATCAATTTCGGGTTCTTGTTGAGGTCGCTCGTCCTCGATGTACTCATCGGGGAAGGTGCAGGTGGGAAGGACTGCTCCGTGGTAGGACATGGTTTAGGGGTATCTGGAAAAGGGAATAGAGAGGATTATTAGCTACGGAAAAACTCAAGAAATTCCTAGAAAAATTGAAAAAAAAAAATTTTTTTTCAAAAATTTTTTTGAAAATTTTCACTTTCAAAATTTTTTCTTTTTTTCTCGTTATTTTTGTGATCTACTATGTCCAAAATACTTGTACTAGTCAATTTTCAATTTTTTTCAACGGAATACAAAAAAAAATCGCTCTGAAATTGCAAAATGAAGGATTTCAAAATCTAGAATGATTCAAAACCAGGAAGGTTTCTCAAAGTGCAACAGAACTTTTGAATCATTTGTAAAACGTTAAAATCATGGTTTAGAAACTTTTAAATAACAAAATGGATATTGGGACAATGATTAGATACAGAAAAATGACAACAATTTTAAAAAAATTGAAACAGAAAAATTTTCAAAAAAAATTCAAAAATTTTCAAATTTTTCTTTGTTATTTTTGTGATTTATTACGTACGGTTTTTTGACATGTCATTTTTTGTCATCTCTTTTGAAAAAACACACAAAACGTGGGGAAAAATTGAAAAAAGGAAAAAAAATTTCAAAAAATTTCACTTTCAAAAATTCCTTTATTCTCCCTGTTTTTTTTTGTGATTTTTTCAGTACGGTTTCTTGACAGTTTATTTTTTATCACTTTTCTTAAAAAACCGCGAAAGAACCCCTGAAAAACCGAATAAAACGTCGGAAATGGAATTCGCAAAATTAAAAAAAAATTAGAACTGAAAATTTTTCAAAATTTTCACTTTCAAAATTTTCCTATTCTACCCTGTTATTTTTGTGATCTATCATTGTATACAGTTTTTGAGCAGTTTTTTTTTATAATTGCTCTCGAAGAAAAAACTCAAAAAATTTGAAAAAATTTGAAACAGAACATTTTTCGAAAAATTTCACTTTCAAAATTTTCTCATTTTTCCTTGTTCTTTTTGTGACCTATTAGTTATAGTTTATTTCCTCTAATCTTTTTTGTAAAAACTGCAAAAAATTCCCAGAAAACTCCCAGAAATAGACAAAAAATGAATTTGCAAAATTAAAAAAAATTAGAACTGAAAATTTTTCACTTTCAAAATTTCCCAAAATTTCCCGGGTTTTTCAGTGAAGTATTGCGAACGTATTTTGTGTAAATCAGATTTTTATCATCTCTCTCAAAAAAAGGAAAAAAGTATCAGCGAAATTCAAAAAACTTGTAACAAAAAAAATTTCAAAGTTTTTCACTTTCAAAATTTTCTCATTTTTCCCTATTTTTTTCTAAATCTATTAAATGCATTGGGTATCTATTTGTTACTTCTTCCCTCACAGATGATGCGCAAAATTAAAAAAAAAATCAGAACTAAAAATTTTGTTATGTTAGCGATGCCAATTTTCTGTTACATATCTCAAAAAAACACTAAAAAAACCCCCAAAAAACCCCCGAAAAAAAAGCATTGCAAACCAAAACGTTGCCTATTCTCTCTCGTTTTGCATTGCAAAAGAGAGAGAGGAAGAAGAAAAATGCAAGTGAAAGAGTGAAGGTCGTTTGTATAGACGCAGAAAGACCGACACAACTCAGCGGTCGGCAAGTCGGGGCCAGTGTGGGAAAGAGAGGGAGAAGGCGAAGGAATGGGGGCATACACCAACAGTGATGGAATGTGCGTTGTCTTTGGTGTGGGGGGGAGAAGGACAGGAGAAGACAAGACACCTGGCTTCGTTTGACCATCTGTTTGTTCACATGCTAGGGTTAAGGTGAGGGAATTTCATCTTGTTTTTTGCTTGGTGGTATGATCAAGGTTTTATCAATAGGCTTTTACCTTGATTTTTATCAGAAACAGTATGTTTTGGTAAATTGAATTTGTGGTATTTGAAGTTCTAGTTTTCCTGAAAAATCAACGGCTTATCGGAAGGCTTTTATTATGATCCTTATTAGAAACAGTAATGGAACTTTGCATTTGGAAATTGTGAATTTGAATAACTGAAGTTGGTGGGAATTACGGTTTTGCTAAAAAAAGAAAGTTACGAGTATAAACAGAAAAGACAATACTAGTGACATCATCTATCTCACGAGAGGCTAGATTGAGAACAGCGAGACTTTAGGAAATCAATGAAAACATGTGCAAGAAAAGGGTAAAATGTATTAGGTTGGTAAATAAGTTTCTTTCTTTTGGCTCGTTCTCGATTATGAGTTGAGCTAAAAATCTGAAACTTTGTCAATAAATAAGATGTTCCATAAGACATTTACTGGCCAAATGGCAAGTTCCAACGTTTAGTTTTGACAGAGTTAAAATTCAAAACGTAAATACCACTTTTTTTGTCCAAGGTCCTAAAAAATTTTCTAGGGCAGATAAAATTATTTGGGCTGTTGTAATGAAATACACTAACTATTAGTACATCATAATAATTTAGTTTAGAATCTTAGAACACGTCTCCAATTTTTTGGAAAAATTTGGTGGGTCCGATTAACGGAATTTTATCTTGGTCAAAAATTGAAATTGAGAGCTGTAACTTGGCTGAAAAATGCTTGAAGGTTTGCCCTACATCTGGGTAGAATTTCAAATTTTTCTCTCATATGTGAAGTGAGATACAGAAAAACATGGAAAGAAACTTATTTACCGACCTAATACAAACAATGCGGAATAATGAAGCAACGAATGGGCCTGAGTGACTAGGAACTTAAAAGTGCTGCATAAAACAAAGATTAGAAAACTTGATTTTTATCAGAAACAGTGAATTTTTCAAATTTGAATTTAGGGTATTTGAAGAATGTGGTATTTCTGAAAGATCAACAACTTATAGTAGGTTTTTATCAAAATCTTTATTTGAAACAGTAATGGAAATTTGCATCTGAACATTAAAATTGAGGATTTGAATAACAGAACTTTGGGGTAATTGATGTTTTGTGATAAAGATAATGGAAAATTAGGCTAATCTCACAATCAGTATTGGGACAGCCAGGTTTATTAGGTTGGTTCATAAGTTTCGCGCAGTTGGTCGTTTCTCAATGATGAGTTGGGCAAAAAATCTGAAATTTTGCCTATAATTCGATCAACCCTAAAAAACATCTTTGGCCAAATGGCAACCCACAACTCTCGTTTTTGGCCGAGATAAAATTCTGAACGTCGCGTCAATTTTAGGGGTCAAAACTGTAAAAAATTCATCAGAGCAGCTAGATTTTTTCTGATTAGTGGAATTGAATACGCGTACAGCCAATACATGATTGCAGTTTAGTTTGGATTTTTACAACGCGTTTCCGAATTTTGGGAAGGGGGCAAATTTTGGTCATTTTTGCTTGGTTTTCGCACTGATTTCACTAATTTTGATTTTTTGAGCTTCAAAATTTTTTTAAAAATCCAAATCAAAAAGTAAACAATTTACAAATAAATTCTGCATCATTTGCACCAAAAAGCGAAGCTCCATATCGACTTTTTTAAAAATCGACCTGAAATTCTAAAAATTCGAAAACGCGTTGTAAAAATCCAAACTAAACTGAAATCATGTATTGACTGTATGTGCAATTGATTCCACTAATCAGAAAAAATCTAGCTGCTCTGATGAATTTTTTACCGATTTTGACCCAAAAATGGGTGTGACATTCAGAATTTTACCTCGGCCAAAAATGAGAGTTGTGGGTTGTTATTTGGCCAAAAATGTTTTTTAGGGTTGATCGAATTATGTGCAAAATTTCAGATTTTTAGCCCAACTCATCATTGAGAAACGACCAACTGCGCGAAACTTATGAACCAACCTAATACAAAAATTATGAAAAGAAATTGAAACTGAAAAAGATTAGTGATAGAAGACAACTGACATGAGGCTAGATTAGGAACAGAAAGACATCAGGAAATCAATGAAAACATGTGCAAGAAAAAGGAAAAATGTACAAAGAATGCAAAATTGAGAATGCAATTGAGCCTGAGAAACTAGGAACTTCAGTGCTACCTAAAACAAAGATGAGGAAGAGAAACAGTGAAATTAAGGGAACTGGAATGATGTGAAAGTGATACGAAAGATTACCGTTGGGTTATTATAGGGCAAAGGTAGCCAAAAGTTATCACTAGAAACTGAAACAGTAGGACCATCTGTTTGTTCACATGCCTTGGGGTTACCTTGAGGAGGGGTGAGGGAAATTCATATGTATGTTGTTTTTTTTGTCATAATCAAGGTTTTATCAGTAGGCTTTTATCAAAATTTTTATCAGAAACAGTATGTTTTTTTTGGAACTTGAGCTTGTGGTGCATATCTCAGAAAAATCAAAAGTGTCAGTAGATTTTTATCAAGATCTTTATTAGAAACAGTAATGGGAATTTGCATTTGAACATCACAATTGAGGATTTGAATAACTGAACTTTGTGGTAATAGCTGTTTTGTGATAAAAATTTGAAAAATCCCATTATCGGATAATCAATACCGCACTGCATGAAAAAAATTATCAAACGGAAATGAAACGGAAGAAAAAGTTAGAAACAGCAAACAACTAATAGACATGAAGCTAGATTAGGAACAGCGAAACATTAGAAAACAAAAAGAAAACCTATGTAAAAAAGGGGAAAATGTACAAACCATGCGAAATAGAGAAGCAATGAATAGGCCTGAGTGACTAGGAACTTCAGTGCTACTCAAAACAAAGACAAGCAAGAGAAACAGTGAAATTAAGGTAACTGGGATAATGTAGAAGGGATCCGACGTGTTTTTCAGTGCGTGATTATTCGGGAAAGCTAGCTAAAAGTAATCACTACAATCTGAAACAGAGGAAACATCTTTTTTTTTCACGGGCCTGGGCTGTCTTTGGGTGAGGATTTGTCTGTTTACTTTTTTCCTTTGGAATCAACTTATTTTTTCGAGTAACTGAACTTTGCGATAATTTCAACGAGGGAAGTTTTAGACAATTTGAACAAGATCGATTATTGGATGAAGGATGCCAAAATGTTTTTACTAAAAACTGAAACAGAGCATAAAAACAAAGAGAACATTGGAAAATTATTCATTCTGAAGAGATCCGAGAGAAATTGTGGGTGGGAAGAGGGTATTAGTGAGGAAAGCATTAGTTGGGATTTCATCGGAAATAAAATATTATTGGAGAAGTAAAATTAGGTTGACAATATCATAAGAAAGAGAAACAGTTAAAATAAGGCAATTGGGATAATGTAGAAGGGATACGACATGTTTTTCATTGCGTTATTATTCGGGGAAGCTAGCTGAAATCTATCACTAGAAACTGAAACAGAAAAAACGATGTAAATCACATGGGAAAACTGAAAATTTACAACATTCGATCGATTAGAAATGCAAAACTAGGTTAAAAATAACATGGGAAAGAGAAACAGTATACATAGGAAAGGTATGCCTGGTCGGAGCAGTTATAGATTGGTCTTCTAAACATTGAAAAAAAGCTATGACTACAAACTGAAACAGAGAGAAAAAACAATAGGAAATCTTAGAAAATCTATACAATGAAAGGGGAAAAGAGGGAGGTGGAGGTGATCTGACAATGATAGGGTGGTAAAGAGGGTGTTAGAGAATCTATAACAAATAGGATACACATGGTGGTTTATGGGCAGAGGAAAGGTCTGGAGACTATGAATGGGGTATTGAAGCAAAGTAACCTCAAAATATGAACACATTAGAAAATGGATAGTTACAATTTGGTAGAAACAGTAAGAGTAGATCTCAAACATGCGCACAAATCGACTTTAAAGAATAACCAAAACAGAACATAACAATTTGAAGCAGTAAACTAATCAAAGTTGATTCTTCTTCTTCTTCTCCTTCTTCAGTGTCTGCATCTCCACCCGAGTCATCGCCTTCTTGATCTTTCCCTCCCTCAGCAGCTTCTTCAACTCTTTACGAAGGTCCCTGCATTCCTGATTGATCTGTTTTTGGGCTTCCTTGGATAGTTGATGCCAGGCCTCATCTAAAAACACGAGTTTTGTATTGATAGGTGGAGAATTTCAAGAACTACAAGTGGTTTTTGAGTTGTAGCTCAAAAACCAAAAGAGCTAAAAGAAAGTTGTCAACTAAAAACTTGTAGAGCTTGATTTTCTCTATCGAATGATAGTAAAAACTTACTGTGATCGCCTCTCACTCCATAATCATGGCCCCTGGAACGTTGCATACAAAAGTGATTGTAGCCGTTCCAGGGGAACACGACCTCGGGGACATCAGGAATCAAGGCTTTCTGAATCTCAGCGTTCTGCTTTTTCTGCGCCATCAGCTTCTCATTCATCAAGCCCTGGTTCCTCAAAAGCGCAGATTCCAGTGTAGGAACATAGGCTTTGAATGCCGAGCCTCTGTCCTCTTTCTCCTTCACCCAATACATCGATCTTTCAATGGCACAGATCCCTTCAGAAACGGTTTTCTGAAGGACCTGCATGCTTTGAAGAGGGGTCAAGGTGAGATTGGAGGCATTGCCGTTAAGATCCGTGAGTTGGTTGAGTTGTTCCGGGGTGCAAGTAACAGGGAAGCCGAAGAAGTCATTGGAAGGTGGAGGAATTGGAGCAGGAGGGCAACGGGTGAAGCGGAGGGGGTCTGGAAGGTAGGATATAGTAAGGAGGGTTCTAGATACATAGTATCAATAGGATTAGAGGCTTACCTCCATAAGATGGCACTGGTTTCCGGGGCGGTTGAGAACAACGGCCTGGGCGTGGTTTGGTCATTACGACCCGGTACTGAAAAAGATGGAAGATGAGTTGAAGTGAGGGAAAAACAGCAGAAAAGAATGAGAAGAACAGTAAAACTAAGACGAGCCAAACGGTTACTGTTTCCAAAGAAGCTAATCAAGCCTTGAGATCAGTTCGAAACAGTTTCTTCAGAAGAAGTACCAGCTTTAGTTTTTTTGGATCTTTTTTCGCCTGGATTTTATCGTCGACATTTAGTTTGAGCACTCTAACTGCAGAAAAAACAAGTTTCCACGGAAATAGAATCTATGGAACAGTAACCGATCAGAAAAGTGTACATGAATCTTAGTCTATGTCAACATGCTGATTCACAGAAACCTTATAGAATTGAAGCGAAACTGAAACAGTGGGCATTCTCCAAAACTTCAATGATAGACCTCAGGAACAGAAAGATCCTGTTGCTGGAGAAGGTTCACTGCAGATTTTCTATTCTAATACATAACTATCCAACCTGGTTATGGACTTTTATCAGTTTCGACAGTTGGATTATTAGAGTACTATTTCGTGATTACTTTCAGATAGCTTTAGGTTTGGTTGAAACAGTGAATACAGTATTGGTGGTAAAATGTTGAGTTGAAAAACTTTCAACCTAGTTTGAATTCAACACAAAGGCTTATACGTAACTATTTTACTTACAATTAGATTCTAGTTCACTGTTTCATTGGAACTATTATTCATAGTGAAGTTGTGTCGAAACAGTGGAACAATGAAGCATCGACGATAATAAGATTCAGTTTTATTGTTTTGGACCCTACACGAATACACATCAATGTTGAAGGCTCATCGCCAAATTAGCAAGCTATTGAAACAGAGAAGTCTTGAAACTTGATGGAATTAAGCAGAACATCGAAAGTTTACTGTTTCACAATTACCTAATCTAAAGTTGAACCAAAATCGAAACAGTAAGCACAATTTTCGCATCGGAAAATTATGTATGGAACGTTACAAGGCTATCTCTTTTCCGAGAAAACATCATACAATGAAAACAGAATTGGTTTTGAAAAAAAAAGAATAGTAGCAAGAAGATTGAGAAAGAGGAGATACAGTCCGTTACTGTTTTCAAGAAACCTCTTGGAAAGTTGAAATTAACTTAGAACAGTAGAGCCCGAGATTATGGAATTATCTAGATCCCTTTGCTACTCGGACCCAAAATTCATATATGAACATATATGTAGAGAGAACATTTTGTGATTGCAAGAAGAACTAGCCACTACTGAAATGAAAACTATGAAACAGTAACCGATCAGAAAGCTTACATGAATCTCAGTCTATGTCAATATACTGATTCCCAGAAACCTCATCTAGAATTAAAGCGACATTGAAACAGTGTGTTTTTGCCAAACTTTCAATGATAGACCCCAGGAACAGAAAGATTCTCTTGCTGGAGAAGGTGTATTGTATATTCTCTATGCTAATACAGATCTACCCGTCCTGGTTATGGACATTCGTCAGTTTCGACAATGTGATTACCACTGAACTGTTTCGTAGTTATCATTAGAAAGTTTGAGATTTGGTTGAAACAGTGAGTAATGCGTTCGCGAATAAACAATACTGTTGGTGAAATCATGGTGTGTTCCAGATTGGTGAGTTTCCAAAATTAAGAGGTTTCCAATAAGATTGAAGGCTCTCAACCTAGTTAGAAAACTTTTGAAACAGGGAAGTCTTGAAACTTGATTAAATTTACAAAAATTGAATCAATTACTGTTCCACAACTACCTAACTTACATTTTTGACAGTACTAAAACAGTAAAGACAGCTTTTAGATTCGAAAACTTACAGTTTCCCAAGTTTGTGAATAAGAAAAATTAGGATAATTAGCAGCGTTTCGTGTGGTCCGGAGATGAGATGAGATGAGATGTTGGTTATGAATGTTTATAAGATTAGCGGGGTGGATCCGCCTACAGTAACAGAGCAAGCCGACAAGAAGGGAGGGGCGGGTGCGAACCGTGCCGACACCTCCGCCGACGATTTGTTTATGTTATGGAGCTCAAGATGAGGGTCACAAGGAGGGATATGCCTAGACAATTGTACTGTCATGGACAGAACTTTTGGATGGATTTTTGCATCAAGTCGAAGAGTAGAACTATCAATTTCAGAATAGGTGTTTTGAAAATGTGAAATTTCTGAAACAGAAAGAAACCTGTTTTGATGTCTAAATGAGAGGGGTTTGATCCGTTCTAACAAGGGAAGTGTGTGAGGGTGCCAAGCTATATTTGGCTGAAACTTGGCAGGGTGATAGCCCTTGGTCCAAATAGCCGGAATCGAGTAATGATTTTTCCCGGAAAGTTTCCTGGTGACCTAGATAATCAAAAAACTCAAAATCTTGCGAAAAAGCAACGTATGAACTACTGAGATCACGAGGATCACAAATATGTTACTCTTTCCTGGTTTATGTCAAACTTTTTTTCAACGAATTTTGTGATGGCTGCTGAGGTTTTCGAAGTTTTTTGATTATCTAGGTCACCAGGAAACTTTCCGGGAAAAATCATTACTCGATTCCGGCTATTTGGACCAAGGGCTATCACCCTGCCAAGTTTCAGCCAAATATAGCTTGGCACCCTCACACACTTCCCGTATGTGGGCTTGGTAGAATCCGGTGAGTGACCGGTTCAGTTCTGAAACTCATATAAGGGTAATGTGAAACTGAAAAATTAGTCTAGAATTTAGAAGTTGATGGAACAGAACGCAGACAGGGCCGGGCTTTTACAGTTTCAACCTATCAATGTTTTAATTCTTCAGCTGCAAGAATCAATTTTCACAATACAGCCGAACAATGTTAATGAGAACCTGAAACAGAAAAAAACGCAAAAGTGTCAAAATGGTCCACTTCATCTTTCAGAGGTCCGCTGTGTCTCTTCTCCTCCGTTCAATGCTACCGTAACTTTGCTTCTGATTCTGAAAACACTGTTGATTTATGGCTCTATTACCCGAAAACTGCTATTCTATCCAACAGCTGTTCGCGCCAGATTAGAATACCAACTTTCGCTTGTTTTGAAGAGTACCGCAACAGTATAGAGCAACAGCTGTTCATCTTTTGACTCTGGACGGTCAGCTAGAAATGCAACTTGATATCCAGTTTTCTGCTGTTTTATGACCGTTTCTGTGAGCTTTCGCAAGCTGGCTGTTCAGAGCAATTACAGTAACCCTTTGCTCTTGCTCCGCCCAAAATCAACAACTATTCACAGCTTTTATTCATAAAAATAACAAAAATGAACAGAAAGGAGGAAAATGGAAAATATGAACTTGAAGAATATGCAAATTGAGTGAAACAGGGGCACAGTATTTGAAATTGGCATTTCGATAATGGACAGGGGAATAAGGTACAGGGAGAAAAGGTGTCATTGATAAAGCAACATCGAAAAAAATACAAATGATATAATTGAAACTGGCAGTTCTGTAAATGGTAAATGGACATCTTGGAATGGAAATAAGATCTAGACAATGAAGAGCTGCCATATTATGCATTCCAAAAATCAATTTGATACTGAATGATAAATAGATCAAAACAGGGAAAACGAGGCATTGAAACAGGGGAAAGAGCTCGAGAAAATTGGCTTGATAGTGGGTAGACAGGAAATTGGTGTAATGCGAATTACTCAGATAACTTGGAATCTAAGAAGAATGAACATAGAGAATAAGGAGAAGAGGTGAAACAGGTACATATGTACAAAAATTTGGAAGTTTGGGGGGAGAATATTGGAATACTGAAACTGACGACTCTCTAAATGATAAAAGGTCATCTTGAAACTGTAACTGTGGTTAGATGCTGGTACAATGGAACAGGGAGCATGGGAGGTATTCTTGGTACTGAATGCTAAATAGATCGAAACAGGGAAAAGAAGAGATTGAAACAGGGGAAAACTTGGGAATTCGAGGAAAAAAGTGACAGAAAGAAAGACTTCAAGGGCAGGAAGCTGGTGGAGGGAACGAATGGGATGAATGGAACAGAACAACGAGAAAATGAAAAGAAACCATACTGAAACACAAAACATTGAAGTTGAAGGAACAAATGGAAAGTAAAGATCAGAGATGATGCAGAATTGGATAGAAACAACAAGAACAGTAAAAGAGAACAAGATGAAACAGAAAGAATGTACTCAAGAGGTTGTACTCTAGAGTCTAAACGCGTCCATATCTCCTCCTCATCTCTGCCTTCCATTTCGCAGTTCCCACTGGAGCCACACGGAGTTTTCCAGCTTTCCAATGCCTCTGGATATAGTTGATCGTCTGCTCGTAGTGAAGCTCCCAGGCGTTCTTTTCGGAAAGGGGGATGATGCTCCAGGTCATTTCTGCAAAGTTGAATTGTTGAAGACACGGTGATGTGATTGAGATCTAGATAGGGTTAAGAAAGTTCTAGGATCATTGAAACAGTGAAAAACTAGTCAAAAAAGCTTCGAAATCTATAGAAATCAGTGCTAAAACCTCTAAAAACGGGCTCAGGATAGTTTTAGATAGCTAGAAGACTCACCCAAATCTCCCTCTACATCCACTCCATTCTCCTCCGCTTCTCTCTGGTGCCAAACCTTGAAGCTATCAAACGGACTCTCTGGCACCTCCATTTCCCGGATCTTCTCGTTGACTTGGACCGCCAGATCCGTTAAAACCTCCATCCGATCTCTGCCATCGAGATAGTGTTGCTTGAGGAACCAGGCCATGGTCGGGTGGTTGCGGTCCTCGGGCTCCAATGGTTTGTCTTTGTCTTCTTCTTCATTGGAGTCGTCCGAGTCTTCGTCCCAGGAGTCATCTTCGGAGTCTTCATCATCGTCCTGAGTCTCTGGATCTTGGTTTCCAACCGGTTCCATGTCATCGTCGTCGACTACAATGATTTCCTCGTCATCATCGTCTTGGATTGGAGTCGGTGGACGGTTTTGGGCTCCTGAAACAGTGACTTTTGTACTATTTGTAAGAATCATGGGATAGAATCATTACTAGCAACACAGACACATCAGAAAGTTTATAACCAGACTTTCCGAAACAGTAAAACTGCCTAAACCTAACTATAACCTAGTTTGATCAACTACAGTACCCTCTAGATCTAAAGACGCGCCCTCCTCTCTAACTTGACCTACCATTCATGCCTCCTTCCGAACTGGTCTTGTTCATCTTCATTATGTTCTCGATGGAGAAAAGGACGCTCTTCTTGGTTGTGACAATCTTGTTGTTGCTGGGGATTGTCATCGCAGGGATACTAATAGACAATCTGGAACTGGTTGTCATCAGTTTCAGGAAGAGCAGAAATTTAGAAGGGAGAGTGGTGTAACAGTAATGCAAGGGATAACTCTGTGAAAAATAAAGGAAAAATGGAGGAACAAGAGTTGAATGCGAGGAGAAGTGATAAGAGTGATAAGAGTGATAAGATGCCGAAAAAACTATTGTAATCAGTTTCAAGAAGAACAGAAATTTAGAAGGAAGAGTGGTGGAACAGTAGATTTGGTATGTAAGTGAGAACAAGAAGAAAAACAGTAAGAAATAGAGGGAAAGATGAGCCAAGTCGGCGGAATGTGAGAACAGATGGAAAACAATGAAAAAACTGATGAGAGTGATAAGATGCCGAGAAAACAATTGTTATCAGTTTCAAGAGGATCAGAAATTTACAAGCTGGATTGGTGAAGCAGTGATTCGAAGAAAGCAGTGGAAAAAAAGGAAAAGATGAGCGAAATAAGAAGAAAAAGGTGAAAACAGGAGAAGGAAAATGCCAGGAGTGATAACCTAAAAACAGATGGTATCACTTACAAGATACAGAGAAATTCACAAGCAAGATTGGTGAAACAGTGTGCGAATCTCCATTGTGAAAACATTGAGAAAGAAGAGAGAGAAACTGATAAAAATGGAAGAGAGATCAGGGAAGTTAAAGTATCAGTTTCGAAATGAACTGAAATTCAGAAGTAAGGATAGTGAAACAGTGAGCAAAAGTTAACTGAAAAATGAAGAGAAACTGAGAATAGAACGAGAACGGAAAAAAAACTGGTAATAGTGATGAAAAGTCTACGAAAAATTCTATCAGTTTCAAGAAAAACACAGATTTACAAGCAAGATTATTGAAACAGTGAAAGCCGATTGATTAGTTGAAGAAGAGGAGGAAAACTGTATGAAATAGAGGAACAGAAGGAAAAAAGGAGAGGAACAAGAGTAAGAAAGCTTTGGTAATCAATCTTATCAGTTATAAAAAGTTTCAATTTGAAAGGAAGATTTGTGAAACAGTAGAAGAAAAGGAGGAAAATAGTAAGAAAACACTCTGAATCAAAGTGGAAAAAATGAGGAAATCAGGATGAAATGGAGGAGAACAAGAAAAGGGGCTGTGAATTGAAAGAAAGCGGAGGAAATAACTGATCAGTTTCAAGAAAAGCAGAGATTTACAATGAAGATCATTGAAACAGTAGAAGAAAAGGAGGAAAATAGGAAGAAAACAGTCCAAATCAAAGTGGAAAAAAGACGGAAAACAGTACGGAATTGAGAAGAAAAAGAAGAAGGGGCGAGAATTGAAAGAAAACGGAGGAAATAACTGATCAGTTTCAAGAAAAGCACAGATTTCCAAGGAAGGTTATTGAAACAGTAGAAGTCAATGAAAAAAATGACGGAACCTAGACCAATTAAAAAAAAGTTTCAATGTGAAAAGAAGATTTGTGAAACAGTAGAAGAAGAGGAGGAAAATAGTAAGAAAGCACTCTAAAATATCGCTAAAACCATTCAATATCTAGTCAAAACCAAGAAGAACCAAGAGAAAGACACACCTGTGAGTCTTACTTGCTAATGATCTGGTCTGCATAAATGGGAGAGAAGAGGTAAAGAAGGTCTTCTAATGGTCCAGACAACCCAGATTACCGGGGGGCCGCAACCTAAATGAACATCTGCTCGTCTTGACGACGTTGGATGAGACAAGACGAGGCGGGCGGGACGGATGGAGGAGAGGAGGGGCGTATTGCAGTGCAGGGCACCTTCGATGGACTCTCTCCTCGTCTCTCTCCATATGGATTGAGGTGTGGATTACGTGGGGCAATTGGACAGCAGGAGAAGGGTAGGGAGAGAATTGGGTACTGTTGCACTAAACCGACATTCGTTGGATGTGCATATCTACGAGAATCGTCCAAACTGAACAAGATGAACAAGAAGAAAATACGCCCGAAAGAGCAGAAAAGAACATGGAAAACGAGAGCATGATGATGTTAACGGATTGATTTGATTCCGAAGAAAGAAATCTTATGAAAACAGGGAGAAACAGTGAATGACAGTTTCTCAAATTGTAGATGAAAACGTGTGGAAAATGAAACTAATGCTGTTTTCAAACTTACTGTTGCACTGAACCATCATTTACTAGATGTGCATTTTAACGAGAATGATTCAGTCTGATTTAGATGAAAACAAGCCTAAAAAAGCAAAGAGGGACTTGAAAATGAGGATAGGAGATAGGAGGAAAATGAGGATAGGAGGAAGAAAATGAGGATAGGAAAATGAGGATAGGAAGGCTTAAGACGCGTTCTTCGACTCGAGTGAACTTTTTTCGATAAGGCCGGGAACAATTTTTTTCATGTTCTCCGATTTTGTTGGCAATTTGATTTTAGGGTAATTAGAGGGTCAGAAATCCAAAAATCAAGTCAAAATTGAGTGAAAACCGCTCCCAAATTTATGGTGGTAGCATGTAGGAAAAAACTTTGAAAAATCATAACATTTTTCATACTCAATTTTTTTGCAAGATCTTTTTTGTGGCGTTATAAGTGAGTTAATTTGCGTTTATGATCAAAATTTTGGTATTTTTGACTCACGGAAACCTACTTTAACAAAATGTTTTTAAGACATTTTGAATTTTTTGACAATGTTATGCTTGCGGCTAAAATCTAGAAATAGTACCATTCGATAGATCGTAGTTTTTTACATCAGTAAGCAAATTTTCAGATTTTAGAATGATACTTAACATTGTCGGAAAATTCGAGGAAGGCCGACTCCCGGGCACTTTTTGGCACTTTTCGACACAACTTTGGCAAAAATTTCTTTTAGCAGCATTTTTAAAGCGGTTTTTTAACAGTTTTCTGATTTTGTCAAACATTTTCTATCATTTTAAGTCTATCACGTGTAAAACAAAGTTGTTTTCCGTCACTTTCTGTCCAGTCTTCATGGACAATGCCTTGACCACTTTTGGTGTCGTTTTTGAGGTACTAGATGGTAAGATATTGAAAAGTTGTCAACTACAAACTTGACAAGCAAACATTTCTAAACACAATCGCATTTTAGCCTATGCAGTTTGCTCTTGATTTCGCAAAATAGTGATTTTTTTCTTATTTTCGGCACTTTTTGTGAGAAATTCTCTGATTCGACGTAGGGGGGTACGTTGCAATGATCCAAAAAAATCGAAAAAATGAAAACATTTGAAAGAGCTGTATCTTATGAAATTTTGCTCTAAAATTAGCCCTATTCTTTCAGAAATTTTTTTTCGATTTTTTTGGATCATTGCAACGTACCCCCCTACGTCGAATCAGAGAATTTCTCACAAAAAGTGCCGAAAATAAGAAAAAAATCACTATTTTGCGAAATCAAGAGCAAACTGCATAGGCTAAAATGCGATTGTGTTTAGAAATGTTTGCTTGTCAAGTTTGTAGTTGACAACTTTTCAATATCTTACCATCTAGTACCTCAAAAACGACACCAAAAGTGGTCAAGGCATTGTCCATGAAGACTGGACAGAAAGTGACGGAAAACAACTTTGTTTTACACGTGATAGACTTAAAATGATAGAAAATGTTTGACAAAATCAGAAAACTGTTAAAAAACCGCTTTAAAAATGCTGCTAAAAGAAATTTTTGCCAAAGTTGTGTCGAAAAGTGCCAAAAAGTGCCCGGGAGTCGGCCTTCCTCGAATTTTCCGACAATGTTAAGTATCATTCTAAAATCTGAAAATTTGCTTACTGATGTAAAAAACTACGATCTATCGAATGGTACTATTTCTAGATTTTAGCCGCAAGCATAACATTGTCAAAAAATTCAAAATGTCTTAAAAACATTTTGTTAAAGTAGGTTTCCGTGAGTCAAAAATACCAAAATTTTGATCATAAACGCAAATTAACTCACTTATAACGCCACAAAAAAGATCTTGCAAAAAAATTGAGTATGAAAAATGTTATGATTTTTCAAAGTTTTTTCCTACATGCTACCACCATAAATTTGGGAGCGGTTTTCACTCAATTTTGACTTGATTTTTGGATTTCTGACCCTCTAATTACCCTAAAATCAAATTGCCAACAAAATCGGAGAACATGAAAAAAAATTGTTCCCGGCCACTTTCACTCGGCTCAAAGAACGCGTCTTAATGATTGAGTTGGTTCTGGAAAATGAATAACATGAAAATTTGTAGAAACAGTGAATGACTGTTTCTCGTGTTGTAGGTCAGGAAAAGGGAGAGTAACTCAGCAATACCGGATATCTTTTGAGAGGTTTTCCTTGGGTACTGTTGCACTAAACAGGAATTTGCTGAATGTGCATTGCTAAGAGAATGGTCCGTGTTTTTGTGTCAGACAGAAACACGCCTAAAACAGCAGTAGGGGGCTTGGAAAATTGAGACAAGCTTAATTTATTTGAACCGGAGAAAAATCTTATGAAAACAGGGAGAAACAGTGAATGACAGTTTCTCATGTTGTAGATAGCAAAGTGTGTGAAAATGATGCTGATTTGTAGTGCGCAGCAAAGAGGTAAGTTAACCTAACATTGAATAGAAGTCGGGCTAACAAGTGATTCTTCCCAATTCCAATAGTAGACATGTTTTCAGAAGATTTTTGTTATTTACTGTTGCACTAAACCCTGTTTAACCGGATTTGCGTTACTACGAGAATGGTCCATTCCCGACTATGTAGACTTCTTATTTTTGAAAATAGGCCTGAAAGAGCAAAGAGAGACTTGAAAATTGAGCTCAGCCGAATTCTAATGAGTGGATTCTGGAAAATGAATAAGATGAAAATGTGTAGAAACAGTGAATGACTGTTTCTCATGTTGTAGATAGCGAATTGTGTGAAAATGAAACTAATGCTGTTTTCAAACGTACTGTTGCACTGAACCGTCAAGAACCAAATGTGTATTTCTACGAGAATTTATCATCTTGTTGTCCAAATTTTCAAAACAAACCCACAAAAGAGCAGAGAGGGACTTGAAGAATGAAAATATGAGGATACTAATTCACCTGCCAACGAGCAAAATTGATTTGATTGTGGAAAATGAATAACTTGAAAACGTGAAGAAACAGCGAATGATAGTGAATTACTGTTTCTCGTGTTGTAGGTCTGGAAAACGGACAGTAACTCAGCAATACTGGATGTCTTTTGAGAGGTTTTCTTTGGGTACTGTTTCACTCAACAGTCATTTATTGAATGTGCATATCTACGAGAATGGTCCATCTTTTTGTGTCAGAGGAAAAACGCCGAAAACAGCAGTAAGGAGTTTGGAAAGTTGAGAAATGAATGTGCTAATTACACAAGTTCAATTGATTTGATCCGGAGAGAAATCTTATGAAAACAGGGAGAAACAGTGAATGACTGTTTCTCAAATTGTAGGTAGTAAAACTTGTGAAAATGAGGCTGATTTGTAGCGCGCAGAAAAGATGTAACTTAACCTAACATTGAATAGAAGTCGGGTTAACAAGTTATTCTTCCCAATTCCAATGATTGACATATTTTCAATAGATTTTTGTTGGTTACTGTTGCACTAAACCCTCATTTATGAAATGTGCATTCTTCGAAAATGGTCAGTCCCGACTAGACTCCTGACTTTCAAAAATCAACCTGAAAAAGCGAAGAGGGACTCAAAAAATGACGATGGGGGAGTGCTAATTGATTGATTTGATTCTGGAAAGCCAGATATGAAAGTATGAAGAAACAGTGAATGACTGTTTCTCTTATTGTAGGTAAAAAAGTGTGTGAAATTGAGATTGATGCTGGCCCGATGATGATTCAAAAAATGATTCAGAAAACTTGGATTTTCCAATTCATAGTCTCTCCTTTCTTACACCCCTGAAGTCAATTTAGGACTAGCAAGTGATTCTCCCCAATTTCCTATGATTGACGTCTCTGTTCAAAAGTTTCTCTTGGGTACTGTTGCACTAAACTGTCATTTGTTGAATGTGCATATCTTCGAGAATGTAATGGTTGTACGTGCATCCGATTCAAAAAAAAACAAGTCAATAAGTGTCATTGTGACTTGAAAAATAAGGAAATGAGTGTGCTAATTCATAAAAATGTCTCTACAGTACGGAAGCAGGATTGTTTTTTCTCTGAAAAGCAAGTGCTATGAGAAAATGCAGAAACTGTGAATGACTGTTTCTCATCTTGTAGGTGGCAAAGTGTGTGATATAACAGACTAATACCTTTTTTTCCGCGACAAAGAACATCAAATCAACATCAGAATAGTGTGGAACTGTAGAGAAGAAGATTTGGAGTCTAGAAATTGTCAATTCGATTGAAATTGTGAGTTTTTCATAGCAAAATTGCACATTTCGTGTTTTTGCCAGAAACTTACAATAATCGGTAATTCGCAATGAAAAATCGACTAGTTTTGGTCGAATCGATCATCTCTGGACTCCAAAAACTCTTTTCTATACGATTTTTATCAAGAAACATCGAGAAAATCGGTTCAAAAACGAAAAAAAAACAAAGGTTTTTGTTAGTTACTGTTGCACTAAACTCTCATTTCATTTTCCGGTTTCATACACAGTTGGGAATAGTCTGTTCGTCTTTGCTCACCTTTCATTGTGCCTCTAATCCTCTAACCCATCGGCTCTGGCAAATGAAAGGTGGATTACCAGGCAGCCAGGTGCAGTAGAAAGGCCTTTGAGACATTGCGAGGGATATACGGCTAATGAGCACATCCATTTTGATAATGAGCCTATGAGCCTAATGATCAGGAGAAGAGGAGTAGAGGATGAGGATTTGAAACATGAGAAGATGGGTATGCTAATTTAGAAGGTCTCGTCTGTACAGGATTAGAGAAGAGAAGAGCAGGTGCGGAGAGGAGGATGGGTTTGAGGAGATTGAAAGCAACGGGAGTACGAGTTTTAGCAAATTAAAAGTAAGGGTGTAACTAGAAAGAAAACCAGAAACAGTGAACATTGAAGATTACTGTTTCTAGTGATCAAGTTGAGGAAAGTGTGTGAAATGGGATCAATGAATAACGATTGGTCAATGTACATGAAAATGAGGCACTTCCAAGTTACATAGATCTTCAACTTCAAAATAATTTGTTAGAGGCAACGTGGTCGTATCATGTTCCACTTGAGAAGACTGGAAAAGAAATGTTTCTGTTACAGAAAATTTATGTAATTTTGAAGATTTCGTATTTTATCGATCGCTTTTATGCTTGCTTTGGCTTTTATTTGTCCTCGTCATTGAAATACATACAAAAGTGAAAGTGGTCGGGAATGTGCTGGGAAGATAGTCAAGACAATAGATCAATCAGCAAAACGAAATGTATGAAGCGATCTTGGAACAGTAAACCAATTACCTAAAAAATAAGTACATAGAGAGCTCATTTTTCTCTTCTAAAGTATTTTCTCTCGCTGTTTATCAGATCACAACCAAACATGCATTGACACTATCACTGAAAAGCACAAAAAATATGTAAAAAAGAATTTCTGTTACAGAGAAATTTCATGAATTTTGGAAAGTTCAGAGTCATCGATCTCATCTCTGTTTCAATTCTCTCTATGTTTCTTTATCATCACATAGTCCTAATGAAAAGGGCCCTTTTTTCTTGTTATTTGCAGATTATTTTAATAACTGAAACTTTACTAAAAGTACATCGCTCTGCAATTCACCAAACAGTATAAACATTTGTTCTGTTACAGAAAATTTATGAAAAATTTCTGAAATCTCATTTTGTTAATTTCAACCCGCACTGCATTAGGCTATCTATTATCACCGATTATCACTTCGGGTTTGGGGCTTTTTCTTTTCGTTAACTTTCACATAATCCTATGCCAATAACTCAATATCACTGCAAAACTCTCCAAGCTCCATAAATTTTTTTGCTGTTACAGAAACTAATCATAACTTTGACGATTATCAGTTTCGTCAATTGCACGCAGGATGTCACAAAAAATTTGACAATTCTCATTTTCCCAATCAAAGAAAGCTCAAAATCCTGTGATTCCCCTATTTTCCCTCACATTTCTAAATATTTCGCCGGTTTCAAAGACCCTACAATTATAACCCGCTAACCATTCATTACTGCTCTTTCGCTTCGACTTTGTTTCTCACTTCCCCCATTTTCCTTGCCGTTATCAATGATAAAATGAACATCTTATCACTGATAAAACAGAGAAAAATGTAAGAAGAAATCCGAACACTCCTCCACTAATCCTGTCTCCTTCATCTTTCCTCCCCCGTTCTTCTTCTTCTTCTTTTGCTCCTCATTTTCAGATACATTTCTGTTCAAAAGCCATCAAAATTTTGTTCTTATCACTGTTCTATCCCTCCTTATCACTTGTAACAACCACGAAACCGATAAAAACACGAAAAACCCCGGTCTAGACCCTTAATTTCCGGACCCAATAAGCTAAAAACTTCCGATTTCTTTCGTTTCTCTGTGTCTCCCTCTCTTTATCTCTGCAGCTAGCTTTCCATTCCTTTTGGCTGAAAATGGGTGTTCCAGTGTTCAGTATCTGCTGAAAATGACTATTAGCTAGCTTCTCTTATCCATTTTTTCGAGCATTTGAGGCTTCTTTTTCAGATTTGTAGGTGTTCCCCTGGAATAGGAGGTGTTTGGTATTTTAGGAATTTTTTTCTGTTTCGGGTTGGTTAGTTTTGAATTGTTCAGTTTTCAAAGGAATTGTGTTGTACATTTTTAATTTGTGTGTCAGATATTTTAAAAGCTACAGTAACCCACAGTATCTCAAAAATTCTGTATTTCAAACTTTAAAATCCAACTGGATTAGTTTACTGTTGCAGTACAGTGGTATACGCATTGTGTGCTGATAATAGTCAATATACAGGGGGATGTTATATCGAATAAATTAGAACCAGTGAAATGAAAGAGTTTTCACACCAAAAGTGCATTTTTTGTTACAGTAGTTTTTGTTCTGGTGTATCAATGCTCACAATTTTCGCAATTTGTTATCTGTTTTTTGTGAAACAGATAACAAGTTCATTTCGTGTTTTACCAGTAAAAATAAGAATATCCAACATTTTCAAAACGTTTTCACATCTTCATTGAAATCAGATAGTCTCTGTTTCAATACATTTTTCTGAAACAGTGTTTGTCACTGTGATACATACGTACTTTGATGATCTCAATTTGCGAACACCTAACTGATTTCAAACTCAGCCACATAGTACCGAATGTTGCCGATAGATTTCACTTCATCAACAAATCAAAATTTCAAAATGAACATAAGTTGTTGGAAACAATAATAAACAACTTTTTCCGCAAATTTTACCTAAAGGATTGAAAACTCAAGCACCAAATGGAAAATATGTTCCCTTTGAAACAGAAAAATGTCGGTTTCACTTGGTTTTTGAATCGTTCACACTGAAAAAAACTATAGTATTATTCTGCTGAAAACAACTACGGCAAAAAACTGAATTCGAGATCATTGTTTTTTCTGTTTCCCGAAAAGTACATGAACAACATTTGAAACTGTACATTGATGTCATCTTTCACCAGGGACAATAGGTTATCCAGATATTGAAATGAACAACATTTCTGGCAACATTTCACAGTTTTTTGAAGCAGTGTCACTTTTTCGACATCATGGTCATCTAGTGAAAATCAGAGTTCCGTGTGAAACATTTGCTTTCCTTGGAACCGTAAAAAAACGCTTTCATCAGAGATTGTCTGAGATTGACAAGAAGACAAAAAATACATTCAAGAAACGGTTATTTTCCCAATAGTTGCAAATTTTTGAATCAGTGATAAGTGTTTGCACTAATAGATACAGGTGCATTGAAAAATCGAGTTCAACATGGAAAATTTGTTTTCTTTGAAACAGAAGAATGTCTGTTTCACTGGGCTTTTGAATGTTTTACACTTTGAAGAACTATAGTAGGACTGTGCTGGCAACAACAATGTCGAAACTGAAATCAAGACCGTATCAAAATTCGTCTGTTTCTCGAAAAAAGCATAAGAAACTTTCGGTACGTGTTATGATGATAGACTTTCTCTATATTAATGGATGATAACAACGAAAGTTTCAGTACACGTCAGATTATTAGAGGCAGGAACTAACATTCCATTATCTACTAAACTTAAAACAGTGAGCCGAAATTGGTATTAGTTCATTATTTTTCATGTTTCCCGGAAAATAAGTAAGAAACATTTGAAATGTGAGTTGATAACATCATTTCTGTCCTCTCCTCTAGACATTCTAATCTTGAAACAGTTACATAGTATTCTCACACAAATCCTCTCCGGTCATCTTTTCCAATCAACCCAGCACCTAAATCTCATCAATTTTGCTCTAATTTAACGCCTACCTTGGGAACATTGTAAAATAGAGGCTCACATAAAAGATTTGCTTGCTTTGAAACAGAAGAAAAGTTATCTGTTTCTCTTAGTTTTCTTATTGTGAAAACAGTCGGAAGTCTCTAATAGAAGAAATTTGTGTGGTACAACTTTTCATTGTTTCTCTGTTTCTGAAAAATTTGTAAGGAGTAATTGAAACATTTTTTGCTTATAGACTTTCTCAATGGTGATGAATAATAACAACAAGAACAACACAAATTATGAAACCTAACAGTCGATTAGAGACAAGTATTCATCTTCTCTAGACATACTAATCTTGAAACAGTTAGCCGAAATTTGTTTACCAATTCATTGTTTTCTCTGTTTCCCGAAAAAGACATGAGAAAAATTTGAAACAGTGTAGTAATTCGATGTTTACTGTATCTTTCACATTCCCAATTCAATTGCAGAATGATCAAAGCCATTTTATTATCTTCTCTATCATCTCCCTAATTCCCTCTCTTCACCCTCTCTCACCTTCCATCCAACTACGTAATCGGATACCCGTGTCTAGCGACATTCTGACACATGGTTTGACATGTTTCTCTCCAGCCACCCAATCCAGGTGTACATGTCGCGCAACCAGATAGCCAGGTGTTTCTGTACATTGGGGGGGAAAGGTCAGTTGCGTCATTTCGTCGTTTGAGGCTGACGAGCGGGGTAACCGAGTAAGTGACACCTACTATACAAGGAATGTTTTTGAGGGGTTGGGGACCAAATTTTTACACTGTTTCAAAAAGGTATCAATGAGTTTTTGAAACATGCAAAAACTAATGTTGGTTCTGAATGGTTGGCTGAAAATTTTTGTTGATGAACTATTCAGGAGCAGTATCGATCACTAGACAACCAAAAAATTGAAATGGAAAACTTGAAACCGACAAAAAACACTAAGTTCTGTTTCAAAAGTCACACAATAACGGTTTTATTTTGAAGAAAGCAAAAACTGGTCTTTGCACATTTTGTTCCTATCACTGTTTCAAAAAGTTTCCAATTTGAGCAATGGTTGCTTGAGTGATTGCAAGCAGTTTCGACGATGGAAAAGGGAATGAAAAGTTAAAATTCATGTTGTATCTAATCCTGTGCTATACTTCAATAAGTGACAGTTTTTTCCCTCCAAAATACTTGATAACAACTAGAAACAGAGAACATAGACTGAAAGGTTCGAAGTTCTGTTAGAAATTGAAATTTTTCTTGTCACGGAATAGATTTCTCACATTTTTTCGTACAATCACGTTCCCAATGGAGTGACAAGCAAGACAGTGTTATCACTATTTCTTGAAACAGAGATGAATTCTCTGTTTCAAGTTCAAGTTCTATAGCTAGCGATGAGTTTCTGAACAATAAAAAAACATGAAATTTGATTTTATCATAACCAAAACCATACTCAATACAGTACTCAGCTTCTCACACACTTTTGAGAACCCAAGCTTTGAAACAGAAAGCTAATCGCAATAAGAATGGGAGCTTGAAAAACAGGGTTTGCTGTTTCAAAACATTGTTTTCACTATGGATATTGCCTGCAATATAATTTTTAATTTGACAAAAATGATCAAACGATCCTCGCCCTTTTCTAAAACACAAATGCCAAATGAACTTCCGATTTTTCTTGTTATTGCTGTTATTGCTCAAAGAAAACATGATTCCCCAAACATCCCCAATTCTCGAAATCTGTTCGAAGCCTTCAATTATCTATCCCACTCCCACTCTCTGCCATTTTCCCGCATTCCAAGAGGGACATTTCTGTGGTAAAAAGTGGAGTTTTGCTGGTTTGGTTACTCAATTTTGAATGTTGGTTGCTAGTTGTTGTAGATTTGTCAAGAATTTGAAACAGAAAAAGAAAGTCACTTCGTGTAGTTATTTGAGTTACTGTCCATCTCAAATTGACATTTCATCGATTTCCCAGCGTTTTTCTGTCTCTAATAGAAAACCGAGTTTTGACGGTCTAACCTGTCTTGCCTTATTGAGCAGATATAGATTTTCTAATATTTTCCTCCGTTCCTGTCAGGTTTATTGGTTTCCTAATCACACACAAGACGGATCGTACTGACATGATCACTTCTAATCAAATAGAGAATCTGAAACAATAAAGAAACTGCTGTTTCTGGTTTACATTAACATTCTTCCGCCTTAACTATTTCTATTATCTATCTTCCACCGTTTCAAACCAAGAAGATAATCTGGAACAGCGAAAATGAGCAATGCGAACTTGATACAGTCGAAATACAGTGAAAAAACCAAGTTTTCCGTTTCACATTCCCTTATCCTCATAACTAACTCTCATTGTTGCGATAAACTTTTCAAATTGGCTGGTTATCACATGATCCTAGAATCTTGAGCTTTTGAGATTTGGATCCCTTGATCTTTCATTCCCTTGATCTTTGAGCTCAATTTTCATATTCATGTCATAATCATGCATCAAAGCTTCATTAGAGATACTCAGCTCAACAGCTGAGCAGCTGATTCGCACACATAGACAGAACCAATTAGCAAAGTGCAATCATCCTCTAGGGGTTCCCCCGGAAAGAGGGGAAGAGAAGGGGAGAGTCACATTCAGAACACTTTTTGTTTGATTAGAAATTTTGATATCAGAACAACAACGTTTTTCAGATGTAGTTGAGAACTTTAGAACTCTTATAGAAACAGAAACTAGTCTTTCATAACAAAAAGGCTGTTATATCAATGTGGATAGCGAGAAGATAACTTTAGAGTTTTCATAGAAACAGAAAAGTGATCAGTGATCATTGGAAACTAACTAAAATGGCAAAGAAAGAACTTCAAAGCTCTAAAAAACAGGAAGTTTATCAAGTTATCACTTTCCAGTTTCAAGTTATCATTGTTTGTACTTGGAACTCAATGTTTTCAGTTCGTCGTTTTTGTGCTTTTTCCTGTTTCTCCATTTCAAGATAATAATGTTCAGTCTTTTTTTTCAATTGTATTACGCCTCTACCAATGATCCAATCTGTAATTAATCTTTTTTCGTAGAACTAACAATCCAGTGAACTCTTCTAATTACAATGTATGTAGGTAAAAACTTCAGAAACACATAGGGAAACAGGAAAGTTATCAGTTCAAACTGTTTAGCAACCAAAACTACATATCGAGAACTTCAAAGCTCTGAAAAACAGGAAGTTAGTATATTTTTCAGTTTCAAGTTTTTGTTCTTACAATTAGTAGCTAAGTGCTGGGTTTTCAATTCTTGATGGACCATTTGATGGTTATTGCCAGTTCCTGTTTCTTACTTTCTTGTTATCTCTTTTCATTTTAGAAACTTCATTGACCAAATTGTTATTATCCGCCCTGTTATCATCCCTTTTCCCTCTGTTTTTTCTAAAATTTTGCAGTTTCATTTTTTCAATACATAAAGCAATCATATGAGGTTCTCGATCTGGCCATTGTCTTTACGAGTTGTTGTTTTGTTCCTCTCGCTTTTGATCTATTCATCTCGCCCTCTTTTGGATGACTGCACTGCACTCGTTCTGGAACCTTCTTTCTATTCGCTCTTTTTTTCCTCGGTTTCAAAGTCCAATTATCAGTTTGTTCTGTTGTTTGTGGGTGATTTCCATGTGACTTTCTATTCTCGAACATGCAGGACAATGTATAGTGTTTCAAAGTGAAGTTATGTCTGTGAAACGGTGTATAACTTGATAGGAACGTAGATGCAATGAATACATTTACTAGACATTATACGACCAAAAACCTTCCCTCTTCTTCACCTGATCGCTAGTGGTCCGATTAGATTTTCTTCTGTTTCTCCATTTCAAGTTAACAGTTTTCAGTAGTGTCATGTCAATTTTCGCTTGGTTGTGAGTTTCAAATGATCTTCCAGCTTGTAATTACCCTCCTTTTCCCTCCTTTTCACTCGTTTTCGCATTCAATCTTTCGAAACTTTCTGATTCTCGTGATTGTGATACATTTTAGGAACGGCTAGATTTCTGTTTCTACGATTGCATTTACAAATTCAGAATAGAGGTCCTCAATTTTCCTTCAGATGATGCCATTCCAATTCATTGCTTTGTCTCTCTTCCTCTTGATCTATTCATCTCGCTCTCTTTTGCATGACAGCACTGATTAGCTGCACTGCTCTGGTTCTGGAACCTTCTTTCTCTTCACTCTTTTTTTCGGTTTCATAGACCAGTTATCTGTTACTTGGTATTTTAAATCACATTATTTTGAATACAGCCTACTTGTTACAAAACCTTGGTCCACTTTGAAAACAGATGAGTTTCTAGAAAAGTTCATTGTTTCACAGAGTTCTGATAACCTGGAGGGCCCTGTAAACATACTAACTTCTTCGCTGTACGTATAAAGATTTCTGTTTCCTAATTCTCATGTAAAATTCTAGTTTAGAACATTGTCGATGAGATGATCGAACCTCGACAAATATCGAGCTATTACTGTTTCCCAAAACTACCTTGAGTTCCTCAACACCTCGCGAGGGCAATAGATTTTCCGGTGTACGCGTTTGGTTCTCTGTTTCACCACTTCTTCTTCACTTTTATGAGGAAAAAATGGGTAATATGAATTATTGACTTGTAGTGTTTTTACTATTCAGCAAACCACCAGTTTACTTTTTGTGTGTGAAAGTACAATCTTCCGTTTCAAAGATTTTTTATCTTCTGTTCAACAATTCAGCTCCAGTTTTTGCTCTATTTGTGGAAATCAGACCATGGAAGTATCTGTTTGCCTGAATATCCTTCATTTCAAATCACTTTCCAATGTACTTCCCGGTTTCTTAACTTTTCCTTGAAACTGAAGAAACAAGGGCCATTTGCTCACATTGAGGTTTTAGAAAAAGTAGTTTTCGCAGTAAGTTTAGCAAAATGAATGTATTTTTTCAAGTAAACCTCTTATACTGGAACGGTGAATAACAACTTTGATGAATCCATCATCGAAATATGATCCAAATGACCCCAAAGCCTGAAAAGAGCTCAAATCCCAAGATTCCATATTTTGATCTTGAAATTGATCCCCCTGATCTTTTGAATTCCTTATCACTAACCACTTCTATCAATTTCAATTCAATTCAGACCTCCTTGCTCGAAATTTTGCTCATTTTCCACATCCTTTCTGCAGTTTCTAATCCCTGTGGTCTCCAATTTACTAATGGTTAATCCCGGTTTCAAATTTAGTTTGAAATTTGTCCAAAGATTAGAAGATTTAGTATCCAAAGTTTTCTCGTTGCACATCAGTAACACCATGAAACAGAAAACAACCCACAAAACTTGAAGATCTCAAAAAACGCCTCAAAAAAGAGAGAAAAAAGATGCAAATTGATGCGGAAATGTCTGTGAATCTTGATCTAATTAGCAGCTTACTTGTTATTTAGTTGTTCTGGGAATCAGAATATGAGTCAGATGAGTCAAGAGGAAGGAAGGAAATGTGAGACGGGATGTTTGATATGTTGATTTCTGTTTCATCTTGGTTAGTTTTGCTGGTTTCGGTTTGTTGCTTTTGATGAATGAGTCGAACCTACTGGAAATTCTAGAAAATCTTTCCCTATTCACTGTTTCAGAGTGTTCTGAAAATGTCTCTGTCTTTTCAAAACACTAATACTTTTATGAATTAATGGTAGATCTCACAGAAGAAGAAAGCTAACTGCCTGTAATGAAAAGATCCACCTGAATTACCTATTGTGAAACAGAAAAACAATGTCGGTTTCATAGAATTTCCAAATTTTCGAATGAAGAATGAGGAATCAGTTTGTACCTGTCTAGCATTTATAAAGCTCTGATCACAGTGTTTTTTTGGATTCGTAGCAACTGGTGAACAAGACCTAATGGTTTATGTATAAGATACATTAGGAATGACTGGAACAGTAATCCACTACGTTGAGGTCATTGTCTAAAACAAAGGTGACTGTGTTTTGGTATGTTGATTTCTGTTTCAACTTGATCTTTTCTTATGTTCTATTTGTTTGTAGTCATTAGACATACATAGCTGGTGAATTTCGGACTAAAATGACTGATTGTCTAGTAAGACGGTATTTTCGAAAAATGCTTTAATTGAAACACAAACCAAATCTCAGTTTCATTGAACTTGCAATTTTCTTTCTGATGAGCTACGATTCAGTGAGATTCTCGGTAACATCCACCTATTTTACTTTATAGAAAACTTCATTCCTAGTCGTACTAACAAACAGAACCGTATAGCGTACATGATTATCAACTGAATCCGTGAACCACTTTTTTGAGGGACAGGCGTGTTCATCACTCTAATGATTCCCGTTTCACACTTCTTTATAGATTGACTAGGATTGGGTCATTCAATCACTACAAGTTTTGGTGAATCTTTCATGAATTTGATCAAATTCTGAAGTTTCTGTTTCACCAAACTTTCAGATGTAGGTTTTTGAAAATGTTTTCACTGAAAACTTTTCAGTAGTTTCTTGAAATATATTCTTTCAAAATAATCCAAAACTATCTTTATTAATCTCACATCAAAAAGGAAACACATACGTATGGAGCCTAGTTTTTATGGTCAATTGTGCTCTAGGCAAAACGTAGTTCATTACTTCAATTAGTACCGTTTCAAGTTTCCTTATAGTTTGTGTAGGGTTGGGTCATTCAATCACTATAAGGATTAGACAAATCTGTTACAAACCTGAACAAATTTTGGACTTTCTGTTTTATTAAACTTTCAAATGTAGGTTTTTGACAATATTTTCAGTGCGTTCTTGAAATACTTTGATTCAAAATAGACAATAACAATTGATTTTTTAAAATTCCCTCACTCCCAATTCATCTGTTACTTGTAATCTTGACAAACAGACGACTGAAAAAAAGGTGACCTAGATTACAAATTTCACTGTTTCAGTGAACTTTTCAATGTTGTTCTGTTTTTTTTTTGCACCGATATTCCGAAGGTAGTTTTGTTTCAGAGCAAACCAATCACTTTTTCACTCTAAATTCGCAAGTTTCCAAAAAACGAAGACTGAACACAGATTGTCAAAACTCTTTTCAGTTTTCTGAAATCTCCAAGTTGAAACACAAAAAAATCTCTGTTTCCCAGAGCTTTCTAGTTCCTGTTGATAAGGACGTTATCAGTTGGTAGTTCATGGTGAATTCCAAATTTTAAGATTGACAAAACACTTGAATCAGACCTTGTTTTGAAGCTGTGATCTAGAAAAAAACCTGAAAAAAACACTTTTTTTCAGTTTCAAATTTTCAATTTCCGTATTTCAGTTATTCATCAGCAATTGCAATTGGATCTATTTAGAAAACAGTAGAAAACAAAACTTGAAACAGCGAAAAACTAGATACACAAATTTCGAAGACAATCAAACTTTCACTGTTTCCAAAAAACCTCCTAAACTTTGACTTTCAACTGAAAAAAGTGATATGTCTGATGTGCATAATGTAAGATCAACAAAACCTCAAAAACTCCATTTGCAAAACGCAAAAAGCACATCAAATCAAGCAGAAACTCATCCTCCTCCCTCTCTTCTCCTCCATGGTAACCAGTATCACCACCAGATAATCCTCTAATACACACACATGTCGGGCCTAGGCCTCCTAATCTGTCTCTTCTAATCTGTTTGCTTTTCAAAATGTGCAACGAGTCTCGTCTTTTAGACGAGACTACCACCCTTGTAACCTTATCTTTATCTTTATCCCCTTATGCTAATCACTAAGGTGGTCTTTGTTTTCTTCATATTTACCGTTAGAATCGTGTTAAAAACAAGGTTAGGGACTCTAAAAATTCCTTAGGACCCTCAAAAAACCTAGAGGAACATGTATAATCTCTTGTTTATCTATAATCTCTGGCTTACATTAGGCTTAGCCTCATCCTAATCTTCTTCTAAACGTTAATTTGACCTAGATTTGACAATTTGACCTGCTTTTTTCATAGATTACACCTCCAGGGACTATTGAAATTTCCCAAAACCTTCCCTGTTTTTGGGCTATTTTGAAACAGAGATAAGAGCTTGATTACTAGTAGCATTTGCAGATAATCTCATGTCAGTGTCCTTACAAAGAGGACATGTGACATTAGAAGTCCTTGTTAGAGGGGGGAAAGTGCATTTTTCGACTGGTTAAAAACGTTTTGTGAGATCCCTTGGGAATTGAGAAAATTGAGGAGGAAACTGACTGATTGGATTTGAGAAGGGTTTTCAGTGATTACTGGAACAGTGAAATGTCAGTTTTCAATTTTTTTCTCTGTTTCAAAGTTCAGATTTCCGCTTTCATTGAGCATTCCCGATTGACTAAGTGGATTTGATAGGAGTTTTCAGTGATTTGTGGAACGGTGAAATGTCAGTTTCAAGTTTTTCACTGTTTCTGAAGGTTTTTATGTTGTTCCTGTTCTAGAGGTTGGTAGTACGTCACGGCAAAACATGACATCCCTGATTTACAATAAATAGTGGTTTTGAGATTGTAGACAATGTAGAGAACCGAAATCGCGGTTAAACCAATCACAAACGGTTCGTTTTCTGTTTCAAGAACTCTTTTTGTTTCTGGGGTGTTTCTATTTCAACAATTTCCACTAGGCATGCTTGTCTTTATCTGGAAAGCTTCCAATTTACACCATTCACAATGAAATGCACTGTATTATGTCATGGTTCTACCTCCCTGATCTTTTCAACTAAAAATCGTAATCGCGTTAACCTCTCTCTCATTGAAACAATTTAGCACGAGAAAATTATGGTACTGCTTTGAAACAGAAGAGATACACTATCAGTATCAACTTGCTCACAGAAAACTGACAAGAAATCCAATTATTGACTGAGATTTGATGATCCTGAGTTTGTACATTTTGTGAAACTGGTAGTAGAAATTTTTCATTTGGTAACACTTCAACGATCAACTGAAAGTTAACTTCCTAAACTGAAAGGAAGAGTTGAAACGGGAAGATCTGTAGAGGAGTGAAATGTGAGCTAGGTTTTTCTTTCTACATAGATTCCTGCTCTATCTAGGGGTACTGTGCTAGTAAACGCAAATTGAGGCTATAATAATGAAAAACAGAGTTTTTTAGAAGGTTATTAGCAGTTAGTGAAACGGCAACAAAAGTTTCTGTTTCAAAAATTTTCATTCATTCGACTAATTTCTATCTTTCTCATTGGTTCACCGCAAACTGGAAATGAAAGTAGTATCGATGCTGAAATGCAATCACTGTACTTGTTAGATTCCTGAAACAGAAAAGTTGCACCACAACATCTAATAATCAAATCCAAATTTCGTGGTAAAATCCTTGAAAAACAGCATGTTTGCTGTTTCAAATTGATAACAAGTGTTCACCTAAAGTTTCTGTTACCAATGAGTTTGTCGCATTTGCCAGAATCCTACAATAAAAACTGTCATTTTAATGCAGGTTTCATCACATTCTCACTGTTTCAAAACCTTTTGGAACAGAAGCCCATAAACCTGTCCATTGCCAAAAGTTCCCCTTCAATGAAACAGCTAACCGTCCAATCTAAATATCGTGGTAAAATTCTTGAAAAAAAGCATGTTCGCTGTTTCAATGTGATCTCAAATGTTACCAAAACTTCCTGTGATCAATGGGAATACGTTAAATGTGCTAAAATTCTACATTGAAGACTGATACACTAATATGGGTCACATAACAATTTGACTGTTTCGAGAGCCTTTCAAACAGAAATCTGATTAATCTGTCTGATGTCAACTAAATCAGCGGTGGATCCATAGTAATAGGACGCGTTCTTCGACTCGAGTGAACTTTTTTCGATAAGGCCGGGAACAATTTTTTTCATGTTCTCCGATTTTGTTGGCAATTTGATTTTAGGGTAATTAGAGGGTCAGAAATCCAAAAATCAAGTCAAAATTGAGTGAAAACCGCTCCCAAATTTATGATGGTAGCATGTAGGAAAAAACTTTGAAAAATCATAACATTTTTCATACTCAATTTTTTTGCAAGATCTTTTTTGTGGCGTTATAAGTGAGTTAATTTGCGTTTATGATCAAAATTTTGGTATTTTTGACTCACGGAAACCTACTTTAACAAAATGTTTTTAAGACATTTTGAATTTTTTGACAATGTTATGCTTGCGGCTAAAATCTAGAAATAGTACCATTCGATAGATCGTAGTTTTTTACATCAGTAAGCAAATTTTCAGATTTTAGAATGATACTTAACATTGTCGGAAAATTCGAGGAAGGCCGACTCCCGGGCACTTTTTGGCACTTTTCGACACAACTTTGGCAAAAATTTCTTTTAGCAGCATTTTTAAAGCGGTTTTTTAACAGTTTTCTGATTTTGTCAAACATTTTCTATCATTTTAAGTCTATCACGTGTAAAACAAAGTTGTTTTCCGTCACTTTCTGTCCAGTCTTCATGGACAATGCCTTGACCACTTTTGGTGTCGTTTTTGAGGTACTAGATGGTAAGATATTGAAAAGTTGTCAACTACAAACTTGACAAGCAAACATTTCTAAACACAATCGCATTTTAGCCTATGCAGTTTGCTCTTGATTTCGCAAAATAGTGATTTTTTTCTTATTTTCGGCACTTTTTGTGAGAAATTCTCTGATTCGACGTAGGGGGGTACGTTGCAATGATCCAAAAAAATCGAAAAAATGAAAACATTTGAAAGAGCTGTATCTTATGAAATTTTGCTCTAAAATTAGCCCTATTCTTTCAGAAATTTTTTTTCGATTTTTTTGGATCATTGCAACGTACCCCCCTACGTCGAATCAGAGAATTTCTCACAAAAAGTGCCGAAAATAAGAAAAAAATCACTATTTTGCGAAATCAAGAGCAAACTGCATAGGCTAAAATGCGATTGTGTTTAGAAATGTTTGCTTGTCAAGTTTGTAGTTGACAACTTTTCAATATCTTACCATCTAGTACCTCAAAAACGACACCAAAAGTGGTCAAGGCATTGTCCATGAAGACTGGACAGAAAGTGACGGAAAACAACTTTGTTTTACACGTGATAGACTTAAAATGATAGAAAATGTTTGACAAAATCAGAAAACTGTTAAAAAACCGCTTTAAAAATGCTGCTAAAAGAAATTTTTGCCAAAGTTGTGTCGAAAAGTGCCAAAAAGTGCCCGGGAGTCGGCCTTCCTCGAATTTTCCGACAATGTTAAGTATCATTCTAAAATCTGAAAATTTGCTTACTGATGTAAAAAACTACGATCTATCGAATGGTACTATTTCTAGATTTTAGCCGCAAGCATAACATTGTCAAAAAATTCAAAATGTCTTAAAAACATTTTGTTAAAGTAGGTTTCCGTGAGTCAAAAATACCAAAATTTTGATCATAAACGCAAATTAACTCACTTATAACGCCACAAAAAAGATCTTGCAAAAAAATTGAGTATGAAAAATGTTATGATTTTTCAAAGTTTTTTCCTACATGCTACCACCATAAATTTGGGAGCGGTTTTCACTCAATTTTGACTTGATTTTTGGATTTCTGACCCTCTAATTACCCTAAAATCAAATTGCCAACAAAATCGGAGAACATGAAAAAAAATTGTTCCCGGCCACTTTCACTCGGCTCAAAGAACGCGTCATAGTAGTTCACTGTTTCACCTTCTCCACTTCAAGTTCGCTCTTCCAATAACAACGCTTATAACATCGTTATCGTTCTAATTCTAACAGACTTGCGTTCCTCTTCAAATGTCGCGTTGATAGCCTTGAAAAACAGCATGTTCCCTGTTTCAAAGTGATACCAAGTATACTCCTAAACTTTCTGTTATCAATGAGACACGCCTGTACGTTGCATTCGCTACTATTCTGCAATGAAAACTACTAAACTAGTATGGTTCTCAATGTTACTGTTTCAAGAGCATTTGAAACAGATCTCTGATCAATCTGTCTAATGTCAGCTGAATTTGTTCTTGGTACCTAATAAAACATATTTAGTTCCTGTTTCACCTTTCACACTTCAAGTTCACTCTCCCAATAACATCGTTATCGTTGTAAATCATTGTAAATGTCTTGGATTCCTCTACAAATTTAACAACATGTTTGCGGTTTCAAAGTGATCCTAAGTGTTTACCTAAACTTTCTGTTATCAATGATCCAGTCCAGTGCGTCGAATTTGCTCTAACTCTACACCGAAAGCTCCTATAATAGTATGGATCTCGAACATTACTGTTACAAGAACCTCTGAAACGGAAATCTCATAAACCTGTCCATTGCCAAAACTTCTCTTGAAATACAACATGTTTGCTGTTTTTTCTCAACCAATGGACTATCCTAATATGGTTCTCACGCAATATTACTGTTCCAAGAACCTCTGAAACAGAAACCAGATTAACATGTCTAATGTCTAATAGATCTGAAGTTGGTACCTAATGAATAAGTTTGTCTCTGTTTCACCTTCCCCACTTCAAGAATGCACTCTCAATCTTATCAATGACATTTTTTCGTCAAAATACCTATTCATTCCACATCTTCCGATCCCTGAACATTCTTTGAATCCTTTGCTCTTCTCCTCCCCTTTCCCTTCAAACATTCCTACTTCTTCTGAAACTTGACACCATTTCCTGCTTCTCCCCCTCCCCCTTCAGAATCATCATCATAAATGCACATTTGCATGTCCATGTTTGTATCTAATGTAAGTTTCTTTCTGTTTCTTTCTGTTTCACTCTGGTTTTCTAGCTATTATCTTGTTGAGATTTTCACTGTTTCGTCAACAAATTACACCCTATTTTTCAGCCCTTTTAGTCATTGCAGATGACTCAAAAAACTGAATAAATGAATAACAAACATTCCCTTCAAAAACAAGGGGGGAATTCCCGAATCCCATTGAAAAACAGGAAGTTGAAGCTTAATTTTTGTCAGCTTCACGTCAAATTAGAGAGAGAGGGGGAGTAGGCTAGACACATGCTATCATTCTCTGTTTTATGCTGTTTTTTGAGTGGTTTTCGGATGGATTTCCGGTGAAATAGAATGTAACTTATCAGTTTTTTCGAATGATAGATCTGGTGTTGATTGAAAATGCATAGAAGTATCTGTTTTGATAGAGTTTTGAAGCAGTGAATAGCCTGTTTGGATACCAAGAAATGATCAAAGACTTTCAGTTCATTTCGATCATGAAAAGCTCTTGAAACTGTAGTTTTTGGTGTCTTGAAACAAACACGTGTATTTTTTCTCGGTTTCTGCTTCGCGTTTTGACAAAATACGGTTGCTAAAGGCTAATATACACACGAGAATTATAACAAATCAATCAAACCAATTTTTTCACCGGTTTCAGAAAGTTTTCTTGTAAATATGGAAATGGTTATCTAGTGATAGGCGCAATAGGTGTAATTCTTCAAATTTGATCCAAAATTTTAGTGAAAACCATTTCAAAACTCTCAAAAACCTAGTTTGAGGCAATACTAACCAACTTTGAGCTAGATGCTGTTTTTTGGTGTGTTTTATTGCTCTTTACCATGAGATTCTGCTTGAAAAACCTTAGGGATTGTCATTTTGAAAAATTGTAGTCAGAGAATCAAAGTTTCAAGTCATTTCCTGTGATACAAGTACCTAGTTTAGAACAGTGAAATTTTGGAAGCCGGCACCCCATCGTAATAGTCTAGTCAATCTAGCCTAAAATCAACCTTTGAAACAGTAACTTCGCTGAGCTTCACTACAAAAACGCCAAATGTTTCTTCCCGTTTCGATTCTACTTCTTGTAATGAATGGGTTATAGAAGGGTATTGAGTGTACGGTAAAGTTGGAAACCATCCCTGTTTCAAAATGCTTTCTTCTGAACGTCAAAGCGAGCATCTAGTGATTTGTTCAGTCAACGATAAACTTAATTTATGTCGAAATGCGATGTCGAAACCCAAAGAAATTAGTAGTTCCCAGTTTTTACTGGTTATAACTAATTTTTGAAACAGTAACTTTATTTTTTTTACTTTTTTTTCAGTTTCACGCATGTTACTTCAAAGCGATAAGGTATTGTCGGTCAGTACATGAGTGAAAAAACTATAATTTTGTTTGAAGCTTATATTCAAATGGATAGAGAAAACGGTGTTAGCGTGTTTTTTCTACTTTGAGAAAAACAGAATAAACAAAAAATCCCTATGCACTAGACCTAATCAAACCCTTCAATTATCCCGTCCTTTCTTTCCCGGAATCCAAGGCATTTCTCCGATGAAAATGAGAATCTAGTCGGTTTCAATAGTTGGGGAAGAGTTTCTATCATTGAATGTTGTTCGCTAATAAAGACGACTGTTACCGCGAAAAACTCGCCAACTGCAAGCTTCATAGCTGCGTCTAGTGTGTTCTGTTGCTTTTTGTGTAGGATGAGATTCTGGTTGATAAAATATGAGAATTGTCATCTTGCATAATAAGAAAGAAGCTTAATTGAAATTGTAGGGCTTTTGCTGTTTCATTGTGATTCTGAAACATCAATAATATTGGTCGCCGACAGTTGAACAATTGTGATAGTCAAGTCCATCAGCTTGAAATAGACTTCTGAAACATTCATTCTTTAAACCTGGCAGCGAAACCTCCACACTTTTCTTTCTGTTTCAGTTCAGAAAGTTCAAAACATTTTGGTTCTGTAGGGTATTGCGTAAGGTGTTCCATCCGGAGTCAGCGAGTATCCCTGTTTCAAAAAGTTCTGTTCTAAACATCAAAACGAGCATCTGGTGATTTTTAGCAGGCAACATCAGATGCAATGTACATATTTATGTAAAAACGTATATATTTCAACCGAACATTGATAGTTTCTATTTGATACTGATAATCACTGATTTCCGAAGCAGTAACTTTCTTTTTCATTTTTTTTCGGTTTCTCGTTCACCCCTTCAAAGCTATGGGGTAATGACGGTCAGTACAAGCGTGAAAAACTGTTTTTTTTTTGAAGTTTCTATGGAAATGGATGAAGAAAACGATGTTAGCATGTTCTCTCTACTTCGAGGAAACCATGTCATTTCGAAACCTTCAATTATCCCACCCACCCCCTCTTTCTCAAAATCCAAAACAAAGACCATTTCTCCGGTGAAGACTAAAATCTAGTCTGTTTCAGTAGTTGAACAGGCTGTTCTGAATGGATTGTTGTTCGATAGAACAACGGTTCCCGTTAAAAATTTGAAACATAAAACAAAATCGATCTAATTCTGCATTGTATTCACTGTCCCTCACCAATTGACCGTCTCGGTTTCAATACATGCTAAACTTTGAATGTTGTTTTTCTGGTTTTTGTTGTTTCGTCAAAAAGTTGAAACAGAAAAAGAGGCCCAGTTAATGTATTTGGTTCACTGTCCCCCCCCCCCAATTGGCGTTTCATTGATTTACTAATGTTTCTCTGTCTCTAATAATGCAGAGTATTGACGGTCAAACCTGTCTTGTTTTGTTTTACAATCTTCTCATAGATTTTCTAAAATTTTCTGTTTCCGTCATATTTGTTAATTCTTTATGGCTACCTATTTTTCGCTTATGAGATGTTGAAGTCTTTGATAAAATAAGAAATGATAGAATCAGCTTATTGTAAAAAAAAGGGTAGATTCCGAAAGAGCTATTGGTACATTCGTTTGATACCGATCATCACTGCTTTTCGAAACAGTAACTTTCTTTTTCACTTTTTTCCCTTTTCTGTTTCATTTTTGCCACTTCAAAGCTATGGGGTATTGTCGGTCAATAAATGCTCAAAGAGTCTTCCTCTCAGTTCCACAAAAAATTGATAAAGAAAACAGTGTTAGAACCTGTTTTACAAGCAGCTTCTATGAGTCTTCCCTCAAAATCCAATTTCAAAGCAAATTCCGTTTCAGTGTTACGCTTTTTTGAAAATGAGGTGCAACAGGCGATCCATGCTTCAAACAAATTGTGAATGTTCAGTTCCAAAAAGTAATCTTCTAGGTGTCAAACTGAGAATTTAACAATCCTTGTCCTTTTCAATTCCACTTTTTTCAATCTGTTTCACTCAAATTGCATCTTTTTGAGTCTCGCAACAATTTCCAATGCCTTCCTTACTCCTTTTCACCACATCCATTTCTCAATTTTCAGCCATTCTCCCATCAACGTCATCTGGATCTCGAGACAGCGGCGGTCGGCGGGCGGTCCGCAGCGACCCGCCGACCTACACTTCTGTTTTGGTAAGTCCTGGAAGTAAGGCTTATCAGCTTTGAAAAACGCATCAAACTGAGTGGGTAGGTGTATCTGTTCATCCGGATTGTCCTGGATAACACTAGATTAGAGACTTATCACTCAAAGAAATTGGAAATGCAGAGGTCTGATATCATTTTATCATTCTGAGGCCTCTAAACACTTCCTAACACATTTTCCCACCTTCCCCATGCTCCTCACAAAAAGCAAAAAACTTTGACCACTGAGCGGATCGAACGCCCAACCTTTCGATCTGGAGTCGAACGCGCTACCATTGCGCCAAGCAGTCATGCTTAGCAGTCGGCGGCAAGGGTAGTGAGGAAGGCGCGGTGGGGAGCTGCGGTGGCGGGGGAGTTGGGGCGAGAGGGTGTGTGTTAAAGAATTCAAAAATTAGGAAGGGTACTGTTTTTATCACTTTTTCATCAATTTCAACGCCAGAAATCATTGGTTTCACTTTCCAGACATCCATTTCACTGTGGAAACACCACGATTCCCCTGAAACCCTAACTTTTTCAAAATCACTTCTAATTCTGTGGTTTGCCCAGTTTTCCTTCAATTTCTTTGCTAAACCTTATTAATCCAATCAAACAGCTTCATCTTTTACACTTTTCATCCAATTTCCACTCGTCTTTCCCTCTAAAAAAGGTCATAATCGGCACGCACTCTCACTCGGAAATCACGCTCATTTCCGCAGTGCAATTCTGAGTTTTGCTGCTCTTTTGGGCGCTTTGAAGTGATATTGAAGTTATCTTTTAGTTTTAGAAGCTTGAAAATTTGTTTTATAGTAGGTTTTCAAAGAAAATTTTCAAATTTTGAATATGAGCTCAAACTTTTTATTCAGCTGACTTTCTATCTATTCTGCACATCAAAAAACGGCGCTTTGAGCAGATACGTGCTCGATTTTGAGAAAAAGTAACTTCAAAACACCCCAAACCCCTTTCCCCACCTTCCCCATGCTTCTCTCAAAAAGCAAAAAACTTTGACCACTGAGCGGATCGAACGCCCAACCTTTCGATCTGGAGTCGAACGCGCTACCATTGCGCCAAGCAGTCATGTCTAATGGCCGGCGGCGAGTGCATAGAGGAAGGCGCGCTGTTTGCCGGTCGAGCGGCCCGCTCGCTCTTTGCCGCTCTGTGTTATAAGAATCGCCTTCAATCAAAATCATCCAAATTTCACTATTTTCGGGTCAAATTTTTTCAATTTTCCCTTCTTTTCAGGAAACAAACTCAGCGGAAGACTCAGAAGCAGACGATTCAGAAGCCGACGAGGAAAAGCCGCTCGTTCACGCGCCGGCAAGGTTTGTGCCCACTCAGAAGAGCGACGATGGTGGATATCCGATCCATGTGAGTGGGTTAGAAGAGCGGAAATTAGCTCATAAAGGTTGAAAAGAGCCAGAAAACAATGAAAAGTAAAAGGAAACCGCTGAAATTCCATGGAAAATTGGTTCAGGGGCCCAATTCCTGAGGTCCCGGGTCGAAATTTTTTTTGGGTTTTTCAAATTTTTAGCTCAAATTCCTCAAAAACGAATCTTTTCAGCACCACGAGCACTTCAACCGGACAGTTTCAGCAGTATCTTTGCCAGTTGGCAAGCAATTGAAAGACATGTCAGATAAGACACCCTATGAAAGGGCGCTGGATCAGTTGAATAATGATGCAGCGGTTCATAAAGAGGTTTGTATCATTGTTATCTTGAAGATGTGTGTTTAAAATTAAAAAGCAACCTTTGATTTATTAAACGATCCAAGTTTCAGATCGCTTTGGGGAGGCGGATCGGTTTTTACCGGCTTGGAAAGGAGCTGGGTGCGGGAAATTTTTCAAAGGTTAAATTAGGAGTTCATCAACTTACTAAAGGTATGTTAAATATATCATTAGATAGTTCTTTTTATAAGCTACAAGATTGTAGTTGACAATTTTTAAAAGCTGTACTGGTTCTAGAGTTATAGCGGTTTTCCCGTCAAGACCCCCTTTTTTTTATAGTACTGTGGAAAATCAGTCATAACTCAAAATCTAAGAATGCTACTAAAAAGTTATCAACTGATAGTTTGTAGCCCTTAAAATTTTCTATCTAATCATATAACTTTCGTATTTGCAGAAAAAGTAGCAGTCAAGATAATGGACAAAGCAAAAATGGACCAAAAGGCCCAGAAACTTCTAACAAGGGAGATTCAGTCAATGGAGAAAATGAATCATCCACACATTGTCAAGTTATTTGAATGTGTGGAGACTCTCACACGGGTTCATTTGGTAGTAGAATATGCCAGTGGAGGAGAACTTTACGCTACTGTTCATGGTATTGGAAAGTTGCCCGAAAGTCAAGCGAAATCAATTTTCGCACAGATTGTTTCGGCGGTGGCGCATATGGTGAGTTGAAGGTTTAAAAATATGAGGTTAATTGTGTTAGATAGAGCGTTTAAAGGGCTACAACTTTGTAGTTGACAGTTTTTTGGTAGGTATGATGGAAAAAAAGATAAAAATTGAAAACTAAATTTTCAAAAAAAAATATTTTTTGTTGAAAATTTGAAATTTTTTTTTATAAATTTAGATTTTTTCTGTATAAAAAATGAAACACAGCAGTAAATAGCTCAAAACTAGTTCTACATTTTGGTAGTTGACAGTTTTTTGGTAGGTGTAATGGAAAAAAAGATAAAATTGAAAAAAAAAATTTCAAAAAAAAATTTTTTTTTTGCAAATTTTTAAAATTTTTCTCATAAAATTTAGATTTTGCCTGTATAAAAAACGAAACATAGCAGTGAATAGCTCAAAATTAGTTCTACATATTTGTAGTTGACAGTTTTTTAATAGGTGTGATGGAAAAAAAGATAAAATGGAAAAAAAAATTTCAAAAAAAAAATTTTTTTTTGCAAATTTTCAAATTTTTTCAAATAAATTTTAGATTTTGCCTGTATAAAAAATAAAACATAGCAGTAAATAGCTCAAAATTAGCTTTACATTTTTGTAGTTGACAGTTTTTTAATAGGTGTGATGGAAAAAAAGATAAAAATTGAAAAACAAAATTTTTCAAAAAAAATTTTTTTTTTGAAAATTTGAAATTTTTTTTATAAAATTTGGATTTTGCCTGTATAAAAAGTAAAACATAGCAATAAATAGCTCAAAACTAGTTCTACATTTTTGTAGTTGACAGTTTTTTGGTAGGCGTGATGGAAAAAAAGATAAAATTCGAAAAAAAATTTCGAAAAAAAAATTTTTTTTTGCAAATTTTTAAAATTTTTTTTTAAATTTTAATTTCAATCAAATAAAAAGTTAAACATATAGTTTTATAGTTCAAAATTTGCTCTACAATTCTGCAATTGACAATTTTTGAAAACTCTAATGGGAAAAAATATAAAATTCAAAAAACAAATCTTGCAAAAAAAAAAATTTTTTTGCAATTTTTCCAATTTTCAAAAAATTTTTAAAAATTTTTGATTTTATTCAATGATAAAGTTGAACATACCATTTTGTAGCGTAAAACTAGTTCTACAACTATGCAATTGACAATTCTTTAAAAATCTAATGGGAAAAAGAAAAAATTTGAAAAATAAAATTTTCAAAAAAAAAATTTTTCCAATTTTTGCAATTTTCAACAATTTCTAAAAAATCGAGTTTTGTTTCAATCAATAATTTCAAAATACCATTTTATAGCTCAAAACACGCTCTACAACTTCACAGTTGACAACTTTTTTCAATCTTTCCTGAACAAAAAGATATAGCTCTCCAAAAAACCTGACTTTTTCAGCACTCCCGAAACCTGGTCCATCGAGACATCAAGGCCGAGAATGTGATGTTTAGCAGTCCAGATCATGTGAAATTGGTGGATTTTGGTTTCTCCTGTCTTATAGAAAAGGATCAGTTACTAGAGACGTTTTGCGGAAGTCCTCCTTATGCCGCACCGGAGCTTTTTAGGTAGAAAAATTGAAAAAATTTAGGTAAAACTTCAACACTCCTCATTTTCCAGGGATAAGTCCTATTCCGGAGAACTCGTTGATATCTGGGCTCTTGGAGTCCTCCTCTACTTTATGCTCGTCGGCGTGACCCCATTCCGAGGAGAAAACGTGTCGGATATGAAACAAATGATCATGGATGCAAAGTACTCCTTCCCGGACTTCTTTGACAACCACGAAAACCCTGAAATTCGACAAAAAATGCTCCAATGCAAAGCTCTAATCACTAGGATGCTCCAACCAGATACCACGAAACGGGTTGATATCAATTTCGTGAGACGGAGCCCTTGGATTAATGAATTGGACAAGAAGAAGAGCTACTTGTCGATAAAAGACGTCAAAATTGAGGATGCCGAGAAGGAGAAGACCGAGGTTACTGATAAGGTGAGCAACAACAAATGGGTCTAGAAGAAAGACGGTAAATATTTCAATTTGAAATTAGGACTTCACCTAGTTGTAAAAATTTGAAGGTTTTGTGAAACAGCAACACTAAAAACTACTCGATACTCCAAGTTACTACAGAAAGTTCTGTGTTTCAAATTTCTCATTTCACTGAAACACAATTTCATGTTCAATTGTGAAAGCATACTGAATTGAGCAAATTGATCGGCAATTTTGAATTCCGAGAATTGTAAAAAACTAAGGAGAAACTTGAATAGAATGATGTAAACTGGTGAAAGAAACAGTGAAAACGCGAACTTTATGTAAAATGGAAATGAGAGACGGAAACTTGAAAAACATTGAAGTTTTGCGAAAATTTTGACTTTGAACATGCGAAACATATTAACGTGTACATAACAGGTACATACATGAAACAGAGGAACTCGGTAACTTTTCGTGAGACACTGGAGTGTGTGAAGTGAGTTAGTGATAAACGTCAAAGCTTGACAGACCTATTGAGAAACATGCTAATCCAACTGTATGTGTGTGACATTTGAAACAAGATATGGCGAAACATAGCACAACTTGATAGATAAGATAATGCGCACGGTCCTTGCCGTGAACAGTGAGTTCAAACACCTGAAAGTTAGATGAAAACTGAATGGATATACTACCAATTGAGATAGTTGATAACTGAACTGTATGTGTGTGGTATGTAAAACTGGAAAACATATGAAAAAACAGGAGAGCGACTAGATTGAGAGTGTCAGACTGCCATGAACATCTCAAAGTTTTGTGAAACATGAAATGTGGTGAACCACTTTTTGTATGCAGTGCAATAATAACTGATGGAAATGTAGATCCTTGAAAGTTAGATGAAACAGGGAAAACTTGAAATTGCAAAAGCATAGAAAAAGTTGCGTTAGAACAAACAAGTGAATGTGAATAGATTTACCTTTGTGAACCTTCGTTCCTACTACAGAAAGTTATCTGTTTCAAATTTCTCATTTCACTGAAACACACTTTCATTTTCACTGAGAAATTACTGAACAGATGTAGATCCTGATTAGCGCGAAATGCTTGAAAATATCAAACAAACGACCCACAAATAAGAAGTTTGTGATAAGAAGAGCTTGTTCCGCAGAGTAAAAACTTGAAAACGGACATAGAAGTGAATGAGAACATGCCTGAAGAAGTGTCTGGAATAAGTAAGGAGCATGAAAACGTGAAAATTTTGATTATGTACAAAAAAACGATTATCAATACCTAGTTCCACTGCAGAAAGTTATCTGTTTCAAATTTCAAATTTCACTGAAACACACTTTCATGCTCAATATCTGTACGAATGTATGGCTTGATTAGAGAAAATTGATTGAATTTAACTAACAAAGAACCACTAATGGAAGACTTGGCCATGAGAAAAAAGAACCCATTGAAACCGAAACCCACGAGACTTTTCCAGGTCTGGAAAACCATGCACAACTACGGAATCACCAAAGAAATGCTCGTCGAGGACAACACCCTGGACAAAGGTCCTCGAGACGCCGTTATCGGCACATATCGCATTGTTCTGTTTCAAGTTCAACAGGAATTGGCGAAGGTACATCATCAAAACTGCTCTCTCATCTTTTCACATTGCTTCATTTTCCAGATAGCCAAAGAAAAAGAAGGGCCTAGCACCCCGGATCAAGCTAACGGAACTCAAAATGGGCAGAAGAACAGCAAGACATTGAAGAATCGCAGTAAAACTTGCATTATTCTGTAATTTTTGAGGAATTAGAGAGCATGAGAAAGTGAGACATGCAGAAAAACGCGAGGAAAGGCGCGAGACAGACAGAAAAGCAGAGAGGGTCAGAGACGCAGAGGAGGCGCGAGAGTGTGAGACAGTGAGAGACGCAGACAGGCAGGCGGCGCCGTGAAAATGGAGGAAAAACGGGTGGATCTTGAGATTGCATTATCGCATTAATCAAATTAGTAAAGAGTCGAATGGTAAGATTAGTTAGGACAAGGAGATTTGTCTAGACGTATGCATTTTATTCTGTTCTAATTTTAACTTACAATTTGTAAAAGCCGTTTTTGTGTTTGTAATAAAGTAAATTTTGGCTGTTTTCTGAAGCAGTGAAAATTATTCAGGGAAAAGGATAAGATCCAACAATACACACAGGAAACGATGATTAGTTAGAAACATAAAAATTTCGAAAAAGCGTGAAACTGCAATCAGAAGCAGAAAACACTTCGACGGGTCTAGCCACGAAATCGGTTTTTTGCTGTTTTTTCGTTTTAGACTAACTTTTTCGCACTTTTTTCTGATGAAAACGGATAGAAAGAAAAATTTGAAACCTAGAAATAGTTGATTCGACCAGAATTATTGAGTTTTTCATTGCGATCTACTCATTTTTGTGATTTTTCCGATAAACAAGCCAAAAACACGAAATCTGAAAATTTAAGCTGAAAAACTGAACAGTTTTGGTTGAACTGACCATCAACCGGTTCAAATTCTCTATTCTATCCGAATTCAATCAAAAATCTTGAGAATATCGGTTCAAAATCGAGAAAACAACAAAAAACCTATGGTCACGCGAAATGGCACTCGGCGGGTCTCGCCACGAAATCAGTTTTTCGCTGTTTTCTCGATTTTTAACCTATTTTTTGAAATTTTTCTAATGAATTCGGGTAGAATAGAGAATTTGAAACCGATTGATAGTCAGTTCACCCCAAAACTGTTTAGTTTTTCATCTAAAATTTTCAGATTTCGTGTTTTTGACTTGTTTATCGGAAAAATCACAAAAATGAGTAAATTGAAATGAAAAACTCAATAATTCTGGTCTAATTTACTATTTTTAAGCTTCAAATTTTCTTCTCTATCAGATTATACTAACGTAGTGTAAAAAAATCGGTTAAAAATCTAGAAAACATCAGAAAACCGAATTCGTTGCAAAACCCTCCAAGTGTCATTTCATGGGTAAATTTTACGGTTTCGTGAAACTGTGAAAACATGGAAAATTACCTTCATAACGTTTTTTTTCAGTATGGCATGTATGAATTCTTTATCAAAACACACAAATTCATCAAATTCACCCACTAGAAACCTGATTAGTCACCCTATACGACGTCCTTCTAACAGTGTTCTCTATCGTTGTCAATGACAAGGAATTCCGTGTCGGATCTTCGTCAGAAGTTCTTCCGATTGTTGCACATGTAAACAGCATGATCAGGGCGATAACCACCTTCCGGTAAGGGGTGATAATCAAGCAATAAGTCACTGATAAACTGATTCCAAGGCAATGCGCGGGGCTGATGATAAGAAGGAAAGTCCAAGAGCCTCTGAAAAAATTTTTCGTTTTTTTTTTGTTTTTTTGATAATTTAAGTTTTTCCAGGGAAAAAACGTACAGGAAAGGCTTGGTATCATGAATAGCAATGGTAAAAGCCGCCAGGGGAAATGAAAAGTAGATTAGAAAATGGCCAACATAGGAAATTAGCATGTAGAGCATCATTCTGTGGTTCCGAGCGGCAGCCGCGGAAAGCATCGGTTTTTGACGTTCAAAGTGTTTTAGGCTTCTGGAAAATGAAGATTTGAAGAGAAAACACTGAAATTTTCAGTTTGAGCAGAAAAAAATTTGAAAAATATTTTTTTTTTATAAATTTTTGAAAAATTTTCGAAAATTTTTTTTGTGTTTCAGAAATTTTTTTTCAAGGTTTCGGGAAATTTTGGATTTGATAGGTGGACTATTTGACGTCTTCGTTCTGATTCATCAAAATTTGATAAGCTTTCTTCCAAAAATTGAAAAAAAAAACCCAAAACCTAGGAATAAACATTTTTTGATTTTTTTTGAAATTTTTTTCGATTTTTTCGGATAAACTGTTGATTTTTGTAATGTTTTACGTGAAAATGACATGATAATGATTGAAAAAATAACTAGATCTTCGATTTTCCAGAAAAAAATTTCAAAAAAAAATTTCAAAAAAAAAATTTTTGCAATTTTTTTTAAAAATTCTTCAGAAAATTTTTTCATGCGATTTTTCCAAGGTAAACGGTTGATTTTTAGATTTTTCGAATTACGAAAAAATTAAAATTGGCTCGAAAACAAGCTCAACCAAAAAAAAAATCCAAAAAAAATGAAAAAAAAAATCCAAAAAATTTTTTTTTTTTCAACTTTTTTTTCGAAATTTTTTTCAAATTTTCAGTTTTTTTTGCGATTTTTCCGGGTAATTTGTTCATTTTTAGTCTATTCCAATTATGGAAAAATCAAAACTAGCTCCAAAAATAAGCTCAATCATCTATTTTCCCAAAAAAAAAATGAAAAAAAATTTCCA
>LR538233.1:399085-498028 GCA_900883565.2 Caenorhabditis panamensis
AAAAAAAAAAAAAAATTTTCGATTTTTTTCTAAAATTTTTTTTTTTCAAACAATTTTTTTCTTTTTCCAAATCTCTCAAATCAAAACTCACAACGCCGTCAACCCCACACAAAACACCACAGAAGCAATAGCCAAAGCGAACGCTTCAATGGAAGCCACTTGTATTGGCCAAGACCACACATCAAAAATGAAGGCGGCGTGTTTTTTGAAAATTTCTGAGCAATTTGGGTCCTAAAACATGGAATTTTGGGTTCTAGAGGTAGTTTAAGGGCTCTAAAAGGGCTCTAGGGCTCACCACATTCTCAATAACATCCTGTTGCATGGCCATTTGATCATTTTCCGAGGAAAGTTGACTCAATAAAAAGAAATTTCCCGTGAAAAGAACCATTGTAACGATGAAAATGACAGTTTTCATCAATCTATCAATTGCAATATTGAAGATTTGGGTGGTAAGTTGTTTGAGAGACATGAAATTGTAAATTAGGCCGAAGGAGAGGAGCAGCATGGTGGGGAAGAAGTAGAGCATGACCACCATTGAGGAGAGGTATACTGGAATAGGGGTGCTGTTTCAAGGAATTGATGTTTTTTGGGTGTTTTTAGAGGATCTGATGTTAACAAATTTGTTATTTTTGAAAATCACTGTTTCACAAAACCTAGATTTTTTGCGTTTTCAAAGTTTACTTTGAAGTACTGTGTTTAGGGACCGCAACAGTCTGTGTTTCAAGGGATTGATGTTGATGTCTTTCGTTTTGCTGAACCTTTCAGTTAGAAACCCACCAGCCGGGCTGCGCCGACTTCCGCCGCCACTTCTAGACAATTTTTTTTGAACTTTCGAGGAAAGCAAAAAAGTTTGTGAGCGAAGGGGTTCGAACCCGCGAAGTCAAAACTCAAAAACAGACGCGTTACCGCCTGCGCCACAGCCGCTCTTGCCACTCTCTCACACACTGGCCGCCGGCGTCCTGCCGCACAAAACACTGCAGGAAACAGAAAATCTGCTTCAGATTAAGTCATTTTCATCTTATCGCTTAGAGATTTTAAGTGCATCATCCGGTCAGCATACATGACCTCTCTGCAAAAAATGGGCTCAAACGGCCCAGCCATCTCTGAGAAAACGCTGCGGACATACATACGGACACACCGACAGACAGACTTTGTCCGTTAGTAATAGTAAGATAAATGAGACCAATAGCAGCAGATAGTCTACCCACTAACAAGTTTCATCATCGAGTTCATTTACCCAAGTTAGAAACAGTAGGAATCATTTCTAGTACTGAAAATGACTTTGACGACTCCTAACTTGGTCCCAATGAACTCGAATTAGCAGTTATGACTGGTTTTGACCCAATGCAAACTCTAACATTTCTAGAAATTACTGTTTCACGAAACCTAGATTCTTTACGTTTCCACAGTTTTACATTGATTTTGCTGACCTCGCAATTTTTCTCATAGTTTTTCGTTTTGCTGAACCTTTTTAGTTAGGTACCCAGAGATCAGACCAATATCATCAGATAGTCTACCCACTAACAAGTTTCATCCTCGAGTTCATTTACACAAGTTTGAAACAGTCAATGTACTAAAAATGGCTTTGACGGTTTCTAACTGGCTGAAATAGACTTGAAGGGGACAGTTTCTGAAGGTTCTAGAGTGATTCTTGCCTATCAAATGGCATATGTTTCACACCACTCATATTCATTCACTTTTCTGTACTTCTACGCTTTGCTTCCACGTTTTGCACACACTTCACTGTTTCACCTGACTCATAAGTTTTTCATAGTGACTTTTCATAGGTTAGTTAATCGAATGAGCTGTGCTACTCTAGCTTCGACAAGATTTACCGTTTCAGATTACTTGGAAATTGATGTTGTTTTTCAGGATATTCAATGGGGAACAATCGGTAGGTTGCAAAAAAGCAAGCAGCAAATTTACAGTTTCCTATCATTCACATATCCAAGCGAATACTGGTTTTCACGTTAATCTTTCCACTGCATTCATTTGCTTATGGTTACACGTACTTTCTCTAATTTGCACTCTGTTTCAAGAGATGGGTTTATCACATACATTGTTTCTTTGTTTTGACATTGTACACTGCATTCTATACATTTATCTTTCACGTGGAAATGGTTCTATTTGCAAGTACATTGATTCCAGTCTAACAAGATTTACAGTTTCACCCGTGTTTCATTAGATCTCGTGTTTTCGCTATTTCATTCAAAGCTTGCACTATACAAATTTCAAAAAAGTTAAAGTTTCATATCATTCACAACATCTCAAACATTCTTACTCCCACATTGACTCCGTTGTACAATCAGGAATTCTTCAAACTTTACGTTATTGAGCCTTCAATTTGTGTGTTCAGTATTAATCAGCTGCTATCTCAAGACTTCTCATCGTTTTCGGTTTCTAGACCTTCCGAGAAACTTTGTTCTGATAGGAGTTACAGTTCCACCCAAATTTCAAAAAGTCTAGTGTTTTCGCCTTGTTTAACCTACACGTATTCCACTAACTTTACGGTTTCAGGTCACTATCAAATTCTTACGCATACTGACATTCACAATCTTGCAGAACCAAGAAAGAATCGATCAATTTCTATGTTCTTTATCCTTCAATTAGTGTTTTCCGTGCTAATCAGCTGCTATCTCACAACTACATGTTGTTTTCTGTTTCTAAGCCTTCAGTTAATGTTATTTTTTTTCAAATTTTAGCGCTGCTTTGCGCGTTCAAGTTGCCTTTTCTCAATCTTACATTAGTAACCCACTTTTTCTCGGTTTCACATATTCCTCATTTTTCCTTGGTTTCAATGTTTCACGATTTGCTTAGCTTCTTACTGATATTTTCTATGTTTTCTCAACTCACGCGTAAACCGATAATCAATGGCAAATGGTCCCGAGAGGAAAAGCATTGGATACGGTAGTACAAAAGAAGGGCTGATTAGAATGATAAGAAAGCATCCGGTCAGGGCAAGAGTTAGTTGGGCTAGCAGGATGTTTCTGTATCTGGAAAACGCATTTAGAATCTTTCAAAAAATTTTTAAAATTTTTTGGAAATTTTTTTTGAATTTTTTTTTTTGAAAAAAATTTTTTCAAAATTTTTTTAGAACTCTGTAAAGCCTTTCTTACTCTGCCTTCAACCTGTGACTAGCTTTCCAAACAATGATAATAGTGATTAGAGCTGATAAACATGACAAAATAGCCATGAATTTAAAAATTGATCGGGATTTTTCTGAAAAAAAACATTTTTTTTGAATTTTTTTTCTGAAATTTTTTTTTAAATTTTTGCTTCATTTTTACCGTTTACTTACCCATATAAACCAGATTTTTATGAAATTCTTGAGAAAAATTGCGAAAAACCAAGGAAAATGTCAAATTTCCGGAAAACACCATTCTGAAAAATTTTCAAATTTTTTTGAAATTTTGAAAAAAAAAATTTTTTTCTCAAATTTTTTTTTTGATTTTAAGATCAAATCCTCAAAAAAAGAGTTAAAAAATAACAGGAATAACTCAAAATAAAAAGAAAAATGTGAGAAAAATGGCAATTTTAATGGAAAATCACCTTGGGGGAACAGGTGAAAAAAATGGGGAAAATTGGAAAAATTCGTCATTTTTTCTGGGTTTTTCTGGGTTTTTCGGGAGTTTCTAATAGTGTTAAAGTGTTTTTTAGAGTTTTGAAAAAATTAGAAATCATAAAATCAAAGAAACCCTGCAAAAATTGAAAAAAAAAATTTTTGAAAAAAAACTTTTTTTTTTTTAATTTTTTTTTCAAAATTTTAAAAATTTCAAAACACTTCAAATACCATTTCCAACTGTTTATTATCATCAAAGATATCAAAAAAGAGTCAATTTGAGATCCGCTGGGGTCATTTTACCGGTAAGCGACAGATTTGGAGGGGTCAAATGAGAGGAGGGGAAAAATGAGTAAAAGCAAAAAAAAAATTTCAAAAAAAAATGAAAAATTTTAAATTTTTGAAAGACTTTGGGGCTTTGTAACTAGTCAATAAGTTAAAAAATTGAAGAAAAACATTGATTATCCGGGAAAAACAGGAGAAAAAAAAAGGTTTAGAGATCAATATGATCCACAGTTTGTCGCCTTCTGGACCGATGTCGATCTATCATTGTTGGTGTTGGTGCTGAGATTTTTCGAATTGCAGCTAAAGAATGCTCGTAGGGCATTCCACGGACACTGATACTTCTTTGTTTTTGATTTCCGGTGGACCTGAAAAAAAAAATGCGATTGAAAAATGGAAAATGAGCATTTTTATCAATTGGCCCTTTCGGTTTTTTGCTGTTTTCTCATTTTTGGACTAATTTTTTCAAATTTTTCTGATGAAAACGGAAAGAAAAATAAATTTTGAACCTAGAAATAGTTCATTCGACTGGAATTATTGAGTTTTTCATGTTTTTCATTGCGATTCACTCATTTTTGTGATTTTTCCGAAAAACACGAAATCTGAAAATTTTCCATGAAAACTGAAAAGTTTTGGTTGAACTGACTATCAACCGGTTTCAAATTCTCTATTCTATCCAAATTTATTGGAAAATTTGAAAAAAACCTGGCGAAATCGAGAAAACAGCGAAAGACCGATTTCGTGGCGAGACCCGCTAGGATTCTGTTTCAAAAAACACAGTAAAGGATTATTTTTTCTGAAAATTTTGATCATATGATGAAAAAGGTTCGTTTGTTTAATGAAAAAGAACATTGGCAATACTAGAGGGATCAAAACATCAAGTTTCTTCAAAAAATTTCGGTTTCTCTTGAAACATGAAATTTTCAAATTTTTCGCTCTGTTAGTATACCAGTGAAAAATGTTGGATGTATATAAATTTTACAGTTTCAAATTGATTTTGTATTTTTCTGATGTTTATTGCCAATAATTTTTGATCACACCAAAGTCTAATGATCTAGAAAAATCTGGCCTAAAACTGTAAAATTCAGAAGGTTGAAATCTGCTTCTGTTTCAAATATCTCTCTAAAAGGAACAGTTTCTTGACAATTTGATCGACTTGTCGCGGAATCCTCGAAAACAGTAGAATCAAATAAACCAGATAGTGAATAATCAACTTGTTTTTACAAAAATTTCCGTTTCTCTTGAAACATGAATATTTCGAATTTTTGATAGTGTCAGTGGGTAGTCCGAAATGTATTCAAAATATTATGAATTTCACAGTTTCGAATTATCCTTGTAAACTTTCAGAGTGAACTTCATACAGTTAGAGAGTCGAATATTGCAAGTGAAGTTTGCTAAACCTAGGTTCCGATTCTGAATGTTAGAAGATTGAAATTGCTCTTTGAAATTTACTCTAATTTCTTTCTCAATTTCAGGTTCCCATTCTGGCTTGAGCTCCTGATAAAACTTATTACTAGTATGTAACTGATATCGCTGATAGTGCCCAAGAGTTATCAATTATTGAATTGGAAAAAACGAAACCAAGAAGATCGGAACGTGATCCTTTCAGCGCAGAAACTGATCAAAATCATCAGAAACAGAAATTGTTCCAAAAAAAAGAGGAAATTTCTGTTTCGTCAAAACCTTGAATGTTGCTTGCTTTGGTGACTAGTCGATGAGTTAGGGATGTAATCAGATTTTCTGACTAATCAAAACTGGTACTGTACACTGGGATTCATAACCTAGAAAAATCTATACCACTTTCGTTTTCAAATTTTCCTTATCATAATTCTCTCGTTCTGTGTTTTGATGTAACTTCGTGTCATGGTTTTCTTCTAAAATGCCGATGAATTATCATTTCGAAGATGGACTAATAAAAGTTCAACCACAAAACCTTATCAAAATCTCTAGAAACGGTACAAAATTTTTCAAAAAATTCACTTCTGTTTCTTCAAACTTCTAATTTTTTCTGTGATAGGGACAAAATAATCGGATTGTCGCTTGAACTTTACTTTGCTGACTGACTGAAACTGATACGGTCCAATTCTCGTCTAGCTAAAAACCATGAGACTAGAAAAACCCAGACCGCCGTTCGTTTTTGTTACAGTTTCAAATTTTCCTTATAATGATCCTTATTTTTTATTCTTTAGTATCCTCTTTTTCATTTTTTCAAATCGATAGATCAATAGATAGTCCCCGAGACTTTTCAATTACTAAATGAGATGAATAACAGTGTTGGAATCACCCTCAGATCATCTAAAGTTGAAACCTAAAAACAAATGAAAATTTTCTGGAACAGTGAAATCTCAAAACAATAAAAAAGTTAATTTCTGTTTCTTTAAGAGTCACTGTCAGTAAGTATTCAAATGGGGGTGTCACAAGCCCCCCGCGCGCTATTTCTCGGCCAGTTTTGCTTCAAATCATGAGAAATTTTGAACACTACCTAAACACAACCCAAGGAACACGATTTTGACAATAACTAAACATGAAAACTTTTCGTTGTTGAGATACCACTTCAAACTTTGAACAGTCATAACTTGGTTCAAAGTGAACATTTTTTGATTTTCTTTTTTTTATTCAACAGAAAACATGATTGTCTTTGTTTTTTGTGTTGACAACTTTTTTCGAAAAAAAATTTTTAACGTTGGAAATTGAGTTTGAAAATTTCAAGTCAATTTTTCTCAAAAATTTTCAACGCCTAGACCAGTTTGAATTAGGTTCATTTTGTTGGCCGTTTCAAACTGCATTAGAAAATGTAACAAAATTTGAATTTTTTGCATGTGATCATGGTGTTAGTTTACATTTTTTCACATTAAGAAGTCAAAAAAATTTTTGAATGTTTTTTATACAAACCAGGTTGTGTAAAATTTTTTCCTCTACATTTTTACAGTTAACAGTTTTTCAGTATCTTTAATGGTTCTCGAGATATAAAGCAAAAAGTGAGAGCACCCCATCAGTCGGGCGCGCGCCCTCCGACCGCCGCCGACCCCGACTTTTGGGGGTGGCGCGCACATTTTGAATTTTCGTGGGGTTACTGTAGCAGATATCAAAAAGTAATCAACTAATAAAACAAACTAGAAAGAATTTGCTATCGTTTCGTATGTTTTTCATATTTTTCCGTTGAGTTATACTTCTGCAATCCCTCGAAACGTCAAATTGGGCCCGCGGCAGCCACTGACTGGTGGCCGGGCCGCCGCCGCGGTCGGCCAGTCGGCCGAAATTTTTGACTTGCGCTCACTTTTTGCATTATATCTCGAGAACCATAAGAGATATCAAAAAACGGTCAATTGGTGAAATGTAGAGAAATAAATTTTACATTATTTGCTTTACATAAAAAACATCCAAAATTTTTTTAAAAATTTAAAAAGTGAAAAAACGAGTGCGAGTAGTTGAGGTAAACTAACACCATGATCACATGCAAAAAATTTGAATGTCGTTACATTTTCTAATGCAGTTTGAAACGGCCAACAAAATGAACCTAATTCAAACTGGTCTAGGCGTTGAAAATTTTTGAGAAAAATTGACTTGAAATTTTCAAACTCAATTTCCAACGTTAAAAATTTTGTTTCAAAAAAAGTTGTCAACACAAAAAACAAAGACAATCATGTTTTCTGTCGAGTAAAAAAAAGAAAATTAAAAAATGTTCACTTTGAACCGAGTTATGACTGTTCAAAGTTTGAAGTGGTATCTCAACATCGAAAAGTTTTCATGTTTAGTTATTGTCAAAATCGTGTTCCTTGGGTTGTGTTTAGGTAGTGTTCAAAATTTCTCATGATTTGAAGCAAAACTGGCCGAGAAATAGCGCGCGGGGGGCTTGTGACACCGCCTTCCGACTTTATTCAAATCCTTACGGACAACGACTCTTAAATTGATAATTACTCTTTTTGATGTGAATGAGATAATGAGAAGAATTTCAGCAGCACTTTCAAATGTTCCTAGGTTCAAACAAAAAAAAGGCTATTCGTCAAACGACTAGATCACATTATTTTCAGCAGAAAACTGATGAAAATTTTCAGAAACAGCAGAAGAGTTTCAAAAAAATAGCAATATTTTCGGTTTCTCTAAAACCCTAACAGAATATTGTGATAGTGATCAGTTAATTGATCGTAGCGTTTTCTAATTATGGATAACTTGAATCTCAATTAGTGAACGGAAAAGTGGAAACTAAACGAAGTACAATTGACCTGCGGATTACCAGATCTCCTATATCCAACATTGATGAAAATTTTCAGAAACGGCAAAATTAAAATTTCAACAAAAAAATTCTTTTTCTGTTTCATCAAAACCTCAAATTCTTGTTGTGATAGCGATTAGCTAATGGGACATTTGTCGCGCGAGCATTTTTCTACCTGAACAACCGATAAAAACTAAGAAAACCAAAGTTTAACTTTGTTTTTGTTACTGTTTCAAAGGTTCTTCTTGATGTCTTATCTATTTTGTTCTTACAATACGGTATCGTTTTTGTTTCTAGATCAAAAAATCTCACTTCCCAGCTCAAAAACAGCCCAATTCCTCTACGTGCTTCTCAAAATACCACCCTCCTACACCACCCCTGGAAGTTATTTTTACCCAACCTTCCCCAAATTTTATTTTTTTTTTAACATTTCCCTTTTTCTAGTAGACTAGGTGTATTTTGAACCCGAATTCCTCATTTTCCACCTGTTTTTCAGCTATAAACCACATTTTTCTATGAATTTCTGAGAAATCATCTGGAGCATACCTCATGTAACAAGAGTAGTTGGCACAAGTGTTGTTGTCGGTTTGGATGTTGAAAAAGGCGCGGAGAGCCTGGAAAATGGGGGTTTTGAGGGTTGTAGAAGAATTAGAAAGGGTCTAGAAAGGTTTTGAAAGTTTCAAAACTTATCTGGAAAATTTTATGATTTTTAGAAATCGTCTAGAAATTTTTTTAATTTTTTTCGAAAATTTCAAATTTTTTTGGATTTTTTTCCAAGGCTTTTTAGAAGATCAGAGAAGGTTCTAGGACCATTTTTAGAGCATTTTTAACTTTTAAAAACCTCTAAAATTCCTAAAACCATTAAAAAAAACCCCAAAAACTAACTTTTTTAAATCCCGGCATTCCATACGCATAAATCAACGGGTTTAGTGCACATGACATGTGCGACATTATAACTGTCCATAACGTCAAGGAATTGATGGAGAATTGAGGCCAGAAGTAGTCAATAGTGTTTATAATGTATAGAGGGTACCTGGAAATTGTTTGGGATTTTTTGGAAATTTTTGAAAAAGTTTGAAAAAAAAATGAAAAAAAAAAATTTTTTTTCAAAAATTTTTTTTGGGTTTTTTTGAGTCCCTTTGTTGATTTTCTGATAGTTTTTATTTTTTTAAATCTATAACATACCAACAAATACCATAAGAGACCACTAGAATCAATAAAATCCGAATCAACTTTCTCCGACCCTGCATTCTTCGCTCTCTTTCGGATTGTCGGAGCAGGCATTTTACCTGGAAAAACCTTGTTAAAATGGATGAAAAATACATCTTTATAAGTTTCTAATCAAGAATTATCAAACTATCAACAATTTTGAGAAAAAAAAATTTTCGAAAAAAAAAAATTTTCTGAAAATTTTCAAAAAAAAATTTTTTTTTTCAAAAAAAATTTTTTTTTTCAAAATTTTATTACCTGCTTCTCTTCCGTCCGTATTCTACTATAAATACTTGAGTATAACAACACAATAATCGCAGTAGGAGCCAAGATAGTCGAGAAAAAGATCACATACACCAGGTAGCGATAATCGACGACCACAGTGAAATAGCAAAGTTCTCCGGATTTGAAGAAAAGTGATTGGGTTCTGAAAAACTCATGTTTTAGGGATGAAATAGATCTAAATTTCTGATTTGAAACGTTATTTAGATCCCTAAGCCCTCAAAAATCATGTATTTTTGGAAAAAAGCCCCTAGACCCTAGTCACATGTACATTGAATTCAGTGAATCCTGAAGAATTCTGGTTGAATTAGGTTAATTTTCAGTTGATTGAGTTTCAAACATCAATTACTGGCTATTTAGAAGGCGTTTACATGTGAATTGCATCTTCATTATACAAATTGGCTCCTTTTTGTTGATTTGGTTTTTGGGTTTTGGATTTTTAGTCTAGTTTTAGGCTAGCTTTGAAGAGGAGGAGGAGATCTTTGGGATAAGGAAGTAGAGTAAGTTATTTATTAAATTCTAAAGATAGCTAAGGAAGATAAGAGGAGTTTGAAACAGTTTCTAGTGCAAAAATAGCTGTACCAATGCTGATAGAGCAATTTTGCCGATTCGTGGTTTCAATGAAACTGACAAAATTTCGCGATTGTTCTTGACATTTTTTATCTAGAAGTTTTTGGCAAACTCGCATTACTTTTTCTATTCTGAACAAACACATGATAAATTTGTGAAACAGAAATAGCAATTTCGATTTGAAGAAAACAAAATCTAGAAATAAAAGCTTTTGAGTCAATGACCAAATGATCCAAACCCAAGAGAAGAAAGCATTTTGAAACCGGGTTTTTCTACAAGTGAATGGGTTTCGATAAAAACTTGGTTTTCTACGCTTTCTAGCATGTTTTTCTAGAGTTCCTTCATGAAACTTGGAAGAAAACTGCGTATGACAATCTCAAAGTTCATCTTTTATTATCCAAGGATACAGTTCTTCAATGGGATCGAACAAAACTACTCTTCTTTATGAAATGAACCTATTGAAACCGGAATCTTCACTGTTCCAAGTCTGTTTTTTGTAAAAATCGGTGTTCTATTCCAGCATTATCACGAACTGTTTCAAAAAACTGATGACAAACTTGTTAGTGAAAAAGTCACTGTTTCAGATACCTTTCTAATGAATTTGAAACTGGAAAACTATGATACGACTTGGTCCCGCGCCACAAAAAACTCAAGAAATAGTTCGTTGTCTTGCCAGTTTTGCCAAAGTTTAGCTCAGCTTGTCCGATAGTGAGTGGAACTGTTCAAATATCAGACCCGATACCCAATCAGTTGTATCGGCACTTTTGCTAAACTTTACGGTTTCGGGAAACAGTGAGAAAATCATGTTGGCAGTTCCAACTTGATCGCATAGAGTCTGTTTCTTCAATTGTTCATTTTCAAAAAGTTACTTACCTAATGATTTGTAAAGATTGAGTGACGCATTCTCTGTTCACCAACTTCCAATAACTTATGCATCTAACTTTCCTCTTTTCGAGCTTGGTTTTTGAATTCCTACAGTAGTTTTGTTGTGTGGTGGGAAGGCCTATTTGCGATAGAAAACAAAGCAAGAGTATCCGATTGAGTTAAAAAGATAGCTGGGGATGAAAAAAAGCATTTGAAACAGTGAATTCTTGTGATTCAGTTTCTGTTTCAGATCACTTTCTCAAAGAACATAGGAGAACAAGGCTCTAATCAATACCAGTCTTGCGCAGAAAAAGTATAACGATTGTATAACGAGGAATTTGCAAAAATATAGTGCAAAGTTTATCCATTGGGCACTATTTATAACATCCCTTGTTCTATTCTTCATAGTGCTGTGAAACAGTAAGAAAACGATTGTTGGTATGCAAAATTTTTCTGTTTCTTCTAACTTTCATTGTCAAATAAGTATTTTCAGGTTAGTAATCTATCATTTTCCAATCACTTATTTCTCTATCAATTCGGTTTAATGCAAAATTTTCACAGCACTGAATGAAAAGGGAACTTTGAAACAGTGAAAAGCTGAATTTTAGTACAAAAAACACTGTTTCAGAATGATTTTGATTATAAAATTGTTGGTTAGCTATTTATCAACTCTAACTAGTAAAACACCTATTTGCAACGGGAATTCCTTCATTTTTTTACAAAGTATATCGGAAAGACAATTTCTGATACGATTGAAAAATGATCCGATTTCCCATTGAATGAGCCCTTTGGAACTGTAATGCATTTTACTTCTATTTCAAGTCCCTAACATCTCAAAACTCCCATTTCCAGTTGTATTCCATCAATTTTCTCCCTTTTTGCTCATCTAGAACCCCAGAAATAGTAGTATTCTGGTCGTACTCTACTCCTTATTTCTCCTTTTCGTCGCTTCCAATCGGAAATTAAGGTTTTCGCTTAACGTTTTCTCCTCCTTTTTTCTTGCTAACTAATGCCTGGTAACTTCAAGAAACGGCCAAGTTATATCCGGTTTAATTTATTTTGCTCGATTTGGAAGAGAAGTGGAGGAAAACTAGAGGGAAAATGAAAGGGGAATGGAGGGTTTCTAGGAAAAGAGGAATTGGAGATGAAGATGGTCTTTTGAACTCTTGGAAGTGATCAGAGAGATTGAAGGGAAAAACAGGGTTCTGGATCAAAAAAGGTCTAATTGAAGGTAATGAAGGTGAATTTGAGTTATACGGGTTTTGAAACAGAGAACCACAAAACAACAAAATACAGAAACATCTATAGATTTTCTAATTGTGTACATGTTTTTATGGCCTTTCTAGGTTCCAGTGGATCTATTGGACCATATTGACCCTAATATGGACTCAATAAAGTATAGATTTTCTAATATTTCGAGGTTTTTTGGGGGGTTTTAGCACTGAACAAGAGAAAGTAATGGAACGTTACGACACTCAATGATGTACTACTCAGAATCAGAAAGTTATCAGTTTCAGAGCAATTTGAAACAGGAACCTTGTTTTGGAAAATTCAATAAGCTATTTGGACTGTCACATAATCTATAACCACTCCATGAAGAACAGAAAATAGCAGCTTTGAAACAGACTTTCCAGTTTCAAAAGTTACATGAAACTGACCTAGGACCTAGTTTAGATTATTGAAGTATTGAAGGTTTTCCATAATCACACCGTTCCCAATACATTGTGTAGGTGAGTTACGCATTCGAACACGCAATATTGAAAGTCTTTCAAGTTTATCTGTTTCAAAATGTTTTGAAACAGAACTTTTTTGTCTCTAACAATATTAGTGTCATGTTATGTGGAAGTCTCATCGAATGCCTGGTCGGGATAGAGAACAGATCATCGAAAAACAATGAAAACCTGTGTCAAGGTACCCATGAAACAGAAAAGACGCCACTCATAGGAAGCAATGAAAGAAATGAATAATGCAGATATTTTCCCGTTTCACAGTTGTCATCTTACATCTAGATTCGTAATTTATCTAGTATCACGACATTATATTCAGGAATAAAAGAATTGGAGATAGAGATGGTCTTTTGAACTTTTGGAAGTGATCAGAAAATGAGGGTAAAAGCAATATTCAACACCAAAATAGTACGAATCGAATAAAATGAACATCAATTTCGGTTATGAGGGTTTTGAAACAGAGAACCACGAAACAACAGAACACAGAAACAGCTATAGATTTTCTAGCTGTTTTTTCCGCAATCGATAGGAAATTAAATGAGTGACGTTATGGAAAACTAGTCAGTTTCAAAAATTACATGAAACTGGGAACAACCTATTTTTTCGCTTAACTAATACTCGATAAAAGTGGTGATTTTTCATGAGCACAGCGTTCTCAATAACTTGTCTAAGTATGTAAATTTTGCTCCGAACATGCGATATTGAAAGTTTTTCAAGTTTATCTGTTTCAAAATGTTCTGAAACAGTATTCTTCGATTTCTTTGACAATTCGATCTTTGAGGTTGCAAAATTTTAATCAAATAAGCGACGACGATACTGCATTTTTTCAATCAGAATCACTGTTCTCGAATGGATCAAACTATGAAATAAATTCTAATTTCAAACCGGTTTTGGAACAGAGACAATTAAATCGGCTTACAATCGAAATAGCGATTGTAGATGGAAAGAAAGTTATCAGTTTCCAGTAAATTTGAAACAGGAACCTTGTTATAGGAGCTTTGATAGATAAGTTACATGTGTTCTACATTGATCGATGAGTCATGAAGAAGAGACAATAGTAATTTCAAAAAAAAAATTTCAGTTTCAAATTTTGCATGAAACACTCTCGTGATTTCATTATTTGGTTGTACATTGTATTTTCGAAGATGAATTTCGCGTTTGAACATTCGATATTGAAAATTGCTTTGATTCCTCTGTTTCAAAATGTTCTGAAACCGCGCTGATTAGGTTTACTGGTATTACGTCCGAAGAACTTTAACAAAACTTTTTAAAGAATCAAATGACTTCCGTTAGAATTTACAAAATTGAGGCTATATGTAGGAACGTAGAAGTTCACATCAGAACTAATCTCAATAAGTTTCGGTTCTCTAAAGGTGAACTGTAAACTGCTCTGGATGGAGAAAAGATCACCAAAAAAGCTTTGAAACTTGCTTCAAGGTAACCATGAAACAGAAAAGAGTTCTTATTAGCTCAATGGGTGACCCCACTCACCGGAATTAGTAAAAGAACTGAACTGAATAATGCAGATATTCTTCCGTTACGCAGTTATTAGGAAACATCAAGTTTTGTAACTTATCCAGTATCACAATATCATTTGGATCGGATTTCTAATTGTAATGAAGGTCTTGTGAGTAAACTGACTTCCAGAACAAAATTTCCGTTTCGAAGAAAAAATGAATCAGAGAAAAGTTTCTTGAAATAATAGTACTTCAAGAAATGGGTGACGTATGTTTTGTACCTATCAAATAATAAAATAAATCGATATCTAGATCAACGTTTAGCCGAGATTTATTATGGAAAATAATCAGTTTCACTAATCAGCCAAATTTGAAACAGAAAAACAGCTATCCAATTCGTTTTTGAAAACTTTTCCTACACCTAAACAAAATGCAACTAGCTCTTTGTCTTAAAATTGAAATGTTCCTAAGGCAGTGACAACATTATCGCAAAAAAAAAGTTTGCGGTTTCTGATGAAAATGAAACAGTTCTTCTCGTTTACTAAACCAATCGCATAGTGTTCCCTTCAAAAACTTTATCAAATCGTTATAAAAATGAAGCATCAGTTTCAAGTGAGTTTTGAAACAGAGATCAGTCAATTTGTCAAAACCTATCAGTTTCAGTTCCAGGCTAATTAAAAACAAGGAACTCTTTTCTGTTAGTCAATAGTGAACATGTGATTTTTTTTGCTTCACATAACCGTATCAAACCTGCTTATTCCTCATCTAACTATCGAATTATATAATCCAACTTTTTCAAATTTTCTTGAAACTGAATTGAAGTTTCTCACCAAGTGTTGCGTAGTTGTTTCAACATACACCATTGCTCTAATTATCAAAGAAAAATAGCCATAAATCCATTCAAATAAGTACCAAAAAGCACGTCAAATCAAACGGTGAGACTCAACCAATCATCTCCTTAACTTTTTCTACAGTTTCCAAAACTCATTGAAACCGAAGGTTTTTCTATTTTCACAATCAGCATTCACTTTGCGGTGCTTTTACTGTCTATTACCAATAAAAAAACTCACTCTGCAAATCCAAAAACATTGAACAGCGGCAGAATAGCCACTAGCAACCCCAATGTCCAGGAAGCAGCCAATAAGAAGATTGCTCGTTTTCTCCTGAAAAATCAACAATTTCTCCTGTTTCTAGACAATTTTAGATGCATGAATCATTTTTCTAGTCCCTACCCCATGTAAATTAGCTCAATAAGAGCTGGAGCCTTCGGCTCCAGCTTAGCTAAATTTATAACGGATGTGCGCACATGAATCCCCGGTGTATACATGCCTATTTTAGATGCTTTATGAATGAGGGAATTTGCCGAGTTTCAGATTGAATCAACTGCATTCGGAGGGAAAAGGCACGTCATTAGGATAATTTTGATGAGCTAAAGAGGATAAGAGGAGAAATTTGGCATTCGACGAACTGAAGTTATCAAAAAGTAACACAACTAATGAAGAGAGTGAAACGGGAATGATAAAGGCTAGTTTTAATGTGAAGTAAACGGATAATTGAAAGTGTCAAAAAACAACCAAATATCTAGATTTCAAGAAACAGGAACTCTTGGAAAAGTGTTGTGTTCTGAATATCTAAAGCTTCGAAATGTCATGGTACATCAAAAACACCATCCGATGAATACTGATAAACACTGTTTCAGAAACAGGACTTTTCAAAGTTCATTGTTCGGTTTCCAATTGAACTTTGAGCCGTGTTGGATGCTTATTACTAACTGCATCAAAACAAGAAGCTCTTGCGCTGATCTTGATCCTGAACTATGAAAACTTAAAATTTTTGTTTCAAAGTTCTTTGAATACAACTGGAAGGATTCTCCCTGTACTAGGTTCTAGATATGATGTTGACTGCCAAACTATGAAAGTCCATGGACGAAGATTCATTGACTCTCACAAACTGTTGAAAACTAAACTGCTGTTTCAGAAACAGTGAATCAAGTTCTACCGAAGTTCGATTATCGGTGAATACGTCAAAGAAGCTCATTGGCTGTTTCAAATGGGGTTCGATTAGAAAGAAGGTTTCGGAATCTCAATCTCAACAGCTTCAAACTTTTAACTGCTACAAAGAGAAATCCAGAATTTGAACTCCTGCTTCACAATTTCTAGACATAATTGTGGAATTGTCAGCCTTGTTAGTGCGAAATCGGAAGTACATAGTGAGTAAATTCCACTAGTAAAGCAGTTGGCATTGACGCTGATAGCTATTCAATATAGTTATAGAAGTTGAGAAGCAGAGAAAACAACTAGGTATATCAGTAGACACGAGATGTTGCACGTGGATCAGAGATTCTAGTCTTCTCATACTAATGTACTGTTTCTGAAACAATATCTAACTTGACAAGTTTTTGATAACTCATTAGATGAGCAGTGTCTGCATACATTATTCAGTTTCAAACAACTCTGCTATTGGTGCTTCTTTGAAACCGACAATCTCTCAGCAATTAATTTTTTCTAAACCTCTACCCTAGTTGCATGGGGAAACTGTTTCAAATCTTCACCAATTAGAAACACTATGGTAGTTTTCAATTCGTAGAGCTTCATCGAGGTAACCAATAATGCTGATCATATTTCTATCATACCAAAAGTGTGAGCGTTTGATCAAAATGGATCCAGGAGCAATTTAGCTAGCTATTTCACCTATAACAGTACTACCGGAGACTCATTGTTTAGTTCTGATCAAAAATGAACTTGCTGTTTCTTTGAAACTGTTAATATCGTATTCACCACTTCCTCTTCAGTAACGTTCCCAACAAACCTGTTTCATTAATGGCGTTTCTAAACTGTTTCAGAAGTGTCTCAAATAAAAATGTATTGCACAGTAGACAGTGTACATTCGGTAAACTGTCCGCTACCAATCAAAACTTTAGATAATGAGGCTCTAAGCGATGTTTTTATTTTTTTGAAGATACAGTTAACTTACCAGCCTGTTTCAATCAAGCAACATTTTTGAGTTGCTATGAAACTGATAATGTTAAGACGAAAAAAAGCTGAAAAATCAAATAACTCACTTTTTCCGAAAAATTTCCCAAAACTGTTTCAAAAAGTTATTAATTATCAATAGACTTTCTGAACAACAATCACAGTGCTGTTTTATCCTATCAATCAAAATGACAGCTTATGGGTCTCAGAGAGAAGCTTATCAAAGTTTCAAAGGTTATCGCATAGCCTGACTAAATTGTTTCAATCAAACAACATGTTGAAGTTTCTTTGAAACCGGTAATTCCGTGTTGTCAAAACCCCATTTTTTAATCAAAAATAACTATCAAGACTGATCAGTTATCAATAAAGTTTCAGAAATTCACTACGGCTGTGTACAGAAATTACTTTTTCAACCAGAAAAAGTCCAGATAACTTTGATTTCTAGTAAAAATCGGTCAAAAATTGCTTCAAAAGGTTATCAATAGTCTGCAAACTCATGGAGAATCAATGGTATCGAGTTTTGAAATGTTTACTGTTCCAAGTGAAACATTTACTTTTTGGGTCTCGCTAAAACCTTCAATTATACCATCATAGGTTTTTGATTCTCTGCAAGACCCTAAACCCTATCTCTCTTTTCCCAAAAACTTTTCGAAACGGTTTCAAAAAGTTATCAATCTCCAATGCACTTTCAAAATATCAAGGCGTTGTTGTCTTTTGACTTTTCATGTTCAAAAAAATTCTTCCAGTTTCAAGTAAAACTCAAATTTCTTGGTCTCACAGTGATAATCAATCTTCGAACGCCTTTTAAAATTATCCTTATCAATACCAACTGTTTCAGAAAGTTATCAAGTTCCAACACACTTTCGAAATGTCGATGCATTGTCTTGATCTTTTCAGAAAAAAATCGTCCTGTTCCAAGTAAAACTGAAGTTTCTGGATCTCACAGTGATAATCAATACTGTGACCCCTACATCACCCTTATCACTACCATCTGTTTCAAAAAGTTATCAATTTCAAATGCATTTTCATAACATCAATGCTTCTTCTATCATTCAATCCAAATTCTTCCTGTTTCTATTAAAACTCAAATTTCTGGATCTCACAGTAATTTTCAATACTTGCACAAACATCCTTATCACTCTCCCCATTCCCCCTTCCCATTTTCCATTCCCTTTTTCAAAAAGTCCCCCCAATTCTCCCACGTGCACCCACCGCATCGGACGTGAAACAAAAAAACGCCCTGCGGGCATGGATTCTGCTCCCTTTCCTTCCATTTCTCTATTTTTCCCTTTTTCTTTCATTGCAAATGTGTGTGAACTTTGTCCCCTCTATCTAGACCACGTGGAACCGCAAGAACCTTGAGGTTTTCTGTTGGAAATTTCGAAAATTTCGAAAATTTGAAAGTTTGAGAGAATCCAACCCAATTTAGGCCTCGGCACCGACTGGGATACGTGCAATTTTAGAGTCGGAAAGCTTAGAGAACAGGAAAATGGAGGAGAGAAGGAGGGAAGTTAGAAAGGCGGGAAATTGAATTTGGAATGGAAGAAGAGATAGGGGGTTCTTCGATCCGACCGATGCGTTTTTTCGTTTTTTCGCCGTATTTTGAGTTCTGCAGGAGGAGAAGGAATTCGAGAGGAAATTTAGAAGGAAACTGAATAAGTTGAGCAATACTCACTGTACGTGAGAATTGAAAAAAAAAATTTTGGGGAATTTTTGAAAAACAATTTGAAAATTTTCTGTTTCAACCGGAACATTAGAAACTGGGCAGGTTCTATTACGTAATTCGGAGAAGAAACGAGTTCCTTTAGCAATTATTAAAGATCGTGACAGAAAACTAGAAAAAATCAAAAATTGAAAAAATTCCATTTTCCAAAAAAAAAAATTTTTTTTACGATAAATTGAAAATTTTCCAAAAATCACTAAAAATTCAAATCTAGCTAAAATTTTTTGAATTGCACACTATAAAATAGCTCATATTTTTTAGTTTTTTGTCAAATTAGCATACTTTTATAGAAATACTGGAAAAATTAAAATTTCAAAAAATTCAATTTTCCAAAAAAAAAATTTTTTTTCGAAAAATTGAAATTTTCAAAAAATCACTAAAAATTCAAATCGAGCTCAAATTTTTTGGTTTTTACATCAAAACATAGCTCTTTTTCTCTAGTTTTTGCTACAATTAACCAATTTCTAAAATCTTCTATTCAAAACCCAAAAAAATGCAAAAAACAACCACACCTCCAAAAACAGAAAAGTGGTAGCTGGGTGGTCTTTACATTTCAGGGTATAACTTGAGAACCATAAGAGGTTTTGAAAAGTTGTCAACTAATAAAATAATCTACAGAAAAAGGGCTACAAGAATAACATAATTTTCATTTTTCTAAAATTAACTAGGTCAAAAAATTTTGAAATTGATTCCGACGATACAACAATTTTCTCTGTTTCTTCTCAAAATCTTCAAGATTTCCTGAAACAGTTTTCTCAATAACGTCTTCGATTCAGTTTCAATGTTTTAAGTGTTTTAAAAGCCCTGTTTTTTCCTGAAAAGTCCCCTATAGCTCAACTCCAAGGCCCAACTCCAAAGTTCCCCTCCCAAGATTATGACGGATGGGCGCCAATTTGTCCCCCTGTTGTCTTGTCTCGCAAATTGTTACAAATCATTCTTCCTCTCTCTTTCTAGTTCTCTGAGTCTCTCTAAACCAGACACCAACACTCATTCTCTCTCTCTCTCTAGATCAGAAAGGATGATGACAAAGTACTTACTTACACAAAGTGAGGTGTTAGGGGATACAAAGTGACAAAGTGATGAAGGTGTCGATTGGAAGAAGGATCAAAATAGCAGGTCAATTGAAGCAGAACAGATCAGAATAGAAGAACAAAGTGATATAATGGTAGTTATAAGAGCTGGGCAAAAATTGCTAACATTAAAATGACGCGGTTTCAAAAAAATTTCAATTTTCAGTGAAACAGAGAAAAATGATGCATCTTCAGGGTTTTCAGAGGTTTTGATGGTTTTAAACGAATTTTTACACGATTTTTCAACAAGAAACAAGAGAAACAGGGTTCCTAAACCTATTCCCAACTGATTTCCGGTGATTTTTGACCAAATTTCTGTTAGATTTCCCAGTTTTTCTCTGTTTCAAAATTAACATGTATTGATGCTTTCAAAATTTCAACAATAGGCAGTAGGAATGAGTAGAGGATTTGGTTTTCTAAGAAATTTTATGGTTTTAGACCCATTTTTCGTTGTTTTTTCGATGAAAATGATAAAAACGGCAACTCTAAACCTATTTGCAAATTCTTTCAAAGTTTGCATAGACTTGTGCGACTGATGCGCAAAGTGATATGATGAAGATTTGACTGTGAGAAAAATGATAATTCCGAACTATTGGACGTTCAATGTTTCAAAAAATTTTCAATTTTCCTGGAAACAGAGAAAAATGATGTAAGTCTTCAAAAAAATAAGATGGTACTAGATCCATTTTTGCACAATTTTTCGACAAGAAACAAGAGAAACAAAGCTTTTAAACATATTTCCAACCGATTCCTAACGAATTTTAGGAATTTTCCAAAAAAAAATTTAGGTCAATTTTTTTCTCTGTTTCTAAAACTTGTATAAATTGATGCTGATAAAGTCTCAATGGTTTGCTCCATAGTTCTGTTCAAAACTCATAGAAAAACAAAGTGATATAAAGATAAAGAAAAGTGCTCAAACAAAACTGGAGAAAAATGGAAAATAGCAAACTATCACTGTTTCAAAAAAGTTTCATCCTTACTAATATTAAGCGACAAATTCTGTCTGTTTGTCTGTATGTCCGCCGTAGGATCTTAGAGATGGCTGGACCGTTTTGCTCCAGACTTTCTGGGAAGGTCTGGAATGTCCGCCTGATGATGCACGACCAATTTTCGAACAGGAAAATTCAGTTGGGCGCCCTCGGGAGCCGAAAATCTGCTTTTCATAGGCGTTTTAGCTTCTTCATTTCTAAAAATCGGAGGTCGGACACGTCAATTTTCTCAAATTCTTCTTTTTGGACGTGAAAGAAATAAATACAGTAGAGCACTAGAAGGGAAAGGCGGCTCAAGCCGGCGCAGCCCGGCTGGTTTTTTAGTGAAACAGAGAAAAATGGTATTTCCGTTGTGTTCTTTTTAGAGAAATTCATGGTATTAGACCCATTTTCCACGATTTTTCAAAACGAAAACAGAGAAACAATGCTCTCAAATCTACTTTCAACCGATTCCTAACGAATCTTAGCGATTTTCCGAAAAAAAATTTGGGTCAGATTTTTTTTTCAATTTTTCATTTTTTTTTCTCTGTTTCAAAATTAGGATAAACTATTGCTGATAATGACTCAATAATGGGTCCCAAATTCAGTAAAAAAATTTTAAACTCACCTCGACGAAAACAAGCGATCCCTACAGCAAATCGTGACATACTTATCAATCGCTATTGCCAACATGTGAAAAGTGGAAATGGTGCATAGAATACAGAGTATTAGATGGACAAAAAGGCATCCGTAGAATGTTCTGGGTTTTCTGGTCATCACGGAGACAACGGTTAGAGGGATTCCGAGGGCTCCTGCAAAAAAAAATCAAAAAAATTTCGATTTTTTTGAACAATTTTTTCATTTTTTTTTTCATAATTTTTCATTTCTAGGTTCAGTCCCCTTCTTCCTCATCCCTTTCTCCTAACTCAAAACGTTGTTTATGTGACGAAACACGGGAAAATGTAGGAGGACATGTGAGTAGATATTCATATGCATCTCAATCTGCTTCTTCTCTATCTTCTTCATATTTCTATTTTTATTGAGGAGCAGCGCGCAGCTTCCTGCTCTACTCAGCTTATGTGTGAAGAGGTTTAGCAAATACTCCTTCTAACATGTGTGAAAGGGTCAAATAGTGCGAAAAATGAGACGCAAAAAAGAAAAAGAGCCTAGAGGACTCGAACCCCTGACCCTGCGCACCTTGGCCCGCGCCACTACCGGCTGCGCCACACCTGTCGATGACGCCTTGACGCCACAGTGTCCCTATAACAAGGCGGTGTTCGCCACCTTACCTGCCAAAAAATCCGTGAGCGCTAGTGAAAAAATGTATGTATTGGTGACAGTCCGCACGTGTTTTGACCTGAAAGTGATGTTTTCATGGTTTTTTGTTGGTTTCTGGGTGTTTTTGATCTATTTGTGGGATACAAACCTCACGTAGACCCATAAAACCAGCAAATTGGAGAAGGAAATGTGAATTGAGAGGAGTAATTCGGCGATTGCGTACCATAATAATGTGTCCATTGTGGAGAGGGGAAGGGCTGTAAAAAGGGGTAATGAGATTTTTTAGAAAATCTATAATATCGGTCATTTAGAGAGGATGAATGAGCGAATAGAATTGATCAACGGTTGTGATTTACCGATGCAAAAATGGAATTTGTGGAACTGAAAATTTTCCGCAATGATACGTTTTTGACATTTATTTGAACACTTTTAGAGCCTTTTTAGACTGGAATAAAGCCAAATAGACTATTAGAAATGCACTAACGAGAAAGTACATCTTTATTTATGTACATACAAGGGTCCACTGGGCTTTGAAACACCATTAAGGACCTAATTTTCAATTCTAATTTTAGAGGTTTTCGAGCTAATCTAGGCTGTTTCTGGGGTTTCGGGAGTCTTTTTAGGTCTTTGAGAGTTCTGTTGATATTACTGATCGAACATTGATACCAAGAATAAGACCGGAGATTTGAAATTTTTGAGAAACAGTAACTTTTGAAAGTTGGTGAGAAGTGAAAAATGAGAGAGATTGCGATCTGGGGACTTGAAAATTGGTTTCTATTTTGGAAAATGGTCAGGAAATTGCAGAAAAGGAACAAGAAAAAGTATCGGTAAGTTAGGAATAGGAGAAAAATTGAGCTAAACAGAAGACCTCGATTAGAAACTACACATTCTGTCATGTTTGGAACAGATTTGAAACAGTGTAGTGTTTTCTATTAGAAAGTAAGGTTTTTTGGGTTTAGAGAGTGAAGGAGAGAAGGAGGATGTAGACAGAATAGAGGGATTGCATGATGACTTTTATATCATGTTCTGGAATGCGAAATTTTTGAAGTTATTCACTAGAAACAGTGAAAATTTGAAAGCACAATAGAATAGGAAAGCTCAAATTCATCACACACTACATTCGAAGTGATGATGAACTGATATAAGCCAGAAGAAACAGAAAACGATGATTTCAAAAATTGATAAACCAGTGACAATCCAACTACACGCTTTCTAAATGTTCCAAACTAGTACAAATAGTGAAACAGAAGAATATTAAGGATAAATTTTTATCAAGTTATTATATTTAGAACTGATACAGGTTGTTGGTGGTATCTTGAAACAGAGACTCGCTTGTATAGAAGGATTCAAGTGCAAATTGACAACTAGCCAGAATCCTAAAGTTTTGGAAAAGTTCAGAAACAGAGAAAAACTCAAAGTAAAAGCTAGTTTACTGCAAACTTCTCTAGGAAACAGGAAATATGGGCAGTGATTCACTGTGAAACAGATGAGTCATTGAATCAACAACTTATTCAAGAAAGTTTGAAATTGATTAGAAACAGTGAGAAAACTTGCATCCAAATGATCTATGCTAATTTAGGTCTGGAGGGTTTTGAGCAATTGACACCAAGATTTCTAGTTGTTCAGAAAAATTTAGAACAATGGCACACAACCTACCAATTGTCAATCTCAACTACTAGAGAACTTTGAGAAGTACTAGAAACAGTAAGAAAACGCCATGAAATTATTTGGTAAACATGCTTCCAATTACCTCCAAGACTTTGAAACACCAGAGAAACAGAGAAAAAGGTTTCAAAATCTGTTTTTTTCTAATTGATAGTTGTGCCCTGAAAGTCAAATGAATGACTTTTGAATTTGAAAACGTGAAAAAGAAGTGTTCCCGAAACAGTAAGAAAAAGGTGTCAAAAAGATAACGAAGCCTTTTGGTTTACTGAAGCTTGCTGTTTATACTCAATATACGGATCGACCATTAGAAACCTAAACAACAAGAAGACTTCAGAAAGTACCAGAAACAGTGAAAAAAGTTAGCAAAAAGTTTGGAAACTTCAAATTTTCATTGAAAAGTGGGATTTTGGGTCAATTTGCAATAACATCAATGGTTGTTCCGCGAAAACTTTTGATTCCACAGAACCTTCTTTCTTCTCCTTTTCTAGAAATAGTAGTAGATGAAAAGATAACAGAAAGGTATCAATACCGAGTTTTTGAGTTTTTGGTGATCAGTCTTCCTAATAAGTGATTTTGGTTCAGACAACAAGGAAAAAATATTCCAGAAACAGTAAAAAAAAACTTTAAAAAAAAATCTTCTTCTCAATAGACATAAGGATAGATCAAAATCTTCAAAACCTCCTCGAAACAGTAAAAAAAAGGTATCAAAAAGACTGTGTCGATCATTTTCCAGATACAACCCTTTGCCCAATAGACTTTTGGATAGCTCAAAACCTTCTAAACCTTCTAGAAACAGTGAAAAAACAAATCAAAAAGTCTGTTTCGATCATTTTACAGGTACAACACCGTTCTTAACACCCTCTAGGATACCTCAAAACCTTCAAAACCTTCTAGAAACAGTGAAAAAAAGGTATCAAAAAGACTGTGTCGATCATTTTCCAGATACAACCCTTTGCCCAATAGACTTTTGGATAGCTCAAAACCTTCTAAACCTTCTAGAAACAGTGAAAAAACAAATCAAAAAGTCTGTTTCGATCATTTTACAGGTACAATCCTCTTCTCATTACACTCTATACCTCAAAACCTTCAAAACCTTCTAAAAACAGTGAAAAAACTTTTCAAAAAGACTGTTTCGAAACTATTCCAACTTCTCATTACACTCTAGAATACCTCAAAACCTTCAAAACCTCTTCGAAACAGTGAAAAAAGTCTCTAAATGGTCTCAAACCCTTCAATTTCTACGCATTCCCATTCTAATTCCGTCTCTTACCCCAGCTGCTAAGGCTGGAGTCCAGCTCTAAAGGTCTAAAACCAATCAACATAGTACTGGTCTTGCCAGGAAAGGAAAGGAAAGAAGATTCAAGATGAGATGGCCACAAAGTGAAAACGAAACTTTCGGAGCAAAGAGCCCAAAGCTCTTCCACGGAGCACAGAAGAAGCAAGAGAAGACGTGAGATGTCTCAACTAAACAAATAAAAACAAGGGGACGAGCAGCAGGAGCAGGGTGCTGGCCATGTGGTTGGAGCAAAGGATGAGCAGGAAAAGTGGGCGGAGCCTAGGTTTGCGTGCAATTACGCGTGTCAGTCACACTTCCACCGAGAAAAGGACACGCCCCTTTTCGTCGCAAATTCAAATTTCCGGTTCTTAGGAGTCTTGAAGGGTTTTGGAGAGTTGGAGCTAAGAAATTGGAGCGTTTCTTGATGGCTAGAGAGATCTACTACTGCGGTCAGGCGAAGTGGCACTCGGCGGGTCTCGCCACGAAATCGGTTTTTTGCTGTTTTCTCGTTTCTGGACCAACTTTTTCGAGTTTTTTCAGATAAAATTGAATAGAGCAGTAGATTTGAAGCCTAGAAATAGTTAATCTGAGACGAAAAATTACATTTTTCATAGAAAAATTGAAGATTTTGTGTTTTTGGAGGAAAAGTTACAAAAACGGGTAGTTTGCAATGAAAATCTAACTGAATTTGGGCGAATTGGCTATTTCTATGTTTCAAATCCTATTTTCCATCCGTTTTTACAGAGGAAATTCGAAAAAATCGGACCAGAAACGAGAAAACAGCAAAAAAACTGATTTCGTGGCAAGACCCACCGAGTGCCACTTCCAGTGACGGCAGTAATGGAGAAGTATCAAGAATGAAAATGTGGTTCCTCCATCATTAATGGATTAAAAAGAGAAAAAGAGCTTATCAATTGGGGGATTAGTGGTGAATTGGGGGTGTAAAGGCGTTTTTAGCTGTTTTGTGTGTGTTTCAAGGAAATGGGATTTGACAGATAAGAGTAGAATTTTGAGAAGCAGTAGAGTCAGATGATATGACTCGGAGATTTGATGTGTCTGGTCTAGGTGTGTGTAGTTGAAGTAGGAGTGTCTAGTGAGGTCATAGATATTGGGTTTTGAGAGGGAAACAAAGTATGAATTGGAATGAAATGAAACGTTCCAATGATGTGAAAGTTTTGAAACAGTTTTTCTTGGTGTAATGTAAAATTGGTGGGTCTCGCTATGAAATTGTGTCTTTTAGAGATTTGTGTTCATTTTCTAGAAAATTGCAATGAAAAAGGATGGAAACAAGTTGTTTTCTGAATTGAAAGATGACAAATTAGACTGTACTAACTGTACTACCACTGTACTACCTGTTTCACATTCATCAGATTAGTGAAACTGACAACATTTTCAGTAGTAGTATATTCGATACACAAAGGATTTTTAAAGAACCGGACAAATTTGTAGGAGAAGGACTTGGAAAATGGTTAGAGCTAAAAGTGTCTAGAAAGGTCATGGGGATCGGGTCTTGAAAGGATCGGTTGTAGCGCAAAAACAACGGAACGGAAAATTGACATCCAATAAGGTTGTCTGAAATTGTAAATGTATTGAAACAGAAGAGTATGTATTTTTGAAGCTAGGTTTTTGAAAATACTTGCTTTGATTTTCTAGAACTTTTTGCACAGAAAAACGATGAGAACAAGCTGTTTTCTATATGCAAAGATTGCAAAACAAGACTGAACTACCTGTTTCATATTCATCAGATTTGTGAAACTGAGACAATTTTGAATAGTAGTTCGTTTCTGAAGTGAGAATGATTTTTGAAAAACTGAACTGACTTGCAGTCTATTAAGGTTATATGTAGGGTTCGGGGTTTGAAAGAAAAACAAGGGAATTTCAGGTGTGTGGTTTTAAAATTGACCAACAAGAGGAGATTACTGTATGAACAAGTTGCAAAGTGAACCCCTTACAGATTGAGATAAAAACAGGTTGTCTGAAAATGTGGAAACTTTGAAACCGGTTTCTCATTAGAAATTTACAAAGGGGCGCCATCAAAGGCGGTTTTTAATAAAGATTTGGATTGATTATCCAAGTGAACTCCCTGTTTCACATTCCTCTGATTAGTGAAACTGATAACATTTGTCAATGATACACGCTCCCTAATTTTAAGAAGTTTGCGATGATTTCCACGAACTTCTACGATAAAAAATTGGTGGGACTACTGGTTTGAAAGCTGCACATCAACAGAGTCATCCACAATTCTATCGAAGCTTCGACTCCCTGTTTCAAATTCGTCTGATTAGTGAATCCGAGAACATTTACAGTAATGCGAGTTTCCGTGATTCAAGGGAAAAAGGTTTTTGAAGGTTTGGCATAGATTTGCTAGGACTTTTTCGAAATGAAAATCGATGAAATCAAAGCTTTTTTAGTTATTCAGAGCTTTTCAAGTTATGTCACGATATCATTGAGAAACCGATTACTTTTTTCAAATTCACCTAATTTGTGAAACAGATTACGGTTTTAGTGATTCGTGACATGCATTTATATATTTACGAGATAGGTATTTGGTTTATGAGTGAATTGGAATGATTTTCTATGAACGAAAATTGATGAAAACAGTCTTGGAAAACTTTTTTTCAAACATCGTCGCATTGGAAATTTTGTCTCTGTGTCAGATTCGACTGATTAGTGAAACAGATATTTTTCTGCAATCTGCCAATGTCCGATTCTTCACCATTTATCCCTAGTTATAGATTTTCTAATGGGCTGCCATAATATCAAACTGTTTCAAGACCATCTTATCAGAATTTGATGTATCTTTCTACGATCTCTAATCTAATTCACACACCATGAGTTCAAATTCCTCCATGATCCTTACTCATATTTAGTCACACATAACAAATGAAGAATAATGAGGGTCAGAGGGGTCAAAGATGAAAGTTTGCAAGATTTGCGAGTCCTAAGGTCTTTGAAAAGCAAAGCAGTGCAAGGTTATACACATTTAGGATGTACTATTTCAGGGAAATTGTGAATATAGAGTTTACAAGAAGGTTACAATGATGTCAATGTATTGTGATGGGACATAATTGGAGAAAAGCCAACACGCAATGTAATAGTCGCAAAAAAATGAAATCTGTTTCAAGGAACCATTGAAACATGCTAGTTTTTGAAATTTCAATAGAATCAAACTCAAAATATGTATATGGGTCTCAAAATAATGTTTACTTCACTGTTCCAACTAGTTCCAATATAAGCAGAGGGTTTCAAAAGTCAGTCGAAAGATGGGAATATCTGTTTCACCTAGCCTACCTCAAGATCTACATAATAACAACGTCAGTATGATTCGGTTGCTTGCTTTGATGTAGCCGTTTTCTTTTCATGTTCAACGAATCTTCATCAATTGTCAAGTTCCTGATACCATTAATGGACGGTACGCAGTCGCAGAAGGAAATACAAAGCATCAAAACAGGTCTCATCCCTCGAAAGTAGGCGCTACTGTTTCAACTCATTGTAGAGTACAGAGTTTTGAAGTTTTACTTTAGTTGAGCAGGAGAATAGACTTGTAATTTGTCAAAGAACTCAGGGAAGTGATCAATTTAGCGACGATACAAATGAAAATGGATTTACCAACGAAAAACTATCAACTCACTGTTTCTATCAATTCTTATAGTGATAGAAACAGAGATAGTTCACTGTCTGATCCAATGTTGATTGAATTTATACGGTTTCAACGAAGTCAAAACTGAACAAGGTATGATAAAACTGATAATCACATTATCATGTATGCAGAAATCTATGAAACAGAAAGTTCCGGGTCTCACCAGTCACTGCAATCTGAAAAAGAAGCGAAAATTCTACTGTTTCTAACAATTCATATGTAGAAAAGCTATCAAAAACTTTCAATTTTTAGGCAATACTTGAATTGAAGTATGAAAAACCTAGAATCCAGTAAAAAACTCACTGAAAAATGAAAAAACACCCCGAACACCCCCTCAAATCCTCTATTTTTCTCCTGCTCTCACTTTACGTTAATTTATTCAATTTCATTCATTCAATTCTCATCCTACCCTATCCTATCCTAGCCTAGCCTATCCTAACCAAAATGAACGTAAAAAACAGCGAAAAATAAAGGAAAACGACGAACACAATCTTTCTCTTCAAACTAAAGAAAAGAACGCAGAAAGTTAGAGAAAGTACTCATAACACGTACAAATTGAAGGAAGGATTTGTTTGTTGTGTGACATGAGTTCCTGCGTACATTTTTTGTGTTGTTCTGATTTTGAGAGAGAGAGATACTTGGGATTCTAGGGAATTGGGGGATCAGAGAGCAAATACATAGGACTGGATTTTTGGTGTTCCTAACAAAATTATGAAATTGAAAATGTTTTTCATCAATTACAGTTTCACCTGGTCTTGAAACAGGCAAATTTCCAATAAGCTCCAATCTTTGTTCTTCTGTTTCTACATAATTTTTACTGATCACAATCCTATTTTCAGCTGTTTCAACGTTTAATCGGGATGGCACTGTTTATAAACAAATATCTCGGAATAAAGAAAAGCCGGGGAAACAGAAAAATTTTGTGTTTCACTTGGTTTCCTTATTGTAGATCATTTCGGGTTAAGCATTAGTATAGGGAAATTTTCTACATCAATATGGCTGCTCTAATTTTGAATTAAAGAAATCTAGAATGATCATGAAAGTCTCCGGAATCTACTGTTTCTGCTAATCTTGAAATAGAAAAGTTTGTGATTCTAGTTGATCTCATTTAAGCCGAAATTGTATGGTATTTCTAGTTGTTTCATTTTTGAAAACCTTCGCAAACTCGGATTGTTGGCAAACGAAATCCTAGAAATCAAGAAAAATGGGTGAAACCGAAAAGTTTTGTGTTTCATTGGGGGCTCAACTTGTTAGTTGGGAAATACAGGGCAATTCCCAGATTCTTCAGATGATAGGTAATTAACAATAAGAAGCACAGTTGGTGCTGATCCAGTTCAAAGATCACCAGAGCAATTGCCAACAGTTACAGTTTCAGCTATTCTTGAAACAGAAAGGTTTTGCAGTTTTCAGCAATGTTGGTGAATTTTCTCTATTAGGATCGACAATGTTGGATACGGTCTGCAAAATCTAGATTGTATCCAACAATTCAAGAAAACCTACTGTTCCAAGACTTCCATAATATGAAGAAACGGTAGAAAATTTCAATCTGCTCTTTTTCTTCATCAAACTATCTCAAACCAATGAAAAGAAGCACTGGTTTTGACTAAAACTGATCTTACTATTCGTCTACTAGACTACTGAATCATTGACAAAATTGATATCCTACTGAAACCGGATAAAAATTGTATTCTGTTTCAATGAACTGTCATTTGCATTTTGATGAGTGTTCTTTGCTTTGATGGAGGATTCGACTACTTCAGTGATTCGAAAATAAATACAAACAATCGAAAAAGTTATACTGTTCCAAAACTTCCATAAGATGAGAAACGGTAAAGAGTGGCAATCCGTGTCTGAAACGAATCCCACTGTATTCATTGATTTCCTAATATTTCCCTATTCTAACCAATAAAAGACAGATTTTCGGACAATAAGAGGCATCAAAAGAGCCATTCGGGTGCTAGGGACTCATAGATTTTCTACTGTTTCCCTTCTCTGCTTTATAAGAACGAGACAGATTGACAACAATCTTAAAGATGTGAATACGAGAAAATGATAGATTTTCCAACAAAAAACAGCTAAAACAACCCATAAAGATACTACTAACTATACGAAAAAGAACCTTCAAAAGTCAAGTCAAACAGACAGATGATGATGAGAGCATTGGACGGAAATTTTTGATGCGCATTAGCATAATGTTTTGATGACTGGAAAGGTGAAAAATGGGAGAGGAATAGAGAAAAAGAAGGGAAAGGTATCAAAGAATGATCAGGAGTTATTTTATACCGTTTGAAGGTCCTACTGTTTCAAAAAGTTAGCAAGTAAATTTCGGAAGTTTTTTGAAACAGTGTATGACGGCCCAACTTCAAAAATCACCGAAAATCCAAAGATTTCCCTCAAACTTTTCGGAATTTTCACGTTTTCCCACGTAGATTGAATATCAGAGCCCTTGGCGGCGTTGTCCTAGAGGAAAAATGAGTGAGGTGAGCAAAGGTAAAGTTACTCGAATTACGTCTCTCTCTACGCACTTGGTGTTGACTTGGCGCTTGCCTAGACTGGACGAGTCTAGGGGTCCTTCTAGACTTTTGAATTCTAGGAGAAAGGGTTTTGGAGTTCAGGGAACTAGAAATCTCTTTTGGAACGAAATCTCACTGTGAACATTGAGAAACCTGCCAAGATTGAGATACCTTGAAACAGTGGAAAAAGGCTCTGTTTCAAATAAGTTTTTTCAGGGCAATGGGAGATGGAATTGATAATCTCTTCATGGTTTTTAGCTTCAGAGTATACAGAGAAAGTTAGAAAAAAGCGAAATAGGCTTCGTTTAGAGTGAAAAAAGAAAAGTAGAAAGGAACTTTTCGGTTTCAATGAGTTTTCATCAGGAGTGTATAAGCAACTCGCATTGATGCGACGTTTTCCTCTTCATTTTGATACCCCCCTGAAACAGAAACCGAAGGTTTCTAAACGGGGAAATATGCTCTGTTTCAAAAGTTTGATAACAGAAAGTTATCAGTTTGCCAAAATAATCGAGCCTTTATCTGACTATGAGACTAAGAAAACAAGAACTACTGTTTCAATGAGATCATGTTACAAAACAATTGGCGATTCTATAATACGATCTTTCAAGATACACCATCGCCTTGATCAAATTGTATACTCGAATGAAGTAAATTTTCTTTCCTCTGTTTCAAATTTTTCATATCAGAGAGTTATCTATCGTCTAGCTAATATCACAACACTTTTGTAAACTGCAGATTTCTTTCTTTCTCTCTCTCCCTTCTTCTTACAGTATGTATGTTTCAATTTTCAGATAAGGTAGACAAGCGTTTAAGAGAACAATAGCGAAAACGATATAGTGTTTCACTATCAAAAACTTCCATGAAACAGGAAAAAAGCAAAGTAGCAATTCATCAGAATGCTCTGTTTCAAACTGTTAGTATCAGAAAGGTGTCAAGTGTCCAGGCAATACATGGTAAATCCTTTGAAAAAATTTTGAGATAAGCAAGAAAACATTCGGGAGCCAGAAAACCCAGTTTCAAGGAACTCATATTCGAGCAACGAATCTTGGTGGAACTGTTAGGAGGAAAAAAAAACCTTTCGAAATTTCAATATCAAAGGGTTATCTAGGTATCTTACAGACGATTCACGCAATCTCGGTCCCGTCGAATTTACCCAAACAAACTATACTTTCTTCGAGAATTCAGCAGTACGACAAATACCTGTTTGAATACCGTAACAAGAAGATCTGATTCTTCAAAACTCAATGAAACATGGAAAAATTGAAAATCGGGAATGCTCTGTTTCAATACTTCAGTATCAGCAAGTTATCAATTGGCAATGCAGTAGGCTGAATGCACCATATTGAAAAAAAATCAATGGAATAAGACTCGAAGAAGTGGTGGACAAGAAGAACAAAACAGTTTACAGAGAATTCTAACACTCCTGAAACCGCAAAAAATTTTCTGTTGCAAACTTTTTATATCAGAGAGTTATCTATCGTCTATCTAATATCGTTCCGATTTTTGAAAATGCAGATTTCTCTCTCTCTCTCTCTTCTCTTCACAGTATGTTTCAACTTTCCGATAAGGTAGATAAGCGTTCAAGACAACAATATCAAAAACGATAAAGTGCTTCACTATGAAAAACTTTCATGAAACAGGAAAAGAGCAAAGTAGAAAATCATCAGAATATGTACACCGTTTCAAACTATTAGTATCAGAAAGGTGTCAAGTGTCTGGGCAATACAGATGGTATACTGTTATTTGAGAACAGCAGAGGAACGAAAAGACTAGAACACCCAGCTTCTTGGATTGCCTTAAACCTTCCGTGAAACAGGAAACAAACTTTTCAGCTTCAAAAATTCAATATCAAAAAGATTCCAATCAGCTAAGTGAGGTCGTTATACAGTTGTTGAACCTTAAAAACATGACATGACTATGTTTTCCCCTGTAATTTTTTGAGAAATCATAAAACACCCTTCTAATAACGTAAACAGCAGATCCGATTCTCAAAAACTCCATGAAACATTGGAAAAAAAAGCTTTGAAATGTTCTGTTCCAAAACGTTAGCATCAGAAGGTTATCAATGGCCTATGAAATGGATTGATTTCACCATGCAGAACAGAATTAGATTAGAAATTGGAACGGCAATCGAATGACTGAAAAGATAAGTCGAAGCAAATTCTAGCACTCCTGAAACTGCAAAAAAAACATCCCCTGTTTCAAAATTCTCCATATCAAGATCAAGAAGTTATCAACCACTTTGCCAGTGTTAGCATCAAAAGAACCAATGACTCACCCCTTCTCCCCCAATTCCCCTAATTTCCCCCAGTGCCAGGCAGTGCTCCTTTCCAAAAAGTCCTCATCTTCCCCTTTCTCCCTACTCATTTCCTCCTGGAACTCTTCCGGTTTCCGGTCCAAATTTCTTCCACTTTCTCTTTCTGTTAGCAATTCTCACGTTTTTGCTTCGAGAACCTTCTAGCAGCGTTTAGAAAAGTGTCCTAAAGGGACTTGGAAGATGGGTTTTGACCGGAAATTCGAGTTTTACATGTTCAAATGGAGATTCCAGCAGAATACGGGAGGATGTGCTTCAATCAAGAGGGGATAACGAGTGATATCACATGGTTCTCAATATACACCTTGAAAAGGAGCATATTACGAAGATTGTAGCTAGTCAGAAGACACCAAAAAGGAGGCGGAAAGACATCAATGTGATAATGTACGTAATCAGACTTTACTAGAAGAAATTCTGAATCAGTGAATTGATGAAGAGGGGTGTAATGAGTTGGAAGGAGGGTGAGAAAGAGGACAAAGATCGAAAGATGTTACTGGAATCTTAGCTTTGGTTTGGGCTTGCTTATGAAAAAGAGGGAAAAAGAGGACTTTTGAAGACCATGAGCTGAGAACCTTTATCTTTTTCAAACGATTGGGACTAGTGTAAAGTGTTTTTTCAAAAAGTATGATGGTTCCATTGAAATCGCAAAGAAAGAAGAGTATGAAGAGTCAGAGATGAAACAGAAACGCACAACCAGTCAGGAATTTAGGAGTTGAGGATTCTCCATTTTTACAGAATGCAGATGTTTTGTCTATCGATCAACTTCCACTGTTCTACAATTGCATAACACAACTCTATGAAACAGTGATTTGCTGAGAACCATTTGCGTTTTTTTATCGACTCATTATGTACTGAAAATTCTGCTTTCCCTCACTTTACTAAACAACTTTGAAACAGCACACCATTCAATTTCAGTTCTATTCCTTTACGTTGAAGAGTGGGATTTTCAGATCTTGATAATCGGAATTCCTCTGTTTCATGGTTTTGATATCACTTTGAAACTGGAAGATGAAACAATATCCGGGACATAAACTCTGGAAGAAAAAAAAACGCTGGTACAGTGAATCTAGGTTTGGTATCACTATCAGACTTGTGAAAATGAGGGAAAAGGTGAAAAACTATAACTGCCGATGCGAGATTGTTCTTTACAAGAAAAAGAGAAGATGAACAGTCAGAGATGAAACAGGAAATCAGGAGTTCAGGATTATTCAGTGTTTCAGAATTCTGTTGATCAGAATGCTTCCAATTACTCCTGTAAATCACCTTCCACTGTTTTATGATTGCATAACACGATGATATGAAACAGTGAATTACTCAATCGTAACTTCAGTTTACGGAACGTTCCGCTCTCTCACATTTTACTAAACAACTGTGAAACAGTTCAAGACTAAATTCAAGTTCCAGGAGTCATTTTTTGAACATTGGTGTAACTATTTATGTCGTAGACTATTAGAAATATTAGCAGTTTCAAGATTTTGATATCATTTTGAAACTGTAGAGTCAGACAATCCGTCCCCTTCTCGGTTCAGAATTAATCGAAAAACGCTTTTCTGGTTGCTATTCTAAAAGAGCAGGGCTCCAAATGCGTCAAATCATGACAAGGAGCAAAACATCGGTTCCCTCGGAATCCTCCGCACAGATCACAAGAAGCTCAGGCAGTTTTTAGATGTTATAAAGCCGCACAAACTGAAAGAATAGTATTCACATCTTTATCCAACAAATTTGAAACAGATTTCAATCTAATAAAACTCGCAGTAAGCATTGCTCGAAGTTTAGATTTTCCAGATCGTGATTATAAATTGAAAATGTTACCAGTTTCAAGATTTTGATATCACTTTGAAACATTTTTTCCAGACAATACTCTGTGCTTGCGATCAAAAAACGGTATTCAACATATTTGAGGGAGTTTGAGTGACAAAAAAACTCTCTTTTTCAGGTGGTTTTGGGCTTTTGAATGTTTTTAGCAACTAATGAAATCACGTCATTGTATCCGCAAGGTGAAGAAAACATGAACAGAGAGAGTTGAAACAGAGAATCAGAAAGTCAGGGTACGGAATTTTTCCCAGTTTCAGAATTTCTAGATCTATTTTTGTAGGTATCAGCAATTTGATGGTAGATTTCTATTTTATTCCAAACAGCAACACGTCGCAACATTAGAACTGGTATCAGACAATTCTTGATGCGTTTTTGAAACAGAAAACTTCTAGATTTCCAACATTTTACAGTGGTTTCATAAAACACAGGAAACAGGATATCACAAGCACAATTTTGTGTTTCAAAGTATTTAGATTACCTTGAAACTGTGAGTTTAGGCAATCTGTTGGCGCTTTTACCTACATTTAAAAATTACAGGTTCCACATCGCTTTTCTAAGTGTTTCCAGTTCTTCGTTTTCCACTGCTAGACTCAACATCTTTGAAAACGGCTTACCAAAAAGAGGAGAGGGATTCGAAATGATGAAAACTCTTTTTTTCAGATAATAATACCGTGGATTAGGTTTTGCAAGAGTTAGGGCCTAAAACAATGGGTTTGAAATACTCAGAGCATTCACACGAATCATCGAGAACTCTTGAGAACAGTTTGAAACAGAAAATGTTCAGATTGTTTATTTTTGCCACTGATTTCGTAGAATACAACAAGACGTCAGTCTTATTAGTCAAATGTTGAGTTTCAAGATTCCAATATCACCTTGGAACTGTGAGTTCAGGTAATGGTAACGGTATTGTCTGGTTTCTATCGTATAATGTGACGTTATGAATGGAACCTTGAAGTCTTCGACAGTTTTTTCAGACAGAAAAACTTCAAGATTTTCAACTTTTCACACTGATTTCATAAACAACATCGGGAAAAATGTCACTAATACAATTTCGAGTTTCAAGATTTTTGTTTCACCTTGAAACTGTTATTCTAGGCATTGTAGTTATCGTTTTCTTTCTTTGAAGGCTTTAGCAATTCTTGATACGTTTTTGAAACAGAAAAACTCATGATTACCCACTTTTTACACTCATTTCAAAAAAGTAACACAAAACGGTATGTCACTATTGTAAATTTCAGTTTCAAGATTTTTACATTACCTTGAAACAGTGAGTTTATACAGTGGTTTCGTGATTGGTCGTACAACACTTTTGCAAACCCGAAAATCTGTGAAAACACCCTCGTTTCCCCCGTTCCAACCTCTATCTTATCTCCAATTTCAATCTTGAACATACAAACAATCGGTTACAGTTATCCTCCCCCCCTTCTTTTTCGCTTCCTCCCTCACTAATTCATTCATTCGAACCAAAACAAAGACCCTGCGTCTCCGTTCCCCTCTTTATGTCTCATTGGTGTTACGAATAAAAGCAAACAAGTCATGGAAAGTCAACTAGGCAGTAATATTCGAGGAGAAGACCCGTTTCATCAGGGACTATAAATAGGGGGAACAGCGGGGAGAGGGCACTTCGATTCGTCGTCATGGCAGACGAAAAACTCAAACTCGCCGAGATCGAGAGCCTCAAGAAGGTTGCCTTCTTTGGTGAGTTGATTTTTTGGGGTTTTTTTCCGCGAATTATTGGTTTTGACTAGAATTGCTAGGATTTAGGTTGAATTTGAAACAGTGAAATTTAGGGAATTCTCAGTTTCAAACTGTTTTTTTAGAGGATAGGGACATTTTTTCAGCAATTTTATAGTGGTTTTGGGGATTCCAGTCTTGTTCTTATTGGTTTCAGTAAACTACCGGAAAATTAGGATTCTTTGAAAGAGGAAACATTCGAAATTTCCCGGTTTCAATGAAGTTATTCAGAAAGAAGGGACATTTACCAGAATTCTGCTAGGCCTTGAATAATTTCTCGTCATTTTCACTCAAAATAAGGTGTCAGAGGTTTCGGTATTGCCACAAAAGTAGTCGTTCCATTGTTTTCTGCTAGAAGAACAGTACTTTAGGCGATTTTTGAAATTGTGAAAGTTTTGAGATTCTCGGTTTCAAAAATGTGTTTCATGAAAGATAGAGATTTCCACCCTAATGCGCAGTTTTTCTTTCTTTCGCATGATTTTACTGAACATTAGGAATTCTGAGAGTCTAGGGCTTTTGGATCTTATGAGAAAAATGTTTTGCTCTTTTTTTGAACTAACCCATCATCTGATCAGCTCTGGTTGGAACACAGAAATTTCCAAGTATCTTGAAACAGTAAATCTTCCAATTTTTGCTGTTCCACAGACTTGATTATAGTTTTTGAACTGCTTTTTCGCTCGTTTCTCGGACATCTCCTGAATATCTTTTGCTCTAAAAATCTTATCAAAATCATCGCAGCAATCCTTGAGAATAGTGAGCATTGTCTGAAACTGTACCAAAACTTTCGGTTTTTTTCCCTGTTTCAATGAGCCCATTCAAACTTTGACAAACTTTCAAATTCAATGATGGCACTATTTTTGTTCCTTCCTGTTTCTAAGAAATCAGATAACTTGGAAACTTGATTAGAGGACCAATTCTTGAAAACTTCATAAGGTTACTTGAGAAAAATAAGAAATTTTGAAAAAAGACATAGTACTCATGAGAAATGCTAAAATGACAAAGCTGGCAGTGTGGTTTCAGAATCACTAAAGTTGCAACAATCTTCTGAAACAGTGACCATTCTCAAAACATTTTCTGTTTCAATGATTCTGTTTGAACATTAGCACTAATCTACATTCAATCTTGGTTGGCTTTTTTGAAACTGAACTTCTCTCATTGATCAAGATCACAGCTTTGTTAAAATCTAGGATTTCTCTTGAGATCCTGGGATTCAAATCCGAAACCCTCAACTTTATAATCCTAAGGAACCCTGTTTTCTGGAAGCTGAAAGAAATAGATCCTCTGGTATTGATAAATTTTAAGAAATCAGAGATTCATGAGGATTTTGAAACAGAACAACACCGAAGAACTATCCCTACCAAAAACAAGCTAGATAAAAATTCATTTTGGAACAGTAAAAAATTCACTGTTTCACATCCTTCCTAAACAAATCCTAGCTATCAACTATCAATCGGTCCTCCATATTCATTTTTTACCTTATTGTTTCAGGCATCTCGGTCGCGACCATCGCCACTCTGGTCGCCATTGTGGCAACGCCCATGATGTACAACTACCTGCAGCACGTGCAGTCTTCACTTCAGAATGAGGTACGCCTTCTGAATCTGAAGTTTCCGTTTCAGAAACTTACTTTGTAGCTTTTGAAGTGAGAGCTTCTAATACTTCAGAGTTCCAAATTGGAAGCACTATGTCCTCTTTCTAGATTCTGAATCGAAGGTTCTTAGCTTCAGAATGATGTACTAGATCCGGAAACCTGAAATTTCGGTTCCAAAATCTGATCTGCTAGATTTGGAGTTTAGAGTCCCTAATCTTGAAATGCGACCACAAGATCAAAAAACACCTAATTCAAGCTTATCTGGCTTCTTCTCGGATTCTGAGCATTGCATTCTAGATCCAGTGCCTGAAATTTCAGTTTCGGAATCTTATCTTCTAGATCATGAGTTTAGAGACCCTAATGTTGAAATGCGACCACATGATCAAAAAACACCTAATTCAAGCTTATCTGGCTTCTTTCTAGCCCCTAAACCCAGGTTCTTAGCTTTAGAATGAGGTACTAGATCCGGAAACTTGAAATTTCTGTTTCAGAATCTTATTTTTAAGTTTTTGAAGCGAGAGCTTCTAATACTTCCCAGATCCGAGAAAGCACTCGATAAAGCTCTTTCCTTTTTCTTGATTCTTTATCTAGGTTTCTTCTAGCTTCACAATGAGGTACTAGATCCAGAAATTTGAAATTTCGGTTTCAGAATCTTAACTTCTAGATCATACGGTTAGAGTCCCTAATGTTTTTTTATCAAAAACTTGGGTTCAAAATGATTAAATTCAAGCTTATCAAGCTCATTTTAGAGTTCTGAGCATTGAATTCTGGATCCAAAAACCTGAAATTTCGGTTTCAGAATCTTTGCTTCTAGATTTGGAGTTTAGAGTCCCTAATGTTGAAATGCGACCACAAGAGCAAAAAACACCTAGTTCAAGCTTAGCTGGCTTCTTTTTGGTCTCTAAACCTAGGTTCTTAGCTTCAGAATGAGGTACTAGATCCAGTACCTGAAATTTCGGTTTCAAAACCTTGTCTTCTAGATCATGAGGTTAGAGTCCCTAATGTTGAAATGCGACCACAAGATCGAAAAACACCTAATTCAAGCTTATCTGGCTTCTTTTTGGCCTCTAAACCTAGGTTCTTAGCTTCAGAATAAGGTGCTAGATCCAGAAACTTAAAGTTTCGGTTTCAGAATCTTTGCTTCTAGATTATGAGATTAGAGTTTCTAATTACGCAAAGCGATGAGTAGGTTCGAAATGACTAAATTTAAACTCATCAATCTCTTTTTCGGGTTCTGAACATTGTATTCTGGATCCAAAAACCTGAAATTTCAGTTTCAAAATCTTCGCTTCTAGATCAGGAGGTCAGAGTCCCTAGTCCTAAAGACGAACAAGTTAAAAATGACTAAATTCAAGCTAATCAGTCTTCTTCCAGGTGGAGTTCTGCCGTCACCGTACCGACGGGCTGTGGGACGAGTTTGGCCGCTTCGACGCGGTGCGCGGCAAGGAGACCCGTATCAAGAGACGCGCCCGTGCATTCGGAAGTGGAAGCTATGCGGCTGGAGGCGGTGGAGGTGGTGGATACGCTGCTGGAGGTGGTGGAGGAGGCGGCGGTGGATGCTGTTCTTGCGGAATTGGAGCTGCCGGACCACCAGGACCACCGGGAGCTGATGGAAACCCGGGAACTGATGGAGCTGCTGGTAATCCTGGACAAGCTGGAGCAGATGCTTCTCAAGAGGCTCCATCTGCAGCGGACTTCTGCTTCGATTGCCCACCAGGTCCAGCTGGACCTGCTGGAAACGCCGGACCTCCAGGACCAGCCGGACCACCAGGAGCTCCAGGAAACACACCTTCCGGAGGTGCAGGAGGACCACCAGGACCCCCAGGACCTCCAGGAGGACCTGGAAATGATGGAGCACCAGGAGCCCCAGGAAACCCAGGAGCGCCAGGAGCAGTCAACGAAGTTCCCGGACAACAGGGAGCTCCAGGACCAGCAGGACCCGCAGGACCACCAGGACCAGCTGGAAACCCGGGAACCGCCGGATACGCTCAACCTGGACCTGCTGGACCACCAGGAGACGCCGGACCAGATGGAGCACCAGGAAATCCAGGTCAACCAGGAGCACCGGGAGACGCTGGAGCGCCGGGAAGCGGCGGAGGATGCGATCACTGCCCACCGCCCAGAACCGCCCCCGGATACTAGATGTCGGGTGGCGAATGAATCAGACAGATGCACGCACAGATTCTCGCAGATTTCAGTCGATTAATGAATCTTTTGATTGCACTATTTGTACTATTTTTGGGTTTCTTTTGAGAATAGGGAAGCAGCTGATCATAGTGAACGAAACGTACAAAATTGGATATGCTCTGTTTCAAAAACAGTAAAAATTTGGATCTAGGCTCAAAATCTCGATGAGCCGATGGTCAGTTTGAGTCGTATAAGTAAGCGTGAACTTGGAAACAGCAGAAAACCAATGAAAAGTCCAAAAAGTCAGTTGTCTGAAACAGTAAACGTTAGCCACGAAATCGGTTTTTTTGCTGTTTTCTCGTTTTTGGACCTACTTTTTTGAAACTTTTCTAATGAAAACGGATAGAAAAAAGAATTTGAAACCTAGAAATAGTTCATTCGACTTGAATTATTGAGTTTTTCATTGCGATTTACTCATTTTTGTGATATTTCCGATAAACAAGTCAAAAACACGAAATCTGAAAATTTTCCATGAAAACTGAACAGTTTTGGTTGAATTGACTATCAACCGGTTTCAAATTTTCTATTCTATCCGAATTCGTTGGAAACATTTGAAAAAAAAACGGTTCCAAATCGAGAAAACAGCGAAAAACGGATTTCGTGGCGAAACCCTCCGAGGGCCACTTCACGTGCAGTAGCAAATTTGGATCTTTTTTCGTAGAAGTCAATCGGAATCTCCTTCACTGATTTCTGTTGATGTTTACGAGATTGGTAAAACAGTAATCTCTAGGACAGTATGCGTAATTTCACAGCAAAAGTTCTACATTTGAAAATTAGGAGTCATTGTGTACCCAGGATGCAAGGACAAATGTACTGTTTCTAAAACAGTTAGTTTTTTTGTGTCAAGCTTATGAAAATAGTGAAACGAAGATTGATAATGTTAAATAGATTAGCTAACGTTACTTTGGAGCATTGCTTTAACCCTGGAACTGTTTCCATTGAAAACCAAAATAGACAATGAAAAATTTACTGTTTCTGAAACAGTCAAACTGTGAGCACCTCACTTCTTTCTCCAATTAGAAGGCTTTGTATTTTGGAGCATTTTTTCATGTTTTAGAGAGTTTCATGCATATTCTGGATCCAGCAAACAACAAAAAATGAATAGCAAATCGGCTGTTTCAGAAACAATATCGGTTACGATTATGCGACACTACATTACTGACGTTTCGAATAGCCCTTCCCTCTTGTTTTCAAATGTTTCGCATTTCGTTTTCATTCTGAGCGGTCTACCATTGCAATACAATTCAAAGAAAAGAATTGTGATACTTCGGAAACAGTAAAAGTTCTTATTGTGGTGCATTTTTACGGTTGTTGTAAAAAAATTTTGGACATCAAAGGAACAAAATGAAACAAAAAACAAGACGAAATCAACATATGTCTGAAACTAGCACTTTTTCCTAGAACTTTTCTTGTATTTCCTTGTTGAAACATAGTTTTTCCACTGTTTCAAAGTTTCTATTTCATCAATGAAGCTTCGTTTCGAACAGTGTTCCTCTCATCAGTGTATCATTTTCAACTAATTTTCTTTTCTGTCTCTCCAATTCTTATTCAAATTGTTGTTTTGTTCAGTTTTTAGTAGTCTTATGTTTGCATATGTCTTTATCAAGCTCAAATCTCAAAATCTCCAACATTAGCCTCTGTGCATGTACATTAGTCATTCTCAATTCTCAATTTTCATCTCAAATTCCAATTCCTCTCCTCTTTTTTCTCATCTCTTCCTTTTCGTTTTCTTCTCCGTTTCCTGGAAATTCTTTCTAACAGATTCATCATTGGATTATGAGAAAGTAGGGGTGAGAAAACGGGAAGTGATGACTAATCACAAATTCATTGCAGTTCACTGGAAATGTGGAGTTCGGGGACTTGAAACAAGAGAAAAAGGGGGATTATCAAGTTAAATACACATTGAGAAAAATGGACGATCAAAATCGAATCTCTAACTTTGCAGTTCTGCAGCTTTAGAAACAGTAAAAGTGCATATTTTCACAGTTTCAGGATCATCATTCATATCTTGAGGTCTAGCATTGATAGTTTTGTTTTATTGTACCAAGATTTCTGTTCCAAAAATCTCATAAAACTTTCAAAAAATATCGGTTTTTCATTGCTTTCACGAAGTTTTGGGAAACTGTCTGTTTTATCACAGAACAATGTTTGAATTCGTCAGTTCTCCACATAAGTTATACATTTGTTCCACTTCTCTTTGTCAATTGCTTTCTTTTCTTGTCCTTCTGAATGTCTACTGACCCAATCTAACAGTACAAGACAAAGTAGAGAAACAGAAACAGAAACTGGTTTGTTTCGGTTTGGTTGTTAATTTTATCTGTTCTTTAAATCGTCCACCCCCTTGTTTTCCTTTCTCTAGTTTTCTATGTTGACTTTCTCCTCCTTCGTTCCCTGGTTCCTGGTTCTTCTCCATGACTAATACATTCATTGGAAACAAACATCAGACATAGAATCTTGGGCATTTTTCTGGGATTTGAGAATTGGGGGATTTGAAGGGTCTAGTGACTTTTTTTAGGTCCTTTTGGTATTGGCATAGGGAGAGAATAATGCTTGATAAACCACAAGGACAACATGTATGGCATTAATGAAACAGAAGTTTGATTTATATCACATTTTCTCAAAGTTTCGCCTATTTCTAACCAACTAGTGTTCCCGTTTCTCATCAATTATGGATGTTTCTTGGAAACAGTGACCTCGATTTATTGACGATAATATATGAAAGTCTAACTATAAAGAATCTGGCAGCATACATAAGACAAGCTTTCAAAACTCTATCGTTGATAAATCGAACTTCAGCGAATCTTCAGCAAATTTCCCATGATAAACTGTTTCATTGTAACATCTTTCTCCAGTTACTTTGAAGAACTGCAGTTTACAAACAAGACATTGCGAAGCTCATTGAAAACAGAAAACTGGGATCTTCTTTGATGACAGAGAAACCAGCAACTAAATTACACTGATTGATTTCCATTTCTCAATGGGAAAATCAGGTTCGTGTGAAACAGGGATTTGGATAATTGATGGCACAATGTGATGCATACTGCTCTTTCCTGTTTATAAAAAAGTTTTGTTGTTTCTTGGAAGCAGTAATTTCAATTGGAACGTAGAGAATTCAAAATTTGTTCAGAAGTATGATTACAACAAACGGACTTTCCCATCAAGTAACACTGAATTCTCCCAAATAAACAGTTTCAGTGAAACATGACAAAAAATGTAGTTTTCTGTATGCAATACTATTTCGTTCCAAACATCAAGTTTTTGGGTACTTTTTTTAGCTAGAAATTGCGAATTCTTATCTTCATTCAATTATTCTATTTATTCAATACGTCTTATCCCAAAAAAACACTGTTTTCTGGTAACAGTAAAGATAATAGCAAAGTGTCATGAACAATACCGCATCGATGAACAAAGAAACGTTCTGACACAGACAAAAATTGAAACGACAATGAGAAAGGCGTAAACTTTCAGTTAAAACAGGATAAGCTTCCGGAATTCTACAAAAACGATCTTCAATGTTTCTATCTCTCAAGACACCTTTCTGAAACTGTGAAAAACTCTCTTCTTTCTATGAAAAACTGTTTCAAAGAAGTTAGATAACTACGTACTAGTTGTATTTATCAGTAAAAGCTTGATTTTGTCCGTAAATTCAAATTCCCCCTTCTTCCCGCCAAAACCCAATTTCAATTCCCCATTTCCATCTAAAAAAGGACACCAATCTTGTTATCACTATCAGTTCAGTTCCCCCCCCCCCTCCTCTCAAACTCCCATTTGCTATCATTTTTTATCAGTAAAAAGCTCGGTTTGAATACGACTGTCATGTATTTCTTGACAGTGTGTCAATCTCGCCATTTCTCCGTTTTCTCTTCGATTCGATTCCGATTCCACCGGGTTTTGACAGGTTGATGACGGCAATTTGGGGAGGAAAAAGTTGGGAAGAAAGGGGGAAGAATGGTGATAACGGTATGGAAATGAGAGTTGGAATCGTATATACATGAAGTTTGAAGGTAGAACCTGGGGGATACAACAAGAGACAACATGATATCAAAGATTCAAGAACTCCAAAACATCTACACTGTTTCATGAAACAAAGAAAATGAGGAATTGGGGTCTTGAAGTAGTATCTTCTCTTATCGCTCTGAAAACACAACTCTGATGGAAAAAGCAAGTTCTTGAGATTCAAAAGGCTTTCTTTCACTGTTTCTGATCCAGTATCTGTCTATCTTTTGAAAGTTTCAAGTGTTGTACTATCGAAAGGTTCAAAACAATAGAAACGCCTTATTTTCCAGTGATTTTTGAGATTTTCTGATTCAGACAGTCTACATTTCTTCTTGATCTCTTTAGTCACAATGCATCTGACGGAAAAATGAAAAGATATTGAAAGAGGGATTTGATTGTGTTGAGAACACATTTAACATTGGTTTTTTAGTGTCCTAGTATGTTTTTGTGGTCCCTTGTTGTCCTGGAATATTAGAAAATCTATAAAAAGCCTTGTCTACTTGTTCTTTTCTCCTCTACACATTAGAAAGTTAATAACTGGGACAGTCTTCTTTTCCCAAAAAAACCTAGCTCTATGTCTATTTTCAGGTCGATGTATTCGATGGATTGCAAGATGAAAATCCACAGTTTACTTGAAGTGATATTGAAACAGATCCCCACAATTTTGACAGAGAGACAAGATACGTCCACACACTGACACCTCACAAAATAAAATTTGCTACTTGGTTTTACTGTAACAGAAAGTGATCATGACTTATGAGAAACAGTTCAGTCAGTGGATCATAGGCGCCAACGGGAGGAAATTTGACGATGATCTACTGTTTCTGGAGGTCTAAATTTATGAGAACAATCAAATAACGTTTGTTTCGTTCCCTTCTATTGTTGCTCAACTAACATAAGACCTTTCACCGATTACCAAAAAGTAACTCTCCATCAAAATGTCTTTGCGAGACAGATAAGAATATGCACTGTTCCAACTGTTTCCTTATTTCTTTCAATGTTCCAGTTTAGCCAGTCGAATGTGTTCGAACTTCAACAGAAGTTCAAAGCACCGATAAACTAAACTGTAGAAACTGTAGAATTCCCTGTGTACAGAAAGGTTCCTAAAAAGAGCTCTATTCCAACAATCAGAAAAACAATGGTCACATTGTATTCGTGTTTCCGTTGAAATATGAAATGGCTAACTTGAAACCGGGAAAATATTGTCACGTTTTTTGAAAATTGATCCAGAAATACTCAAAAAAACTCCTAATCTAACAAAAGAGTTTAGAGGACTGCAAAAATTACTCTGGGGAACAGGCTACAGGCATTGGTTTACCCAATCCAGCTCACTATAAAAATAAATTATTGAAACCGAGTATCCAAATGTTTTGTTCAATTTCAATCGCAAAATCCAATTCAACAATGAACAGTAACATCTAAACTCTATCAAATGTGTTCAATGAAACAGTAACAAAACTAAAAAATGTGGTAAAATCTGAAATTAGAGCGATTCAACCCGGAAAACTAGAGAAATCGGAAAAATAATCCCACGATAATGTCTTCTCCCCGCCTCAATATCACAAGTCTAGTTGCGGAAACTGGAAATTTTTCAAATTTTTGGCTTCACAATTTTTGCGCCTAGACTCAAAATCCTTTGCAATCTAGTGCAAATACAATTGACCATAATATCAAAACGTCAACCCTAACCAAAAATCAAATTTTTGCACTGAAACAGTGAACTTTCAAAAAAACATCTATGTATTACTGCGGTCATGCGAAGTGGTCCTCGGCGGGTCTCGCCACGAAATTGGTGTTTTCTCGTTTCTGGTCCGATTTTCTTCAATTTTCTCTATAAAAACAAATAGAGAAAAAAAAATTGGAATCTAGAAATAGCCAATTTGATCAAATTCAATTAGATTTTCATTGCGAACTACCCGTTTTTGTAACTTTTCCGAAAAAACAGACAAAAACACAAAATCTCAAATTTTTCTTGAAAAATTGAAATATTTCGGTTCAGATTAACTACTTTTAGGTGTCAAATCTTTTGCTCTATCCATTTTCATCTGAAAAAACTCAAAAAAGTTGGTCCAAAAACGAGAAAACAGCAAAAAACCGATTTCGTGGTGAGACCCGCTGAGTGCCACTTCGCGTGACCGCAGTAATAGATCTAGTTCAATTCAGCAAATCATAGAACAAAGAAAAGTACGTGTTACTTACTCATCAAAATCCTCATTTTCCTAGCCTAATTGTCTTTATTTTTTGAAACCGGAACTTTAGTCCTATGCTACAACTTGATTCCCAGTTACCTATCACCCCACACTATACAACTTTTCCATTTCTCTCTCTCACTATCAGTAAACCTAACCATATTCCACGTCCTTCACGACAAGAAGCTGTCATTTCCAAGCTAGCTGGCACAAAAATCGAGGGCGGAGAATGTCGAAAAAGCGGTATAAAAGTGAGGCGAGAACCTGCGTACACTGATAACTGTATTTCTGCGTTTCCACTGGCGCCCTTAATATTTCTCTCGGGGAGCCATGGCTCCCCGAGAGAACGTTGTTATCAGTGCGTTTTACTCTCTTTGTTCTCTGGCATTTTATTGGAGAACAAAGGATTCTAAATTTGAATTGAAAAATTCAAATTTCACTGTACTATTCTCTCTGCTTTTGCCTGGGGTCCGTTTGGATGGCTGTGCTCTGATTGAAATACACGAGAACTAGGTCATTTCATCAGGCCATAGTTGTCCAAATGGGTCTTGGAAGGAATTTTGAAAAAAAAATTTTTTTTTTTTTTTTTTGAGAAAAAAAAAATTTCCAAAAAGTTATCAAATCTTGGCACATCGATCTCCAGCTCTCTCTGCTCTTGCCAAGTACTTTATCGGATACGTGGCATTCTTTAATGACTCATATTCCGTCACTTTATAGGTTTCGCAATAGATCTGGAAAAAAGAAAAAAATTTCAAAAAAAAAAAAAATTTTTCAAACATTTTGAAAAAAAATTTTTTTCTTTAAAATCTCAACTCCCACATTATCAAGGGACCCTTACCTCATTATTAATCAACCAGAAAATTACATAAGTGTGATTATACTTTGAAAATCTTTCATAACAAGGATCCAACCAATTATCACTTGCATAATCCACGGATTTATTAGTTGAAGGGAAGTAAATTGGGGTCTAGAAAGCTTCAAAATAAGTAAATCTGCTCCAAAATCCAATAAAAACCCACCATTCCCCCATTTGTACACTGTCCCAACATCTTATAAATTGCAGATCTTTCTTGTGTCATTTGAATGAAATTCCTGTACAAAGGAGTAGAAGAAATCAGGGAAAACAGCAAGAAAACGTATATTTTCATGGTTTCCTTGAATCAAAATGAAAAAGAAGAGAGCTTGCATGCATCTTTGAGTAGTTTCCAGGCAACAAAAGAAAGAAAAAAGAAGAAGAAAAAGATTTGTCATCCGCAGGATTCGAACCTGCGCCCTCCGGAGAGGACTCACAGGTGATTCGCGAGACGTCCATTATGGATCCATAGGCGTTCGCACGTGGGAGCTATAGGTAAGCTATATGCCCCACATAATGGGCGCATAATGGATCCACGCGCGAACCTCAACTCCCATGATAGACCCACGCGCGAGCCACGTCCTTCCCATATTAGCCCCATCGCGAACTGTCAGTCGCCCATAATGGATCCATCGCGAATGGTCCAGCTATAGCTCCCCTTTTTTGTATTTTCCAAACAATTTAGTGATGTAAACAAAGTTTATCTAGAAAATGAAAGCAACAAATTATCGTAGTCCTTGGTAGAATTGGTGCTGCTGTAGACGGGTTGTCGATTGGCGGCCTCCAGTCGTTCCGACATTGTTGTGGTACAAATGTGTTCTAAAAATTCAAGGATTATAAAGAAGATAGGGTATGAGAGGTGTTACCTTGTGTTCTCCATCTTCCAAGAACATCGAAGACTGTATATTTTGAAGTCAATGTTATCGTCGGCTTCATGGTGTACTGGTCTTGGGCTTGGCAATGAACATCTCATATCTGAAATTTATCTATGAGGATCAACTAAAATATAAAAATTACCTTTTGTTTTCCTTGTAGAACAGAAACTGTGGTTCCGGGCTTTCTCACAGATCCTCATCAGCTTCGGAGGGCATCATTTTTCGGTTTACAATCACATCCTGAACGCATTTATGCATTTTTTTAAACGAAGTAGTAACCAACCTGCTGTTTGTATCGATTGCTTCCCACGGAATACTTTTGATGATGCAACAGTGAATAGAAGGTTGCAGCAAAACGATGAAAAACCAAAAAAAGAAAAAAAATTGCCAGAGTCCAGAAAAAGTATGTGGGGCACGCGCAAACCACGCATGCCTCACGCCCGAACCACGAATGTCCCATGTGCGAAGCACGTATGCCCCACGCGCGACCCATTTCTGGTAGCACACTCCCAGAGAACATATTCGCCCCACGCCCGAACCACGCATGTTCCATTCGCGAAGCACGCGGCGACACGCGCGAACCACGCATGGTCCATGCGCGAACCATATCCAAAATCGCCAAGTTGCGCGTGCCCCATGGTGGATCCACAATGGAAGCACGTGGTTCGCGCGCGGATGAAAAATGGAAGTCACAGTTTCTTCTGTCACTTTTGTCCCACGCGCGAAGCACGTCGTTCGCGTGCTCCCATTGTGGACTCATTATGTGTCCATATCGCCTGTGCCCCACGAATGGTCCACAATGGATCTGGCACGAATCACCTGTGCTGCGACCTGAACGCAGCGCCTTAGACCACTCGGCCAGAATGACACATGGAACACACCGGCGACAAGGCGTAGAGGAGCGCGGCGGCGGCGGCCGCCGCGGGGGAATTGAGGGAATGGAGAAGTGTGTGTTAAAAAATGAAGGCATTGGGGGTAGCCACCAAAACAAGATGAAAAACCTTTTCAAATCATTTATTTTCTTTTGTTTGAGTTAGTTCCCGATCAATTTAGTATTCGTACACCTTGCACCAGGTTTCTCCACTCTAACCAAGTACTTTTCCGCGTATGTTGGCGTGTTTTTCGAGTTTGATGAGTAGGTCACTGTCTCGCAGTACATCTGAATTATTGCTAGGGTTATGGATTTTCTGAATAGCATTCCTAAATCCTCACATTCTCTTCTATAAGCCAGTACAAAATAAGTTTCTCGGCGTATTCATTGAACCGAGTGTAGCAAGGATCCATCCAGGAGTCGGAAAGGTAAGTTGAGTTGGATGATGGGAATAGAATTGGTTCCTAGAATCGGGGGAAATAGGGCATTTAGAGGTTAAATAAAAATCAAAACATGTCTAAATTACCCTTCCAGAGTTGGTATACCCATTGAGAACATTGTAAACCGAGGAAAGATTCGTTTTCACTGGGACAAAGTTCCAGTATAAAGGGTCAGGTTTGACGGGCTGAAACATAGTGATTTTTTAATAAAAATGAAATGTGTTATATATCAATCGATAGAGAATTTTTTGCTCTACAACTTTACAGTTGACAGTTTTTTGTTATCTGTTTTAGTTTCTAAGTTATAACGCAAAAACTAAACTTACCCATATGATACCAAAAAGTAGGAGAAAAGCAAGACGCATTTTTTTTAGTTTTTCAGGATGAAAAAAAGAGAAAACGTAATAAAAATAACGTCTTAGTAACTAAGCAACAAAAAAAAAGTTGGTGAGGTGGAAAATTTAGGAAAAAAAATTTTGCAAAAAAAAATTTTTTTTTTTCGAAATTTTTTTCTCGAAAAAATTTTTTTCAATTTTTTTTTTCAATTTCAGATAATTTCCACAACTTTCAATGCTCGTTCTCATCATTATCTTGTCTCTACTGTCCCCGCAAGTCCTTCCTACCCCTTTATTCTGGAACTTTGTCAAAGTTTCCGCCAATCTCTCATCACTTTACAGTGGGCTCAAAGCGTATACCAATTCTGGAAGAGTAAGACATTTTTTCACATTTTTTTGACCTATATTCAATTAAAAAACACTGTATTTCCTATTTAGACCCCTATTCCATTCCCATTAGCCAACTCGAGTGGATCAACATACCTTTCCGATTCCTGGATGGATCCTTGTTACACCCGATTCAATGAATTCTCCGAGAAACTCATTTTGTACTGGCTTATACAGGAAAATGTGAGGATTATAGAAAGATCTATAACTCAATTGATAGTTCAGATGTACTGCGAGACAGTGACCTACTCAAAATATGGAAATAACACGGCGACATACGCGGAAAAGTATTTGGTGAGAGTCGAGAAGTTAGGGACAAGGTGTCCGTGATTCTTTTTTATGTGATGATGAAGTTTTTTCTATGTTGTTGTTATTTTGTTTTGAAGCATTCCTCGCTTCCAGTCGGCCTACAAATTGCCGAGTTTTTGGCCAGCTATTACTGCGGTCACGCGAAGTGGCACTCGGCGGGTCTCGCCACGAAATCGGTTTTTTGCTGTTTTCTCGTTTTCGGATCATTTTTTTGAGTTTTTTCAAATAAAAATGGATAGAGCAGAAAATTCCAAGCCTAGCAACAGTTGATCTGACCCGAAATATCAATTTTCGACCAAACATTACGGGAATTGAGTTGGATCGGGTTTTTGCTTGATTTTGTGAAAGTTAACATTACACTATAATAAAGTTTTCTTTCATCAACAATCAACACTGACAAAGATGAGGAAAGTATTTTCACATATCTCATGGAGTTATTAACTTGACAAGTTCGATAGTAAAGTTGATAAACATGTTTGAGTATTCCTGAATGATAAATAACATGTTTTTTCATCTGTGAAACAACTTACACTGCTTCCAAAAACTGTTGTTGTCTCGAATAGAGAAAGAAGAGTCTGGAAATAGGAAATGATTAACAATGATTAGTCCGCGAGCTCACGCGAAAAATTGAAAGTTGTAGCAAAGAGAAATCTGTTTCGGCAGTACAGGAGACATAAACACCGTCCACGAACATTGTCGACAAGCCAGTGAACGGAGCGTAGTAGCCGAGACTTTTGATCAGCTCAATTCTGATAATTTCGACGAGGGTCTGAAAGCTTTTCATGAATATTTTTGAGTGTACGCAAGGCAAGGTTCACCCCGTCACTCGTAAAAAAGTACTCTCCAATTTGTATTTCTGCCGCTCTGGATTTCCGCATTCTCGTCGGAGTACAGTTTCCATTTTGATGATTACTAACAAACACATAGTGATTCGCTGTTAGTGACACACTCTTTCCATCAGCCATATCGAATCTCAACATAATATTACTTTTTTTCGTTCATTTTTTCATTTTCAAAAAAGAAAAAAAAAGTTTTCACGGCTATCATACCCGTGGTGTTTTGAGGAACTTGAAAGAAAAAACCAGCTCAGAAATACAGAATCTGGTAGAATACAATTATTTTCTCAAACTCATACTTTAGGAATTCTGTCATTTCAAAATCGTTGCGATGAAGAAAGAATTCCAATTTTGAAAACGTCAAACCGTCGGCGAAGTATGTCGAGACAGTGTCTCCGATTTCCAGCTCATCCATTCGTTTTTTCCCATCACCCAGAACTTCCACGAGTGCACTTGCTGGGAAGCAAGAGTAGATTTCTAAACGAAAAACATAAAATAATGGTTTGATTCATAGTGTTAGCCGAACGTGGTGTGAATCCCATTCCGAGACCAGACGGCGATGCGTTCGAAAGTGGCACTACTTCTTGGGAAACTGGGAAAGTGTCGGGTTGTTGAATCTGCAAAGCGACATTTCAATTAGTGACCTTGACTCGGCCACCACCTACACTCTCATTTTCACTCTCTTCCAAACTGTTTTCAACAGCACTCTGCCTTTTCTTCACTTCCTCACATCGAACTCGAAGAACTGACGTCAAAAAGAGAACCTCTCCATTGTGTTGAGTGGTTCTCACGACGTTTGTGATCAGGTCAAACCATTCTTGCCCATCTTCCAGCACATCACCACCGATGACAATTTGTCCAGGCGCCACATTAGCGACACCGCGGTCGTATGACTCTTGATTTGATAGTGTACAACATTTTAGACGGAGCGGGTTGTCATCGATTCCCCCGACGTACTGGTCCTTGGAGCACTGAGCAGAGTGGAATTTGTTCGTACAGCTCTGAACAATGTTTGGGTGATTTGAATGAGGGGGACCACAAACCGGTCCATCGATGCTTCCTTTGGTGCATCCTGGTCGACGGCAGCTGAGCAAAGGTTTCCCATTTGGTAATACCTGTGGAAGGTGTTTTTTTTTCTGGTTTGAACTAAAGAAAACGAGACTTACTTCCAGGGAAAACGGCATCTCATTCGGTTCACACTGAAACTTCGCATCACCCACACCGAATAGTACAATGCAAATGACAAAGAAGGCTTCCATAATCAATCTTTTGATCAAAAAAATTTCCTGAAAAAGCTAATTTGTCTGTTTGAAAAAAGCACCGTGTCAAAAAGAAGGCGAATCGACGGGTCTCACAGTCAAAGAGAACCTTCATTCTGTTGTTCATTCTGTACGAAATCATCCCGGATCCTGTCAGAATCTCTCTATTTACAAGCGGATTTTCGTCGTTTTGCAAGAAAAAGGGCATTGAAGAACGACGGTTCAAAAAATAGCAAGTTTTTTTCTCTCGACAATTGAACGGTTGTCGACATGCGAAAAAGTGTGTCAAAGATGAGTCGGAGAGATATCCGAACTTATCATCATGATGTCCTATAAAAGTCTTGGAAAACTTGAGAATCACTTTATTTTGTGTTGAAGCTGAAAAGCGTTGAGAAAACACATCAAATTATCAAGATGAGAGCTAATGCAGTTCAGTAGTCGGCTTTGAAGGGTTTTGTAAGCCATGCACAACTTCTTGTTGGAAATTTGTAGTCTCCAACGTACGTTGGCTGAAACACTGTAGAAGATAAATGTGCTGTTCCGTTCGTCCAGCTGGGTCCAAAGTAGAACGTGCCAGTAGACGCTTGCTCCAGGTTCAAGTACACAATTGGAATGGTCTCTTTTGCATTGTTCTGAACTGTTGTTTAGTTTGTCTTTATGTCTTCTGTTTACCTTCAGAATAGCTCCGTGAAGTACTGGAAAGACTAGAAGAAGAGCAGGTACGAGGCAGGAGAGTTTGAAATTCATTTTCTATACAATTTGAAATAGAATGAAGGTAAAAAGAAATTGAAATGGCAGGCTTCATGGATGACTTGATGCTAAGATACCAAGTGAATGATTTTATGAGACAACGTCATTCTTAGTGTGGATGAGAAAGATGCCTGCGGAAAGTGGAGACGTTGTGGGAATGTGCTGGGTGTGTTCGTCTTGATAGAAAAAGACTGTAAAGTCTGATTTGGTTATCGTTGCTATAACGAAACCATATCGCCTTCCCTCCACAGTTTCGGTATCTCTTCGACCTATCTCCGAAAAGTCTTCAAGTACGCAGAGAGTGAAAAAAAAACTCGATTTTTTATCGGAGAAGCGCATTTCGTATGAGAAAAACTGATAAGTTGATTGATGAGACAAATTGCAAAATGAACGGCCATTGGATTGCAAAATCAGCGTTGCGAGACCCAGAAAGATTTTTGAAGAGTGATAAAAAGCAAAGATTTTGGTATGATGGAGACTACGAACAGCAACGATTTTACGGTTTTTCTGGTCTCACAATTGTGTTGTCTTTTTTTTCTAGGTTTTGCCAGAAACATGTTGCGCTATGCACAAGGATTGGGTCAAAACATCTTTTCTATGGGTTCCAATCGTTTCATTGTGTCTGCAACTTTCAAAATTTTCAAGACTGCAGTATACTGTTACTTTTCTCGCGCCCCCTCTCTTTTTCTGCTCTCCTTTCCGGCCCATTAGTTTTCATCCGCTCCAAAGACTTCTTGGCGCCGCCCATTTGCTTTGCGTTTGGCGTTTTGAAAACTCCAGTCACATTATTGTCCGAATGATGTGCATTTTCATGATTTTCACTGCTCTATGCGTCATTCAGGTAAACGAAGCTTCGGGACGGCTAGATGGGCGAAAAGCCGCGGATTTAGCTGATTTTTAAATGTTTAGTTTCAGACATGCCTGGCAAACCTGATGTTTGTCAAATTTGTGGAGCTTGAATTCTCAGCTAAGGATACATATGCTTTGTTAACAAACGGACTGACCACTTCAGGAAGAGTTCAACATAGACGGTGTTCTCTTCACTTTTCACGTTTTCCAGACCCCAATCCACTTCCCCTTATCTAACAAAACAATCGATTACACTTCCGATACCTGGATGAACCCGTGCTACGAGAGATTCAACAAATACAAAGAGAGATTTGTTGTTTTCTGGTTGGTTAACAAAGAAGTGAGCCCAAAATGTCATTTAGCTTCTAAAACAGTGGGGTTCAGATGTACTGCGAGACTTTCACCTATTCACCGACATTGACGTCCGAGAAGGCAAACTTTGCTGAAAAGTATTTTGTCCGTGCTGAAAAGCCGGGGCCTCGGTGTCCGAATGAAGCTTAAGTTTTTGGAAACAACAAATAAAAGTTTTCGTCATAAAAGTTAATAAAAGTTCTCTCTTCAGCTGTCTTTGATTGTCAGTATGAAATGTATGGAACAAATGAGCATTTTTTCTCGTTTTATACTGAAAGTTGCAAGGATATGTATAAATAGAGAAGTATAACTGTTATGTACAATTGACAAAAATGCAGAAAATCGATGTAATGTTTGTTCTGGAAAAATTGTTGTATGATTAGCACTAGTACAATCAGTATTTTACACTCTCTGCCATTGGAAAATGCCGTCTGGACCACATAAAACAGTCACTTTTGCAAATAGCTCGAACGAATCGCCAATCTTCTCTGTGCCTGTGGCGGTTTCAGCCTGAAAATAATTCATAAAAAATGGGGGTTAAGAGGGTTTTTTGAATAGTTTCAGCGGCTCTGAACCAAGTTTCTTATGAGACGTTATCTGTAATTCCTGAGCAGACCAGGTGGCCAGCAACGGCTGAAACTCAAGAACCAAAAGAGCAATTAGAAGTGATCAACTACAAGAATGATCAGAGAAAAATAAGCCATTGATTTCTGTTATAAAAGTTTATTTTTGACCGAAAATAAAGATTTTCACTTTTTGATTTGGCCGTTTTTTACAAAAGTGGTCTCACTTTGACGGGGTGTAACTCAAAATGGTCTACGGTATCGGGGTGAAGTTTACTATCAAAATGTGCGGAGAGACATGGAGAACTCAATGATATAATGAAAACCACATACTAGTGTAGAAAAAAATTGCAAAAAATTGAGAAATGTGAGAAGGTGTCATCAAAAGTCAAACTTCCAGATGTTTTCATAAGCTCTAAAATATTCAAATATGTTTTTCTACTCAAAAACCCACACGCAACGTTCCAGAACAAAATCTCTTCGACCCAAAAAGTTGTTTTGTTGATCCGAAATCTGGTAGGGACATGGTACAAACTTTTTGGTTACATTTTTCGAAAGACCTCATCTGGGTATATGTTTGTGCCAAAAATCAGCCAGATCGGAGAAACTTTCGGCACTAGTGCCAAGCCTCTTCACAAACAGTCAAGGAAATACAACACAAAGTGGGTCTTCAATTTTTGAGAGAAAGAATCGGATCAGGGCCCTTCCTAAACTCACATATACATTAACTATATCACAAGTATAGAATCGATTGTCTACACATATCAGATTCCATGAAACGCAGTCCTCTGGGTTCGATGATGCTCTGAGAACGCTTCGTTGTGTAGAACTGATTCTGCAATAATACTTACTCCCCATTTAGAATCGGCATTCTTCTGTTTCCTTCATCCTTAGCCAGTATCTGGTTAACATCGCAAGTTTTACAGTCTGTAAATGTAAATATCGGTTCGAAAAATCAGTTTTGCTCTAATATTCCACCAACAGTTAGGCGTTGTTGTCGTCGTGATGATGATCTCAAAGGGGAGAAGGATTAACTAGGGAACCTTTTATACGCTGAATTTCAGATTTGCTCCAAACTTTTTTCAGGGGTACCTCCCATTTAGCAAAGGTAGGAAAAAAAGTTTGAGCTTCGGCAATACATAGGAAGTGGGTCAAACGGAGCTTCAAAGTCAGGTGCCAAAATTTTTTTCGGAAATCTAGGTTAAAAGTACTTGTAAAATGTAGCAAATTTTTAGCTTTTTACAGCGCACTATTCAAGTTTACTCAAAACGGCTTGCGAAGCTTTTTAGGCCCATTCAAAGTTAGCTTTATCCTATTTTGAAGCAAAGTTGACCCATTTTTTTTGTATTGCCGAAGCTCAAAATTTTTTTCTGACCTTTCCTAGATGGGAGGTACTCATGAAAAAAGTTTGGAGCAAATCTGAAATTCAGCGTATAAAAGGTTCCCTAGTAAAGTGAAAACTTGAGCGCAAAGACTGACCGGCGTGACAGGCGTGACTGGTTCTTGGACTGCTGTTGGGATGCACGCGTTTGCGATTGGCACCAAGAACATCATTAGTGCAATCATTTTTCAGAGAATTGAACAGGCAAGCTGGAACAGCGTTCAACCGCAGATTATAAACGGTGGAGTCAATCGACAGTGAAATTGGAACAGGAAAAAGTGCTAGAGAAAACATCTCATCCCTAGATCAATAGATCCGATGCCGCAGAAACACCCCAGTGCCAGCTTGTTGAAGAAAACAGATATGTTTAGAGTGATGGGAATCGATCGCTCACTTCCAGCTCACAACTGTTACTCGGGCTCTAGGAGACATCGTTGTTGTTTTTTGGAACACTGTTTTCAAAAAAAAAACGGGTTTTAGTTGTTTTGAACATTGAACGTATTCGTTTTCTTTTGAACACTGTTCCAGGACTAATCCAGTTTCGGTATCTCATCGACCTATCTCCGAAAAGTCTTCAGGTACGTGAAGAGAGAAAAACTCGATTTTTTCTCGGAGAATCGCATTTCGTATGAGAAAAACTGATAAGTTGATTGATGAGACATTGCACACGCGTATCAACGTTGCAGTGTATCGAAAAAAAAACGGTTATAAAGTTCTGAGAGCGGAAACAAAAACCACTACATAAAAACTGTGTCTGTTCAGGCGCGTCTCACATAGTTCAAATGTTGCAACTTCTTGTCATTTTTTTCGCTATCCGCCCGTACCAAGCATCTCAATGTGGAACAGCCGCTATCCCGTTTTCCATAGAGGTACGCTCACGGTCTTCTGAATCGCATAGCATCTTGATTTCCTAGGTGCTGGATTCAGGCCACGCAGTTCTCGGCTGTTCCAGGCCCTCTTGTTTTGGATGGACTGCTTACGGATTTCCGTTGCCCAATAGTGCCGAGTTTGTTGAAGTGCCTGGGTCTGAAGACATTCAAGATGGGTTTGTGCAGGACGAAGTGATCACGATTGCTCCGTTTGATGCCGACAGCAATCCCGAACAGTCCTCGGTGAGCAAACTGTCAGTCCTAAACAATTTGGTTAGGTTTTAGAAACCTCTGCTTTCAATCATACCAGAAGGGGGCTTAAAATTTAGTATTTATCATTAGGACCTTTTTTCTGCTGCTACTGGCTATCCAGTTAGAAGTCACTCGAGTCATTTCCGGTGTAAAAAACATGTAGGATTCAAGTTATCGTTTTCAGTTGTGCGAGCAAGGCTTTAGTTCCAAGTTTTGCTCAGAGGAACAATGGGTCGGAGGGATCGAAACAATAGGCACAATGTGAGTTACACACGAGCATTTCAAGATCCACTGATAACTTCTACCCTAGCGATCATTTTCCCCGGTTAGAAAAACACGTTTTACAGTATAAACCTCAAATGTTGCACGTCCAAACGGCTTCTCAACTCAACAGACAAAGGTATCGCCAGTGTGTCTGCTGGTCAGATATTTGTCGGCGGAAGTGTGCAAGTGAACGGAACACACTTTTTCGACGTTGTGACAAACATTGAGAAGACTGAAACAGAGGATGGAGTCGTGTTTCTGACTTCGGTTCGACGGATTCTCTGCGCAGACTTGAAGGACGAGGGCAGAGATAGTCAAGTGATTCCTCAGGATCCACTTTTGACGAACCCGATCTCTGTTGTGCCATCCGTGAGTTGGTACCTATAAGAAATAAAAGCATCACAGTTTTTACAGCCAGGGATCGCACCAGTACAGCCTGTCTACTCCGGACCTTCAGGAACAGGAACAGCATTCGGACTGCGTGAGAGGCTTTGATTTTCGACAACTCTTCTAACACATTTGATCTTACAGAAAGTTACTACTGCTTTCCGTCCGACGCCCAAGTCAGACTGTCCACAAACGAGATGAAGCGAATGGATCAGCTAGACATTGGAGACTACATCATGACAGTTTCAGGCGACGGTCGTTTTGAGTACTCCCGCTTGGAATACTTCCTCCATCGAGAACCCAGGGAAAGTGTCGAGTTTTTGAGGTATTCCGCCAAATTTGAGCCATTAGATTGCGGAAATCTTTGCAGATTCATATTAAAGGATGGAACAAACGTGTCAATGACTGGAAAACACCAAATCTTTGTCAGAGAATGCCACAATCAACTGTTAGATCCGTTGGGAATGCGTAAAAAGTTGGCGGAAAATGTTCAGGTTGGAGAGTGTCTTTTTGTTGCTGCGAAAGTGAGTTTATTCGTACACAAGCCTGGCTCCGCCGGCTTGCGCCGCCATCTCTTCAGTTTTTCTAGAGTTCACGTGTTTTTTAACTCAGCGTGAATTATTTTCTAGAAATGAAGAAAAACGGACGGACAAACAGACAAACAGACAAACAGACAAACAGAGTCCTCAAGGATTTTATTTTATAAGAATGATATTATCCGCTATAGCTTCATTTGTACATATTACAGAAGCTTGTTCCAATCATTAGAATCGAGAATCACAAATGTGCAGGCTATTTCGCTCCTGTCACATCAACGACGACCATGTTTGTGAATGATGTCTACGTTTCTTGCTTGACACAACATGATTTTCCTTTTTTACAAAGCTTTCTTTTCAAAGTGAGCTTCAAATTCCATGGTTTTTCATATTTTTAATACTTTCAGAACCTCTTACGGCTGTTCCCGATCACAACGTTCTTCAAACCTCAAGTATTCGCCAGTTTTCTGTGATAATCACTTGAAAGTTAGAATTTCAGATAGATTCCAATTGGGTTATGAACAATCTCTTGGACTTATTGCACCTTATCACTCCATATCAATGATGAAAGTTTTGAAATGTAGATATATGTATTCATAATAAAGTGGGAAAGTTCCGACAGGGTTTCTCTTTGAATTTTAGACTCCGCCCACCACTTTTTATCAGTTCATCCACCGTTCACAATCACTTGTGTCCTCTCATCCGAACAATGAATTCTTCGATGTTGCTTATCATTTTCACCGTGCCACTGACACAGTGCTGTTTCCCAACAATCGATCCGGAACCCGGTATTCCGGTGACTACAGTAAGTACTTGTTTCTGAAAGAAACAGAAAAATAATTTGCAGATGGCACCTATGGAACCAACAACTATAAGCAGTCAGAAGTGTAACAGGGTCTAAAAGTATAGTTCGGGATTTCAGGCTGTGATAGTTGCGATATTTATAAAGTTACTGCTGATCAAGGTGGAGATCGAGTTGTACCAAGTCAGATAATGTAAGCCATTGCTGTTTTTTCTCGCTAGGGGAATCCGTTTTTCGCCTAGTCTATTTGCGCTTTTGATAATCCCATGTTATACTTTGAGGACATTTTTGAAGGGGTACCTGGTTGTTTCCAGAAGGTCCAATTAGTTCTAAATTTAGGTCTAAACTTGTAATATCTGTTCTGATAAAAATCTGAAAAATTCAGAAAAAGTTGTTTCTCAAATTTTTTTCAAAAAGACCCTTGAAAAATTTTTTCTCAGAATCTCCTAGAATTTTATCAGGATTGATAGTAAAATGTTAAATCTATTCATAGCACTATTTGGATCTTTTGTAAACCACATGGACCCCTTTTAAATTGGTCGCCAAACTCCTAATTTTGGGGAAGCGCCTTCAGTGAAAATGAAGTACTGAACCGTTAATCAGCGCGTTGAGAAATTGGTTTACAACAGAAAATGCAAATACAGTGCTGGCCATAAAGACATTAAAAATCGGTTTTTTGACCATAACTTGTTTTGTAAAAGTCCAGTCGACCTGAAATTTTGTGGAGATGTGCTGCAAACATTCAGAAAGTAGTTTGTAAAATTTTTTTACTCAAATCCAAAAACTGATCCAAAAACTGTTTCCGTAATCTAGTTTTTTTCGAAGTTGGAGAAAATCTGTTTTTTGAAAAATTTTGTTTTTGAATTTTTCAAATTTTTTATAGTTTTTTGTAGAAAACTAACACCTAAACATGATTAATCGATGTTTTTAAGTATGCATGTAAAAATTGGTGGCATACTGACCCCGGGCAATTGTGCTACAGACCTTCAACTTGAGGTAATAAAAACTGTCAGGTAGCGCTAATTCTGGGGTCAAAAATGAAAAATCCTCGAGTTTATTGAGTGTTTGTGTGACAAGAGTTTCGAACAACGCTGAAAATGATTCAAAACACAATGTTTTCAAGAAATCGACGATAAACCGGCTGGAGAGTTACAAAACTGAAAAGTCATATGAGCTGGCAAAACGCCCAAAAAGAGAAATGATGAGTTCTGAGACGGGATTTGAGGTCTGCCGAGTCCAAACTTGTTAGAATCAGGGTTAAATAATTGAAAAATATAAATAAACACACAAACGCTCAATAAACTCGAGGATTTTTCATTTTTGACCCCAGAATTAGCGCTACCTGACAGTCTCTTGATACCTCAAGTTTGAAGGTCTGCAGCACAATTGCCCGGGGTCAGTATGCCACCAATTTTTACACGCATACTTAAAAACATCAATAAATCAAGTTTAGGTGTTGGTTTTCCACAAAAAAAATATTTAAAAGTTTGAAAAAATCAAAAACTAAACTTTTCAAAAAGCAGATTTTCTCTAGCTTCGGAAAAATTTAGATTACGGAAACAGTATTGGATTTGAGTAGAAAAATTCGAAACACTATTTTTTGAATGTTTGCAGCACATCTCCACAGAGTTTCAGTTTGATTGGACTTTCACAAAACAAGTTACGTTCAAAAAACCGATTTTAAATATCTTTATGGCATGCACTGTATGCTAAGCAAAAAACGGACTTTTCAGACCTCAACCGGATGTGGAGGGATGTAGCAGCTCTCTAATCCGATGCTTCGACGACAAATGGTCCGAATGCGAGTCCGTCACAGCTTACGTTTGTTCTCAGAACCTGATTTCATTAAATAATGCTTGTTTCAGGGTCAAACAGCCACAGGAACCTTTCCGATTGGTGCTCCGTCGGTTATTTTGACTTCAGCTCTGGTCGAATGCAGCGGTGATGGCACATACTCTTGGAAGACTGTGTAAGTGAAATGAGAATTGTACTGTACATGGCTACCTAAATGCATATTGCATTTGCTATTCTTGCTGAACAAACATTTTCACATAACAGGTTCTTTTCTTTCCCAGAAGTTCCATTCATTTCAGAAACGGGATCGAAGCGATATTTTGCATTTTTTTGAACTGCAAAACATAACAATTGTAGTTCAAAAGATCAAGTAATAAACATTTTTTGCAATATTGTTTTTCTGCATGATTTCCGTTTTGACAAGCACGAAAAATGGCATGCGCCCGTCGCTCCGCCCATTTCGTTATGGCTCTTTGAGAATCTGGTGTCATTCGATTCAAAATATTACGTTTTTGCAAATGCTACTCTATCTCTTCTTACTGACACTTTGTTTCAATGAGGTACACAACTCCTTCCACCTAATCTTCAATCCACATTCAGTCATTCTCAACTCTCCCATTAGCGTTCTCATTCGTCGAGTTTAAGTCTCCAAGTATTGTCTATCAATTTCTGAACGAAATGACAACTTCGGGAAGGGTTAGTTGATCGATAAGCTTCAAAAACACTACATTTATCTCTTTTTCCGACACCGATAAAGTTTCCAAATGTGAACAACGCGATTGACTACACAACCGACACTTGGATGGATCCGTGTTACGAGAGATTCGCAAAGTACAAAGAGAAATATGTGCTTTTCTGGTTGATAGAAGGAGAAGTGAGTGTGGATGAACTCGAATTCATTCTTTCTAATTGTTACAGATGTACTGCGAGACCATCAGCTACAACACTGACGGTTCGACAATGTACAAACCGAGTTTCGATCAAAAGTATCTTGTTCGAGCGGAGAAACCCGGATCTCGTTGCGTATAAACCCCTATTCCTTTGTGACCATTTTCAATTTTGAATGTGAGATTTTGAAGCGAATAAAATGTTATTCACTCCGAAACATTGGTTTTCTTCCGTTTTCAAGGGTGCAAACGGCGAGAAGATTGCGTTGTTGGAATCCATTACCTTCAATGAAAACTGAATCATAGTTGTTCCACATTGAGAAGCCAACATTTTTCTGATTACTGCGTAAGTTAAAACTAGATAGAAACACGACATGTGAAATCTTCAAGTATAATAGTCCGGAGAAAAAGATACTGCGGTCTCTCTTGTTTTCTATCCGATATCTAACAATAAGAAAGGAGAAAAAACGAGAGTTTATGAGAGTTAGCAAGTTTTTTTTTCGGTTTTTCGCAACCCTCGAAAATTGGTGACTTGCGAAAGATAATATCAAGAGTGTACCCTAATAGCGCAGATTGGGATCTGACCTGAGGGAGAGAAATGTTGGTTTGAAAAAAAGACCAATCTAATTTGTTTGCTAGGCCTGGTAACCCGAAGCGAGAGGTCAGGTTTGACAAGCTGAAACAATATGAGAGGGGCAGATCAAAAATGTATTACCTCATTACCCTCTGCATAGTTAAGGTGAAAATTTCACAGTCCTATCCTTTCTTATATGTATGTAATTCTTATTGTCAAACATTCTACACCAACCCACTGTTCGTTCAATTCGTCGAGTTGGGAACCACATTAGCTGGATTCAATAAACAATTACCAGGTCTTACTAACTCGGGAAGGGTGAAAAATCTACTAAAAAAAGCAGGAACATTAGAAGAAAGCCTTTTAGACCCCAATCTATCTTCCGTTAGCCAACAAGTCCGCTGACTACACATCAGACACCTGGATGGATCCGTGTTACGAAAGATATTTAGAGAACAAAGACAAATGGGTGGTTTTCTGGCTAGTAGTCAAAGATGTAATTGGAAGAGGAGAAAAAGAAATGAGAAAGAGTTAATTCAGATGTATTGCGAGACCATCAAGTACAAGGACGACCCATTCAATAGAACTGCGCCGTCATTTGCAGAGAAGTATTTGGGTCGTGTGGAAATTGCTGGAAATCGATGTGTTTAGAATTGAGAAGATTCATGATTTTGTGGAAAGAATAATAAACTGTTTTTTGAAAAGTTTCATATTTACATGTCACTGAAATTGTCTGAAAGTCGAAGGTCCTTGTGCTGCAATAACATGTTGTGAAGGTTGTAGCAAAGAGAACGATTATATTTCTTGCTCAGATTATTTGAACTTTTCATAATGTGAATCGATAGATTTTAACGCGCTGATTAATTTTATCCTGAAAATATTCTAGGAAAAAAAGGATTTTTTCCCAGTCTTTGAAAAAATTGATGAAAATTTTTATTGTTAGTGCATACCAGCCGGGCTGCGCCGGCTTCTACCGCCTCTATTACAGTTTTTTTCCAACTTTCGAGAAAAGCAAAACAGTTTGTGAGCGAAGGGGTTCGAACCCGAAAGGGCAAAACTCAATGACAGACGCGTTACCGCCTGCACCACCGCCGCTCTTGCCACTCTCTGGCCGCCGGAGGCCTGCCGCACAAATTACTGCAGGAAACAGGAAATGTGCTCCAAATCAGTTAATTTTCATCCAATTGCTTAGAAATTTCACGTGCATCATCCGGTCAGCATACATGACTTCTCTGCAAAAAATGGGCTCAAACGGCCTAGTCATCTCTGAGAAAGCGCTGCCGACAGACACACAGACACACAGACTTTGTCCGTTAGTAATAGTAAGATTTCCAAGAGTCTTATCAAGAATGATAGTAAAAGTTCGGATGTACGTTTAGCACTATTTGGATTTTCTGAAAACCATCAGAAACCACTTCAAATTAGTTCCTGATTCGAATAAATTCCTTCAATTCTTCTCGAATACCCTCAACTTTCCAAACAACTACTGACACCAACTACAAACATTTTTCCTTCTCACTTTATCTCAAGTTTGATGTGGACTACCAGGGGTCTCGGCCGGATCCGTCCTTGAGAGAGGCCTTGACGGAAAAAACGGTGTAAGAAGGCCATTCCGACAGATATTTCTCTCTCCCCCCATGGATCTTCTGGAGAAGGTCGGTTATTTGATATTTTATAAGTTTCTACTGATATTCTTTGTTTTTTTCCTATTCTACATATTTTTGATTTTTCACTCATCCTAGTTTGTTGCTGCGGAAGTGAGTTTTTTTTTCACCATGCCACTGATAGATGGGTTCACTAGAGACGAAAACTTCACGATTACCCCGTTTGACGCCGCAATGAACCCAGAACAAACTGCTGTTCGTTTGTTTCACTTTTCCAGTTTGAACTTCACTTTTCAGCGATGCAGCGAAGGTTTTCATTTGAAGACGTGCTCTAAACGAATGGATGAAGTCCGTGTTGGTGACTTGGTTCTGACGACCGACGTAGATGGTTTGGAGTTTTCGAGACTCGACTATTTCCTTCATCGGAACACCGAGAAGAGAATCGAGTTCTTGAGGTACAAAAAGAAAGTCTGTGTAGTTACACCGAATGAACAGTTCAGATTCAAACTCGCCAACGGAAATAGTGTTTCAATGACACCGAAACACTACACATTTGTCGAGGAGTGTGGCAAGACGGACATTGACCCAATGGCTATGAAAAAGATTCAAGCTGAAACCGTAACAGTCGGTATGTGTTTTTTCACTGTTTCCAGAGTAAGATTTTATGCAGTAGATTTAGCTACACACTAAAGTTTCAGACGCTCGTCCAGATAGTTGAAGTGGAGCGTGTGGAAAAAGTCGGATATTTTTCTCCATTCACATCAGCTTCCACCATGTTCGTCAATGATATCTTTGTTTCTTGTACATCCGAAGCCGAGTATCCCTTGCTTCAAAAAGCTCTCGCTGATGTAGAAAAAACCAAGTGTTCTTGAAAAAATGCAAAGTTTCAGGTTTTCCTGCGCTTGTTCAAACATTCAATCATTTTCGGGAACAATCAATGGTCAAATATGATAATTGAACAGTTTTTGAACCTATTTTACTTGATTACTCCATTCTAATAAAAAGTTTTTCTTTATACATACAGTGTTGCACTTTTCGTAAAGAACATCCATCACCCGAAAAAAAACCTTTTTATCTCGTTTCTCGATCTCTTTTCGGCGACTCACTGCCCTAAAAACTATATCTTCTCTATCTCATTTTTTTCTCTCATTACCAATCCAGTGTTTGCGCGATAGATACTATCCGTGTTTTTCCTGTCAGTGTTGATTGTTGATGAAAGAAAACTTTATTATAGTGTAACTTTCACAAAATCAAGCAAAAACCCGATCCAACTCAATTCCCGTAATGTTTGGTCGAAAATGATGGTATCTTTGAGAAGATCAACAAGGTTCTGAAAAAGCGTTCTCTCTTCGAGTTCAGAACTAACACCCACTTTAAAAAAGTACTGCTGCAAATTCAAAAAGTCCACTCCAACTTCTGAAGCACAACTTGCAAAAATCCCGTTGATAAAAATGTTTCCGGAAGACGTTTGAGGAGCGAAGAACCCTTTTCCAGTATACTCCCGGATAGAGGAGATTCTGGAGGCCTTCTGAAAGATGAAACTGTCAAAATAAGACCCTTCGAACCTGTCACCTGATCACTTTTCTGAAGACACATGCCTTCTCGAACATCTTCAGCTTTCATCATCTTCATCGTCTCCCGACTCTTGCACCAATTCGCGTACAAGTAGTGTTTGTGGGTCAGTGTGATTTCTGACCCGTCTTGTACCCGGATTCGTAGGAATTCGGCAGTTTTGTTGAGATTTCGATGTAAGAAATAGTCGACTCGACTGTACTCAAAATTTCCATTTTGTCCATTGGTCATGCTTAGGACATAGTCTCCGACTTGGAGATCGGTGATTTGGATTTGGGATCCGGTGGATAGTTGTACTGTGGAGTCCGAGGAGAAGCAGTAGTAGTTTTCTGGAAAATGGTATGGTTTTCTCTGCGTCTCTAGCCTTCTCTGCTTCTCTAACTTTTGCTCCCTCTGCGTCTCTAACATTCTGTACTTTTCAAGTTCTAGTTTTCTTTAGGTCGCTAGCCTTTTACCGTTTTCGCATTGTTTCTCTGACTAAACCCTTTCAGCTTCCTTGATTTCAGCTTCTTCTACGTCTCTAGCCTTCTCTGCTTCTCTAGCTTTTGCTTCCTCTAACATCCTGAACTCTAAATTTCTAGTTTCTTCTAAATTTTTTGTAGTTTCTACACTTGCAGAGCTTTTCTCTTGCTCCTCAGACTCTAGAAATCCAGTTTCCTGATTTCAGTTTCCTCTGCGTCTCTAGCCTTCTCTGCTTCTCTAACATTCTGCACTTTTCAAGTTCCAGTTTCCCGTATGTCGCTAGCCTTTCAGCGCTTTTCTCTTGCTTTTTGGACTAATTTCAGCTTCCTCTGCGTCTCTAGCCTTCTCTGCGTCTCTAGCCTCCTCTGCGTCTCTAACCCCGTGACTTTTGCAACAAAAAACGCCATTTTCCCTGCAAAACCACTCATTTGCAAACGAAATGAGCCGTAAACTCGTCATCCCGCTACGAAATCGTATAGATTTGATGTCTTTCTATACGATTTCAAAGTGACACATGATGTTTTATGAGAAACTCACGCAATCCCGCAGGCGCTCCGAAACCCGAGGGACCGAAATATGGCCCGGGGGCTGGTACAGGTGGTGGTAAAGGTGTCACATTTGGACATGAGATTCGACGAATTGATACAGAGTACGCCACATCATCACTAGTTCTCTGGATGTTAGTGATAACGTCGAAGAAGCGCTGCCCGTTCTCCAGAACCTCTCCGCCGACATAGATCTGTCCAGAGGATACTGTAGCAACACCGAGGTCTCTGGATTCTCGGAGAAGAGAGCTATAGCAGCATTGAAGCTTCAGATCAGATGTTGACGCAGGAGCAACTCCACCGATCCATTGACCATCTGAGCATGTTTCAGAGGGGAAGCCAAGCTCGCAAACCTTCAAAATCTCTGTTTTGAAAACCTTAACTTTCCTTTTACTTTAGACTTACAGCAGATTGTTCAAAGTTTTCTTGTGGATTGAAAGGAGGTACATTTTGAACTTCACTTGTCAAAAACCCATCTGGCAGTCCACCAGGGATCTCGGAAAACTGCGCCAGGTTTTCTAATGGAGCGCCATTGGAGCTCCAACCAAAACAGTGAGGTCTAGAGCATCCGAGAATAGTATTTCCTTGAAGAACTTCAAGGGAAAAGGGCAAGGTGTTAGGTCCACATTGAGCGGCAAAGGTTGAGGGGATCAGCAAAAGGAAGAAAAGCATTTTTGGACAGGGTACTGAAGCAAAAATGACGGTTTTTGTAGTGATTATGAAAAAGGGCATTTTCACCACCCTGCCAAATGTCATTCTTCTCTTATCAACGCATCGGAAAGAGAGAAAAACTTGCTATTTTTGCGTGAACTAGTGTTCTCTTGATACCGAGATTGTTATCTTTTCTATCTTTCACACGGATCTCTTGCCATTGTCACTTTGCGGAAAGATAGATAGATTTTCTAAAAGTCTCCATTTTTCAACACACACGCTTCCTCCTCGCCAATCGGCTGGCAGCGCGCTGAAACACCGATATCTTGTACGCCTTTTGCCCTGCGGCTTTAAGATGCATTATTTGAGATTTCGAGACTTCCATTGGCACAAGTGCCAAAAGTTTCTTGGTTCTGGATGATATTTGGCATAGACATGTACCCAGATGAGGTCTTTTAAAAAATTTAACCAAAAAGTTTGTACTATGTACCTACCGTACTAGGGATCAACGAAACAACTTTTTGGGTCAAAAAATCAAAAAAATTCAAAGTTTGAGATTTTGTTCTGAAACTTTGTATATAGGTTTTAGGGTACAAAAACCATGTTTGAAAATATTTAGAGCTTATGAAACCATCTGGAAGTGTCATTTTTGATGCTGCCACTTTTCTTTTTGCACTTTTTCTCAAAAATTTTCTACTCTTCCACATTGTTTTCTTTTTTTTAAACGAAAGAAAAAGTCTTCTCCTATCAGAATCTTTTTAGTTTACCTCAAAAATTGTTGCCCATCTTGAGATATGATGGTCCAAAGCAAGGTCACTTTTCGAAAAAGCCTCCAAATCAAAAAACAAACTTTCTCATTTTTGATTAAATTGTGTTTTTCAAATTGTAATCTGGTAGAAAAACTCTTGCTGATCATTTTTCTGTTTAGCACTTGTTGATAGCTTCACTGGTTCATGAGTTACAGCCGTTTTACCGAGAGGTGTCCAAAGTCGACGGGTTGGTCGGTGGGCGGCGGGGGAAAGTGCGCGCCCAGAAAAGGGGTGCGCAAAATTGATCATAACTCGGCGGGCAGGCAATATTTTGATAAACAGTCAACTACAAAATTGTAGCTTCAGGAATGAGCTATCGATTCATGTTATTTTCCTTTTCATTTGAATCAGAATGAATATGTGAATTGTAATTGAAACTTGACTGAATTCCAAGCCTGTTATACAGCTGACTTCTATGAAAATCCATTTGAAAATAACATGAATCGATAGCTCATTCCTAAAGCTACAATTTTGTAGTTGACTGTTTGTCAAAATATTGCCTGCCCGCCGAGTTATGATCAATCTTGCGCACCCCTCTTCTGGGCGCGCACTTTCCCCCGCCGCCCACCGACCAACCCGTCGACTTTGGACACCTCTCGGTAAAACGGCTGTAACTCATGAACCAGTGAAGCTATCAACAAGTGCTAAACAGAAAAATGATCAGCAAGAGTTTTTCTACCAGATTACAATTTGAACAACACAATTTAATCAAAAATGAGAAAGTTTGTTTTTTGATTTGGAGGCTTTTTCGAAAAGTGACCTTGCTTTGGACCATCATATCTCAAGATGGGCAACGATTTTTGAGGTAAACTAAAAAGATTCTGATAGAAGAAGACTTTTTCTTTCGTTTAAAAAAAAGAAAACAATGTGGAAGAGTAGAAAATTTTTGAGAAAAAGTGCAAAAAGAAAAGTGGCAGCATCAAAAATGACACTTCCAGATGGTTTCATAAGCTCTAAATATTTTCAAACATGGTTTTTGTACCCTAAAACCTATATACAAAGTTTCAGAACAAAATCTCAAACTTTGAATTTTTTTGATTTTTTGACCCAAAAAGTTGTTTCGTTGATCCCTAGTACGGTAGGTACATAGTACAAACTTTTTGGTTAAATTTTTTAAAAGACCCCATCTGGGTACATGTCTATGCCAAATATCATCCAGAACCAAGAAACTTTTGGCACTTGTGCCAAGCCTCTTCACAAAAAGTCCGGAAATTTCAAATAATGCATCTTAAGTTGTCAGTGTGGCGCAGTGGGTAACACGCTCGCGCTTCAATCTTTTGACCCCGTGGGTTCGAACCCTTGGTAGTGAAAGTTTTTTTGCTTCTTGTTTATCGACTTTTTAGTGATGAATTGACAACTATAATCTAGTCTCCCCTCATTTGCAAGTCAAATGAATTCACATGAAGTCCAAAGAATGCATCAATCTGTTCAAATCTGTTCAAAAACTGTTTTTCCAACTGCAGTTTCCTCTGCGTCTCTTGCCCTCTAGCTCTTTACTCTGCTTCTCTAGCTGTTTTCTTTGCACCAAATTGTTAACAAATCATTCATTATCATCATCATCATCATCAAAAGCCCTCCGCTTAAACCGGAGGCGAAACCTTCTTCGGATCAAACAAAAGCGGACATCCAGTATGTGTCATTCCAATCTTGATCATCGCACTCGCAAACACGCCTCCTGGATAGTCCATTTTTCCGTAATCCATGCAAGGCAAGTAGAAGATTTGACTGATCTGCCATGACCGGAATTTCCGATTCGTCATTGTGTCCTCGGATCGTTTGGTGGCATCGACAAGGGCGATTTTCTGAAAAAAACAGAGGGTTTGAAAGGGGATTCGAAATCGTAGATATGTAGCTACCGTTGAGTTCTGGTGATAAACCACGAAAAGGTCCAGATTGGGGAAAAGCTCCTGGATCTTTGGAATCGCTTTGGACTCCCATTCCTCCGCCTCAAATGTCGCTACAGTATGCCGTCCCCAAACTCCAATAGCGATTAGGTCGTCGAACTTCATTCCAATCGGTGCATAGTGTAGTTTATTGGCACAGGTGAGTCTCTGAAATGTTTAGAAGGTTTAAAACCCTTGTTTGCAGCTACCGTCTCCGATTCAATCTTGCTGTAAACCTCCTCTTTTCCATTCATCACCTTCCAATTTCCATCGCATTCTTCTAGTGAGGTTTCTGAAATCAAAACGGGGGTTTTAGGATCTAGGTTTTGCGTTTACTAGTAGTCTCCAAAGACGAAGCAATTGACGTTGGAGACGATGGATCTTCGGATGCACGGGTTCGATAAGGAGCAGAAGAAGAATTGGGGAGTGGAGAGGTGTTGTCGAGGGTGGAGGTTCTAGGAGAAGTTTCCAAAGAAGTCTGGGTTTGGCTAGATGTTCCCCAAGTCGAGGAGGTTGGCAGATTCGCCGATAAGCTCATTGAGTAATCTCCCGGGGCAACAGTAGGAGTTGGATAAGTCTCAAAGAATCCGGGAGTCGTTGGGGGTATTGGTGCAGGTGTATCTGGTATTTTTCTTGGCGTTGAAGGGGTTGGAGACGTTTTTGGGGCTTCTTTAGAAGGTTCAGATGATGTTCCAGAGGATGTACCAGTAGTAGGAGCTGTGCTAGGAACTTCGGAAGATTGAGATGATCCAGAGGATGTACCAGAAGACGTTCCGGCGGTAGAAACGGCGCTAGGAACTGGGGGAGTTTGAGAAGTTTCAGCGGAGGATTCAGAAGAGGATCCAGAAGATTTTCCAGAGGATGAAGCAGCAGTTGGGACTGTACTGGGAGCTTCGGAAGATTGAGAGGATCCAGTAGAGGATGTCAAGGATTGAGAAGTGCTGGAAGTTCCAACAGAAGGCGAGCCAACAGAGACGGAAGGAGAGGTTCCAGCAGACGTTCCGGCAGCAGAAGAAGTGGTTCCCATCGGAACCGTGGTCTCCAAAGCCCCAGAAGAAGAAGAGGAGGTCTTCTGATCCAATACCGTTGTCTCAATCCTCTTAGTAGTCGAGCTAAGAACCGGGCTCAAAGTGATCCTATTGACAATCTCTACAAAATGAAGAGCTGGAGTAGTCTTTTGAACTGAAGTCGTGGTCTCCAACGTTCTAGAAGTTGTCTCAAGAGGTCCAGAAGTTGCTTTTTGGACCATGGATGTTGTTGGAACTCCCCCGGAAGTCGAGCTAGTCTCTTGATTCACTGTTTGCCTGTTGATGATCTCTACGTAATGAAGTGTCCGAGTTGTTGGAGGTCCTGTGGAAGTAGGAGTAGTAGGATCCGAGGTGGTTTCGGCTTCAGGAGACGTTGGAGGAGGAGTCGTGGGAGGTACGGTGGTCTTTTGGGCTTCAGAGGATGTGGGAGGAGGCGTAGAGGTCTCTGAAGTTGATTCTCCAGAAGCCAACGCTTCAGTAGAGATCGAAGATGGTGGTCCAGAAGACGTCGGAGTAGTCATGGCAGCAGAGGAGGTCGTGGAATCCGGGCTAGATGAAGCGGAAGGCGTTGTCATTGGAGATGAGGAACTTTCGAGGGTAGAGGAGGAAACCGTAGAGGTGGAAGATCCGATGGTAGAGGTCCCATTGGTCACTGATCCTTCAGAAGTGGATTCTAAGGTCGAGGTGGAAGAGGACGAAGATCCTTCTGAGGTGGCGGTGGAGGTGGAATTTGGAGCTGAGGTTCCAGAAGACGTCATGATGGAAGAAGATGATCCAGTAGAGCTAGCCAAGCTAGAAGAGCTAGATCCCAAAGTAGTTCCCGAAGTCGAAGGATCCGAGGAGATGGAGCTAGGAGCCTTTGTAGGTGTTGCAGAGGTGGATTCTAACGGAGAAGACGATGTTCCAGAGGTAGACGACTCAGAAGTAGACTCGGACAAGATGGTATTAGAGCCTAGAGTAGTAGAAGGATCCGTGGATGAGGTGGAAGGATCGGAAGAGGTCATTGGAGAAGTCATTGGAGAGGTCGTGGATGGATCGGGGGAGAAGGTAGAAGACTCCGTGGACTCCGTGGCATTGGTGAAAGGATCAGAGGATGTCATAGAATCAGAGGAGGTCGTAGAAGGATCAGAAGACAAGGTTGAAGCCTCCGATGTTCCTAACGAGGTGGATTCCAAGGTAGAAGTCTCCTGACTAGTTCCAATCGACGAGGTGGTGCTCTCAGAAGTCGTAGAGCTCAAAGAAGTGGTCTCAGAAGATGTCAGAGGATCAGAAGTTGTTGAAGAAGGATCAGAAGACAACGAGAAAGCCTCAGAAGTCAATCCAGAAGTCGTAAAAGCCGAGGAGGACTCTGAAACTGTCAACTGAAACGCTGAAAGTGTGCTGGTGTCTTGCCAGTGATGGTGGTAGTGCTGTTCGTCGACAAAGAGGTAGATGACTCGGTGGAAGAAGCATCGGAGGTGGTAGTAGTCAGCAGAGTCGTCGAGGTGGATTCCAAGGTGGTAGTATATCCTTCTGTCGATGTCGTAGTGCCCATAGTCGATGTGGTAGTTTCTGTATAAGGGGTGGGATGTGTCACAACACAACGAACAAGATCTGAAACTCTGAAATCACTAACCGGGTACTGTAGTAGTTGGGGTTGTTGTGGTCTCTTCAGTGGTCGAGGTCGAGGGTGTTGGGGTAGTGGTTGTTGGAGTGGTAGTCACGGTTGTTGTAGTTGGAGTCGTGGACGTGGTCGACGTTGTTGTTGTCGATTTTGTTGTGACGACGCACGAGTCAAAAAACGTATAAGTCTTACTGGTCTGTAAGAGGTTCATTTCTAGAGGAAAGAGTGGCTGATGCATACCAAAAAGCTGGCAAAGTTCGTTGAAGGAACCATAAGTAACAGTAGCAGTTTTAGCTGCCACATCCTTATTCTCGGCTATTCAAAAGATTTCAATAAATTGGGATGTGGATTAAATGAAAATAAAAGCTTCTCCAATACTGCCGAGTGGAGGCGTGGCCAATAGAGCCGAGCAACCGCGGAGAACTCCTTGGATACCATAGTATTTCGTGGAGAGTATTCCGGGCTGGATCGCTGAAAACTGTTTGCAAAAAAAAACTAGTAATGGGTTTTCCCGGAGAAAGAATCTTCAAGTATGAGGCAATCTGATTCGTCTAATCACCTTTCAGAATCGGTGTTTTCAGCAAAGTTTCAGTAACTTTTTTCCGGCCATAATTTACTCTGAAGTTGTGTTATTGTCTTTGTCAAAAACTGTTAGTACAATCCATAAGGTATTGCTTCTGAACTTATGTAGCCTGATCAAGTTTCCAATTTACTTCCTGATCGGTTCGTAAAGCTTGCATTGTCCGTCTTCCCGATTCACCTAGGATACGGTCGGAAGATTTGGCCGATTGGCCTTTTCGTGCGTGACTTCTGCCCGAAAACATGTGCCGGTCGGAGGGGAATCGGGAATAATGAGCCTAGACGGAGCCTAATGGAAAACACACTGCTCCGAACATACATCGGCAACAAAACGGAGGAAGAGGCCAAGTGTTCAGGAAAAGATCAACAGGTCAATCTGAAACAAAACTTACTTGTAGTGAACTGATTCTGAGCAACTGGTAGCATAATGATAACAGAGATCGGGTCCACGTAGAGACAAAAAATGTTATGATGATGTGCAGTTAGAAAATTCAGTTAAAAAATCTAACACGTGGGTCAACTGTAATCGTGTCTCATTGAAAAACAAATTTATGTGAGAACCTTCTGACTGGATGTTTCAATCAACTGGTATATGAAGAGCTGATTTGATATGGATCTATACTCTAAGCTGCTCATAGCTACTTTTATAATGCAAGTTCTTTCTCGAAACTGTGATGCAAGTTTCTGAAGTTGAAGCTAATGAACCACTCGTTTTTAGAAGGATACTACTACTGCTTCAGCCTACAGTGAGTCACTGAAACAGAGCCGATTGGACAACACGGAAGACTAAAACGTAGAACTTTTAGACTGTCAAAGCTGTGATTATGCCTCTCTTGCGGTACCAACTACTGTAAATGATACAATGTTGCCTTACTGGCACAAGTAACTCTATAAAAAGCCCTATGTATTGAAACGCTAATCCATTTTCAGCTCGACTTTGAGCAACGACTGCATACAAACTGAGATGCGGTGCTACAGAACAGCTGTCACTACTTGTTTTCAAATATCTCTTCTGGTAAACCATTGAATTACAGATTCAAAGTATGTAGTTTTTGTTCACTAGGGTGTGGCTGAGAATGGTAGTGAGTTGCAAATTGGCGTGGCAACTCAAGTTACAGCTTATGGAACCATATCGTGCAACTCGAAAGGACAATTTGTTTATGAGGGAACGTAAGAAGGTGGGCAATTTGTCTCCCTATCATCCAAAATGTTCAGACCGATAATCCGGGTTTATTGCCTGTTCGAAGGATGTCTCAACTGGTAACCCGATCAAAATGCTCTGTGAAACTGCTAAAAAAGTTGTTCTTATAACACAAACCCTGAAGTAAATTTAATTTCATTCAAAGAGGTTTCTGTTTCTATCTGTGAGATCATTTGTGTATGTTGATAATACTTGTTTTTCACTGTCGGTATTTCATAACCTATCCATAGAGAGAGCGTTGTCTCTGCGCGCAAAGGGGCGGGGTCTAGAGTAAGGGGAGCTGGCCTCAAGACAGGCACTGGCTCATTCTCCTCTTTTTCTTCAACAGGATGAACTTTCTTTTCTTTGCTGCTCTTTTTGTGCAGGTTTGTTCAGGACCTTAAAATTGAGTAGGAACTTCAAAAGCTTTAGGGGTTGGCGGTGACTGACCCATTGTGGCACAGCTTCACCGAGCTTCCTTTTGCACTGGACAACACTTGGACTTCTCTTAAAGCAACTCTCCTCGTTGGGGTAGGTTTCTTACAGAAGATCTCGTCTTGTATTTGATCCCAGAGTCCCATCTTCTTCCCCGCATCCAACACCACTGCCGACTACTCTTCGCAGCACTGGTTCGACGCGTGCTTCACTCGCGCGCTGAGCAACACTGCAAACTACGTTGCCTTCTGGTTCGTCGGAGCGGATGTAAGACTTACGGCATCCGAGAACTATAAGATAATCTTGTTTTCAGGCCTACTGCACCGTCCACGTCACACCAAAAACCGGAACAGCTTCATCTACTCTTCCCTTCGCGAAGACTCAACTGGCCCGAGTTGAGTATGCCAAAGTGCGATGCGAATAGCCGCGAACCGTTCAATTGAATTGTGATAATGAAACACATGATATTTTCGTTGCAATAAACTCATAAGTTAACAAAACATCGGGTTCACTTCAATGAGTATCTGTCGAATTCTTCGATTGTCTTGGACGCCGAACATTCTCATTCTGGAGTGAGAAGAGTTGGAAAAAACTGTAGGAAGCCGAAATAAGTTTGGCGAGAAAACTGCTTCCACAAGGGAACAAGAAGGAAATCAAGATAACAAAAGAAGAGGGCACAGAGAAGATCTATTTCTTCTCGATTTATTATCAGCAGACTGTTTTGTGCTCTGTTCTCTTGCTTCTTCCTCGATTTGGTGTCGATGTATCCTTATTATGATGCAGTCAGGCCTCGTCTTCGAGCAGACAAAGACGCCGTAAAATAGCCAAAAGTCCGACGGTGTCCTAGGTGATTGAAGAGAATCGCCCAAAAGCGACGTTTCACTAAATTTTTTGAGCCTTTTTTGTTAACATACAGATTTATTGCAACGTTTAAAATATCATGTGTTTTTTATCACAGATCAATTAGAAGGTTCGCGACTATTCGCATCTGATCTTGGGGTACTCAACTCGAGCCAGTTGAGTCTTCGCGAAGGGAAGGGTAGACGAAGCTGTTCCGGTTTTTGGTGTGACGTGGACGGTGCAGTAGGCCTAAAAATGAGAATTGTTCATTATTCCTAGGACATTTGTAGTCTCACGTCTTCTCCGACGAACCAGAAAGCCACGTAGTTTGAAGGGTTGCTCAGCGCGCGAGTGAAGCACGGGTTGAACCAGGTGTAATCGTTGTAGACGGCGGTCTCATTCGATCCAGAGAAGAAAATCGGGCTCTGGGAATATATACTTAGCGAGGTCTTCTGTAAAAACCGACCCCAATCATGACAGTCGCCTTAAGAGAAATCCAAGTGGTGTCCAATGGGAATGGAAGCTCGGTGAAGCTGTGCCACAATGGGTCAGTCACCGCCAATCCCTGAAGCTTTTGAAGTTCCTACTCAATTTTAAGGTCCTAAACGAACCTGAACAAAGAGAGCAGCAAAGAAGAGAAAGTTCATCCTGTTGAAGAAGAAAAGGAGAATGAGCCTGCGCCCGTTTTGGGCTCTTCGCTTGGCTCTCTGCAGACTCCGCCCCATTTCCGGGCTATCTTATTGCGAAATATGATGAAATCTCAAATAGGAAAAACTGTATAGCAGAAGTTTACTTTTGATTCATCAGATTTTGGATCAATAATCATAGATAAAAGTCTTCAATTATTCAAATTGAGTTCGGACTAGACAATTAGTTACTTGATTTGTTGTGGTTGATTTATGTACTCTACTCGGACAAGCTTTCCTTTAGGGAAAGGAAGATTTGTAGTGACTTTTCCGAATCGAGGTGTACGGTGTATAGTGCAGTATGTCTAAAAATGAAACATTTGTAATTTTCAAAAATCCTGTCCGCTGTACATCAGCTCCGTCTGTCCAAAATACGACATATGTAGCTACATTGTTGGTGGCCCGCTCGAAACAACTTGCAGCCCAACTATCATCAGAATCGAACGGGTTCATTCCAGAATATTTTAATGGATTCTGAAAATAATAAGATTTTGTCAGTAAGCATAGGACGAGCACTCCAATCATTTTTATGGACTTCAGTGTCTCATAAGTGCTTTCGAACGAAAACTGGCTTGGGAGAGGCTTGTAGTTACTTTGGATAGAAGAAGTAAGAACATCAGCCTGAAAAATTGAAGATGAGTTGCCGAAAAACTAACGGACCTGGAGGAGGAGGACTACAAGAATGTTGAAGAGCATGTTCATTTGTAGAATGGCAATTTTCCTGTAGTTTATCGTTCACAGCTTCTACTTTTATGCCCCAGAACTTTTACAAAAAAATGTTTACTCTTATTTTAACACCAATCCTGATACAATTCTAGCGCGGACATGTCTTCAAAGAAGCCGCGGATAACATGGGGAACGAATGAATTGTCACCAAAGATAAATCAACTTTTTCTAACACAAAAAAAACAATTTGGAATAACACAACGTTTATTCAACGTAAGCAACAGGTTTATGGGCGGACTGAATTATAAGCAGCCGACAAAGGTGCAAAAAACTCTTGTGATTGGTCTGCAAACAACAAACTATCGTCATTCAGAAATGCTGCCACTTACGTTCCCTCGTAGGTCCAGTCACCGTCACGGTTGCAGACAATATCAGCATACGCTTGGACTTGAGTAGTCAACCCCATATCAATGGTTCCAGTCGCTGATACTCCCTGTAACGTGTTAGGTAAGATGTTTTCATAGTTACTAGTTTACATGAAGTGTAATAGCCATGCAAATTGTTGTCTGAGTCCGGAAACAACGGACAAACATTTGACTGCAACCATCATCATTGACGCTTTCTCTGAAACTCGATCAATGCAAGCCGATAAGTTTAGAAGTAATCATACTCAGTCTGACTTGGTAACTCCGCATCCGCCTCAGTTGGAGGAGCTGTCAAGTCATCATAATTACACGTGTTGCAATCTGAAATGGTTTATCTTGAATCCAAGTAAATCTCAAATCACAAACAGTCCAATGTAGTAGATGGATCAAGCTGAAAAATGCGATTAATGTGGCACGGTCAATGTGAAACTCACAGTAGTCTCCGGTATCCCCGGCTCAGGCGGGATAGTTTTCATGCACGGCTCCGAAATAACAATAAGCGAAATAAATACGAGAAGTGGCCAAGTCGAAGTCATTATTACCTAGGAATGGACATTCAATCATCTTCATACGTTTCGTTCACAACGCCGTAGTGATAATCGTTTTTTATATACTGCGGACGGCAAGAATCATGTTATCCTAGTGAGTCAAGCCGTTTCGTTTCGGGAACAAAGATTCGTATAAAAACCTTGTTTGATCAACCGATCAACTGCATTTCTGCTTTTGTGTTTCTTTGTTTCGTTAGAAGATATAACTAGGTGAATCCGACGCCGGGCGTTCCTATAGCAAACATTTGATCGGGGACCGTTAGTGAGTATCTTTCAGAATTATAGACTATTCTCAGCTTCTCGCTTTTGTTAATATGCTCATTATCATTCTTATTCTTACTGAATATTAACACATTTATATTTGATAGAACCGTTCTAACCTAATATTTCTACTAAAGCTTCGGTTTTTTGGGTTTGAAAGGTTAGTTTTTAGAACGTTAAGAAAACGAAATTCAATTATCTTAAACGACTAATTTGCGCTTTTAAAGGTACATTACGGGAGGATGCAGCCAATGATCGTGATACTTTCTACCTGATCAATGGGTTACTGTCTCTTGCACTTCTTATCACGGCGTTCATCCTATTGAAATTTGGCTCCGGAAGCATATCTCGAGAAAACGGAGCTCCAAACGAATCCAGGAGGTTCGGTGGCATCTGAAACGCAACGCAAATATTGATAAAAGAAGATAACACATCACACAGATGGGAGAAATGATGAGAGAAAAAGAAAGGGAAAGTGTCAATTTATCACCGACCTCCTATAAACACATAAAACGTCTAGACATTCTGTTTGATCTAAAGGGAGAAAAACTGATCTTCAAAAGATCGAGAAGATATCAACGAGGCCTCAAAACAGGCGGCAAAACGGAAAAGAACTGGTTACCACCCGCAAGGCCCTAATTTGATTAGTTTGCTGGATGGGTGGCCTCGATAATGTTGCATTTTTCATTTTACCGCCTAGTCTTCCGCCTGGTCAGATGTGGATTTTGGGTCAAGGAGGTCTCACTTTTGTGTCTCAACTATTTGAAGATCTTACAGATTCTTCCGAGACCATTCAAACCTAGTCAAACTTTATCAGAGCCCTTCCAGAACCTTTGAGCGTTTTCTCTTAACTTTTTGAAACCTTTTCGAACCCTTCCAGACCTTATACCATAACCCTCCATCTCCTATAGGTCTACCAGTACAGTTCCTCCTCAATCTCCTGAACTCTTGGCCTCTTCCTCCGTTTTGTTGCCGATGTATGCACGGCTCATTGTGCCCATCCATTAGCATCCGTCTAGCCTCATTATTCCCGATTCCCGATTCCCGTTTTCCATGCTTTCGGGGCGAAAGTCACGCGGAAAAAGGCCAATCGGCCAAACGGTCCCGATCGGGTATCCTAGGAGAATCGTTTAGCGCACGGAGCTCCGTGCGCTAAACGATCGGAAAAAGGCCTTGGATACACGTGGATACCGGGGAAAACAGGAAAATGGGAAGGAAATGGGGAGATGAGGGTCTGAAAAGATGAGAGAGGGGGATTTGGAGGACTGGAATTATAGGTGTTCTAAAAAGAGGGCCCTTTGGGAAGATTGGGAAGGCTGCCTAGAAGAGGGGAGAGAAGGAGGGAGCAGCTAGAATGACAACCTAAAGTCTTGGACCTTGTCTCTACAGTATTTCAGTTTCAGATAGTGCACATTCCTGTTCTCAACAAGTACTAAACGATTCCATTATGAGCATGTCTAAATTTTCTGATTCTGAAAAGTTCTGATACGCACTTGGAACAGCTTACTTCTCAAGACTCCTCCTTTTATCAGCTTCAAGTTTTTTGTGTGTTTGACTGTTTTTCTTAGAATTTTGCTCCTTTTAACAGTTTTTTCCTCTCTGTTAACGGCCTATGCCTCATTTTTCATGGAAAACACAAGAATGGGCGGAATGTTACGGTATTGACACCTCGGTGATTGGTCGGCGGCGGCAATCTTTTGAGTTACAAGGAAATTAGGAATGGGGTTTTGGAGCAGTAAAATAAAATGGGGAGAACTATGTATTGCAGATAAAGTAGAGCATTTAGAAGTAACAGAACCTCTTTCGATAGCGGCAAGCTTGTAGGAAATAGTGAGCTCTAGTCTTGGAACTTCAACAAACGGGATCTAGGAGCTCCAAACTTTTTGATCTTGTGCTAATGAAGTCAACTAAAAATGTGCTGTTTTCAAAATATTACAAAGCCTTGACCTAGATCAGCAAAGGTAATTACAATTGATAAATCATCGGTAACTTAGTCCAACGAAGAGTTGGGTTTGAAAAACTCCAAGGGGTCCCTAAGCTTATCAATATCAAAGAGGTACACTTTTCAATAGAGCTGGCAGTCATTTCAGGAGAAGCTGATTATATGGGGATTCTAGCAAGTTTTGAGAAAACAGAGCAAAAAACAATCACACATCAACGAAGAGCACTAATCCAAAACAAGTGGATTCTTTGAAACAGGCAAAAAATCTTGCTACAAACACAAATGCCTGCCTAATGGACGGACCAAGATTTGATCTACCCAAGACTGCTCTTTTTCGCAGAGGGTTACTGTAGGCAGTAGATCGGATCGGAGAACCCTTTGATATTTACCATAAACCGTCGATACTGTGAGAGAGAGAGAAAGTAGGTCAAAAGATGGAGAGACGAGATTGTGGGATGGATGGTCCGTACACCCTGCGGATAGGGGAATTGGTCAAGAATTGAGATAGGATTTTTGGTTTGTTTATAGCTGTCCTGGAACACTGTTTTACAGAGTTTCCTTATTATTTCCTTATCAATATTCACTTTCTGTGCTCTTTTCTGAAATTCAGATTCACTGTTTCTAATTCAGTCGTTTTTGACCTAGTTTCCTTGATCTTTCCCGTTCTATTTCGTTTTTTCTCGGTTTTTCGGGGTTTGCAAAGATTCCTCAACTACAGTACCCCGTTTTCTTCGCTGTAGGTCTTTGTGATGAATCGAATGTCACGTCAAAATGAATTATTCCCTTTTTCTTGCGATTGGCGGTTTCCGATTCGATTCCTTAACGGGTGGTCTAGTAGCCGACAAGAACAGAACAGTACAATTTGAAAGAAAGATGTACTTTTGATCAGGATGAGAAAACTGGTCCGAATTATTCTTCGAAATCATGGACTTTTTGAATGGAAAATTTGAAACCGAAAATAAATTTTTGAAATTGAAGCAAAGTCAAAATGTTTACTGATCTAACTGCTAGCTCTGTTCAAAAAATTCAGCGATTTGGAATCAAAATGTATGATAGGCAATTTTCACAGTTCCAAAAGATTGTTTTTTTTCGAGTTTCAGATTATCTACTGCTTCATATGATTAAAAAATCAACTGGTAGATCTTTTGTAACCATCTTTTCTGGGTTTCTTTTCACTGTTTCTTTGTCTTTGCCCGTTTCAAAGTGTTTATAACAGAACAGAGAAAAAAAAGGAGTTGATACAGTTCTGTAGAGTAGATGCAAACACTACGAAAACAAAAAGTTTTCAGTTTCAAAGTAACAGGAAACAGAGGAAAAATGAAGCACACTAATGGGTTTTCCTTTCCTGGACATAATACGCTTACCTGAACAAATCGTTAGGATCCTTGAGAATGAATAGTTTTTCAGAATTCCGCAGTTTCAGAACCAACATGAGTACCAGCGGTGCTAGCGAATACAAGTGAAAAGAACTGGTAACCAGTTTCTAATTGCAATTGCCCTCTTGCCTATTATGTATGGCGTCTGCAACTGGAACAATCCAGTTCTCACATTCAAATATCACCACTGTGTGTTTTTTGCTGACCTACATACCTAGATAACGATCTTTTTGTTCTCTAACTATAAAAAACAAATAACTGCAAAAAACACCTCGAAAAAACGGCTGAAAATCCAAATTAACGCATAAATTATGCGGTCTATAAAATCCGGATATAATCCGGTTATATAAAGCAAAGAAAATGAAATGATTCGAATGGTTTCGAAAAAGTTGGAAAAAAAACTCTGCGACCTATATGATAGTGATGTTTGACTAGGTTTGACTAGACAAGGAAGTGATAAGATAGCATAGTGATGCAAAGCAAAGAAACAAGAAAGCATCAAAGAACATTTCTAAATCCTAAAGGAATCATTTGATCAATGTAAATGAATAAGATCCACAGAAGGGAAAATACTGAAACTGTACTCATACGAATATGATCGAGAAACCTAATTGTAAGCAATGAAATCCTCAGGGAATACAAAATTTCCGTTGAAACAATCACTTCGTGGATTACTTGGATTGACACCTATAACATAAAACTAGAATTTGTCTTGAAACAGAAACTTCTCCAGTCTGAATAGAATAATAGAAGCACACCTTACAGAAGAGATGAGCAAACTTTGAAACAGGCACGAATAGGATTTTTGATAGTCATTTGCATTTCACAAGATTATTGTTGAAACTTTGAAAATTGCATTGATATCTGTTTCAGGAAACAGTGAAAGTTGTAAGATCAAGCTGATTTCATTATTAGAAAATACAATGTTCATCTTCTTGCTGAATTGAACGGTTTTTTGTTTATGTGTGAACATCCATCGCTAATTGGCAAGATTCTAATAGTTGGAACTCTCTCTGTTTCAGGAAACAGTGATAGTTGTGAGATGGTTGAAAATAATAGTGACGCTCGGATATTCATTATCGAAACTAATAAACTTCAATGCTGAAAAAACGGTACATAAGGGGAATCAGAAAGCAATCTTCACTATCCAAACTGTAGAAAAAAAGAACACACTTTCATCCAATGACCAGGTTCAAACAGTAACAAACTTTTCGGTTTCAAGAAACAGTGAAAATTGAGAGATATCTGTGAATAGCAATAGACGACACTCTGTGGCTGACAAACCGTCCAACTGAAAGGAAAGTGAGCAAACAGATTTATCTGGCTGCAATGCTACAGTACCCCTGAACAACTTTGCACTCCTTCAATTCAAATCCCCAAAAAGACTTCCTAGGCGCCAAAGAGTCCGGCCCCATCTCTGGCTCATCCCTCATGAATAGGCTAATGACAGGTACCATGTAAATTGCACCTCATCTTTTCCATCGCCAAGGACACCCGTTTCCCCGTAAAGTGCTCTGCTCCGAGCAATCGGCTTTGTTCCATTATTCATTCTTTTCGTTTTGAAACATATACAATTGTTTCTCTGTTCCTCCTAGTAAAAGCCTTCTACGAGATGATGGAGTCTTCTAAATGGAATCTCTTGGTTCTTGGGATCTTTATTTCCTTGATTTCGGTTTCTAAAAGTCAAGGATTCCCTGATTGGGGACCACCAAGAAAGCCAAAAGTGGTACAGTGGCAGTTTCCAATGGATGAGGTAAATGCACCATAACCTAACTTTTTTGCTTCAATTCCCTCATTTTCTTTAGAGAATCCAATGCCCGAACCCTTCTAAAACCCTTCAAATCCTCTACCTCGTCCTTAAATCCAAATTCGCCAAGAATATCGTCAATCTACAAGTCGAAAAGGTGGCATTTGCAAGGGATTGGAAGACAGTGATGGTTCCAACGATCATGAATCTTTATCCGGATCTCAGAGTGTTTTTGGTGTGGTTTGATGGGAAGAAGGTAGGGGTTTCATGCTTTAAAAAGGTTCAAGGTCCCTAAAACTCAACGACTTTCAGAAAATCGCCCTGGTCTCCGCGGACATCACCACTACCCTTTCCTCCCCTTTGAAACCATTCCTCTTCCCTGACATTGATCTAGTGGCTTTTCTGCACTGCTACGATGTTGCTGACACTAATTGGGAGAAAACTGGTGATAAGATTATTGTGGAGAGCTTGGAAGTGGCCTTAAAAGAGCCAAGAGAAGGATTTGAGGGTCAATGTCGCACGGAAGAGGAGTGTGAGCTGGTCAAACGGGTGATACGATTTGTGGAGAAGCACAAGCCGAAAACCCTTCCGCCTTATGCACCACTTGGAGGAGTTGCAGCCAAGGGGCAGTATTTGCAATGAAGTTTTTCTATTCATATTCAAATTGATGAAATCTTTATCTTTGTGCATGTTTTCTTGGGTCATATCTCTGCTCTGAGTTATCCTTTTGAGCCCATACTTTGCAGAGGCATTTTACACATATCCGAAACAGTTTCTGTGTATTTTCAAAGCAATTGGAGCAAATTGAAGCTCTCTAGAGCAAGTTTTCTGATTTGCAGCGTTTTTTTCAATGGCGCGATCACCTTTTTCAGCGACCAGGAGTCGCCGAAAAACCGCAAAAACACCGCGCTCCTCACCGCACTTCGCCTCCATGCCACCAATTGCAGTGGTGGCGCAGCTGGCAACGCGCCAGTCTACCAATTTCAGGGTCACAGGTTCAATCCCCACCACCATCAAACTTTTTTTCTTTCGTCCTAGGAAGATTCAAACACCTTTTTGCAAACTTTCATTCAATTTGAACTTATCCAAATCCTACAAGCAGTCGATAAAAGAGCAGTAGATGTTGTTGATCTTCCTGGAAACACTTCAAAATTCTAACTCGATGAAAATTTGACTTACTGTCCCTCATAAACATACTCCCCACTCCCATCACAAGTCAATGTCCCAAATCCCTGCGCTGTATCCGATGATCCAATAACAATAGTCCCGTTATCAGTAACCCCCTTCAAAGATATCGAGATACATATTGTTTGAGCGGATCTAAAGCATCTGATGAAGGTGTTCAAGCATCCATCGACTATGGTTGAACTGTGTTCATCGGGTAGGGAGAAATCACTGGTTTCGGGGAGTAGAAGGGGCTCGTATTCACAGGATTGGCACTTCTGAGAGGGAAGGGTTTTAGCTTTTTGGGTAGAGAGGAAGAAAAACTAACTAACTTCACAGGAGCTGGATTCAGTGGTAGCTAATATACAGATGAGAAGGGTTATTAGGGAAAGAGACAGTGGGGATTTCATTTTGGTTTATGTATCAGTTTGTTATAATTTTTGGGAACTGATTAGAACACTCATTTGCAAGTATAATCAGCCTCATATCTATCGCAACGGTTCTCTACAGTTCATGAACTTCTAGAACTTTTTGTGATGCTGTTTCATTGAATGTAGGTTAGGGTACAAGGTCTCAAAGAGTCCTGGGACTTTCTGAAAAGCTCCAAATCTTTCAGAACATCACCCAAAACGGCCTAAACACCGTTTTTTCCAGTATGTATCAACTGCACCGAGAATGGATGAAAGTTTGGAGAGAGCTTATCAATCGGACTTCCTGTATCTTTGACCTATCTTTCTTCTAATGAAGATATTGATTCGAAATTTCCGTATTTCGGCTCTAAACACCAAGCTCCATGGATCCTTCCGCATCTCCATAACAGCCCGCTCCGTTTCTAGGCAATTGGCTCTTTCTTCTCCGAAAATCCCCCAATCTCGCTTTCATTTGCTTCAATTTCCCCTTACAAGCACTCAAACTCAAATCTTCTTCTCCTCAACTTTTCCAAAGATGTCTCCTTACATCCTCTCCCTTCTTGGCGTTCTGATGGTTTTGGCTAATGTGAACATGGCGGATTACTTGGTAGGGATCCTTTCTGTTTTGTAGAATCAGAATGATTTGTTTCAGAGCTCTAAGGTTTTTTTGTTCCCGGATACTTGTGTTACCACCACCACAACCACCACCACGAAAACAACGACTACGACCGTCAAGCCAACTACCACCACTACCAGCATTACAACTTCAACTGAACCGGTGAGTCTGAACTCAAAGATACAGCTTCCAACTGAACCAGAATTCGACATTTTAGGTGGCCAATGCCACCAGGACCGTCACCACGACTGCTTCCACCTCTACTTTAGCTTCTACTACCAATAACTCTACGAAAAGTTCGTCTACTACCTCCGGAAAATCCCAAGGATCCTCATCGTCTATTGAAACAGTCAGTCCATAAAGTTTCAGAGATCTAGAGGGTAGCTATTGGGTTTCTAGAGCTTCACGGCGACAGCTGGAACAACGGGAACTATTGAAACAACTGGATCTTCCTCTTCTTCACTGGAAACGTCTTCTGGAGCTCCAATGTCGTCTGCAACTTCTGGATCCTCTTCATCATCGACTTCTGGGTCTTCTACTAGATCTTCAAGCGTCCCTACTTCCGACCCTTCCACCTCTACTCTAGGATCTTCTTCATCTACAGGTTCTACCACATCTTCTGGCTCATCTGACTCCACTACTACCTCCGGATACTCCTCTTCCACTGGTTCCTCTAGTTTTACTGGCCCCACCGACTCAACCACCACTGGTTACTACTCCACTACTTGGGGTTTCAGTTCCACCGGCTCCACCGACTCAACAACTACAGGATCCTCCTCCTCTTTTGGATCTACCAATTCGACTACCTCCGGATCTTCTTCAAGCTCTTCCAGCGGCTCTACCCAATCCTCTCCAGCTTCTCCTACCCCGTCTACCCCTCCATCGTCCCCTAGAACCTCTTCTGATCCTTCTAGCCCCTTTTCCCCATCTACTGATCTCTCCTCATCTAGCCAATCCACTAACCCATCAACATCTAGTCAATCTACCAACGCCACCTCTAATACACCATCCTCTCCGCCCACCTCATCCACCTTCAAGTTTCCAGAAACCTCATCTACTTCTAGCTCATCTAGCTCATCTTCCTCAACTTCAGCTCCTTCTTCTCCTTCTTCCGATGCTTCCTCCACCTTGACTAGTTCAACTCCTCTATCTGACACCTCTGCTCATACCTCCTCCTCCTCGTCTACTGATCGTTCTAGCTCTTCGGGATCCTCAGCGGGAACTTCCACCCAATCTTCATCTCCTGGAACCTCATCTACTCCACCTTCTTCCTCAACAACAATCTCTAGATCTACTTCTGAATCCACTGAATCCTCTGCATCCTCTGGTCTGGAGTCTAGCACTGAATCCTCCATCCCGACTACTTCTTCTGAAGCTCCTGGATCTTCGGGATCCACTGAACCTTCTGAAACCACCTCTTCCTCTACCCTAGGATCTTCTTCCACAGATTCAACGACTGCTGAATCCCTAGCCTCCATCTCTTCTTTCCCTGCTCCATCCTCTCCTCCATCTTCCACCGGATCCATCTCAACTCCTCCAGCTCTTTCTCCAGCTCCTTCTTCTGCTGAACCTAGCTCCACCTCATTCTCTTCAGCTGCCCCATCGACTGCTCCGACTGCTCCAGAACCCACATCTAGCTCCTCAACCTCTCAAACCACATCCTCTTTTGAAACAACAAGATCCTCCTCATCCGGAACCCCTTCCACACCTCCACCATCTACCCCGATTCCTTCGACGTCTTCTCAGGATCCTTCAACATCGCTATCTTCTTCTGTAGCTCCATCTTCCTCTTCCTCATCAATTTCTAGCACTTCTTCTAGCTCCAAAGGATCCCCAATTCCAACTTCCACCTCATCCCAAGCACCATCTAGTTCCTCCAGCTCATCTAGCTCATCTTCTTCTTCCACCCAAACATCCAATGATCCTTCCACCACCACCATTTCCTCCTCTCCAGCCCCTTCCTCTCCCCCACCTACCATTCCTCAAACTTCCAGTTCCCTTGATTCTTCCACCTCCACCTTAGGATCCTCCCCACCTATGTCTTCCGATGCTTCCACATCTACCCAATCAACCCTTTCAACCTCAGGATCTTTAGAAACTTCTGAATCTACCATACCTTCATCCCCAGAAGCCCCGAAAACATCTGTAACCCCATCTACCCCAATTCCATCTAGTCCAGGATCTTCTGATCCTTCTACTGATCCTTCCACCTCTACCCCATCCCGTACCACTTCTCCAACCCTTTCCCCAACTCCTCCATCAACTCCAACGCCTTCACCAACACCTCCAGGATCTTCTTATCCTTCCACCTCCACCTCCTGCTCCGGATCTTCTTGTTGTAAGTTTTCCTGCTAGATCCTGAACCTCAAAACCATTCTTCCAGCCTCCGCCACCTCCTTCTCCTCCCTAATCACCACTAGCCCACCTTCCTCCAAACCCAAAATCCTTCAATGCAAAGCTCTAGACAACTCGGGAACCGAGAATGATGTCATTGACTATTCAGTAAGGAAACACTCCCTTTTTTGGATCTCCCTGTTTTCAATTTAGCGCAAAATCTGCCGAAACAATTCTGCTCCTTTTCCAAAACAAGTGAACTTGAAACTTGACAAACAACTGCGAAAGATCATGTCATTCAAGACGGTTAGAACTCTTCCTAACACTGCTTTCTGGGATCATAAAGTGAACGATGAGATTGAAGAGGAGTTTCCAGAGCAGGGGTATTTGATTGTAAAGTTTTCGCCGAATCAGGTAAGCTATTAGAACCTTGGGGACCCTCCCAACCTCATCTAATCTGAAACTTCCAGGAATTCGCTCTGATGACCCTAGAACGCAATTCCTGCTCCACAGACCTTGACGATTGCGCGCCATTTGCATTTGAACAGATTATGGAGATAAAGTACTACATGTGTGTGCCAAGTATCAGTGCAAAGGATATAAAGGCGAAGGTGATCAAGGACGTGTTTTGCAAGTCTATTGGCTGTTTGAATGAGCCGAATTGATGTTCTGTTTCATCGGGGTTTTGTGTGGGTTTTGGATTTCTTATTGTTTAGATTAGTGAGGTAATAAAGGAATTGTTAACAAGAATTGAAGCTTGAAAGACCGAGATCAGGGGGGATTTCAGGGTTTCAGAGCAGCCTGTTTCACGATACCAAGATATGAGAGAAAAGGAGCACACTGGAATCATCTTGGAAAAGGATCGGGCTTTTGAATCTTGAGTCATAGAATCTGGGATTCTATGATTAGAGTGTGATCTAGACAGTTTTATCAATTTCTAGATTATCTAGGAGAATCTAGGCCAACCGAGACGTCAACTGGAAGGATCTCAAAAAAAGCCTGCAGTTAGGAAACGAACCTAGATTGATCTGAAGGCATAATGCTGGAAACCTTCACTCTGTTTCAACTGATCTTGAAGTCTGTTGGGTCTAAATTAGACCTGATTCGCTCCATTTACCACATCCCAACTTCTTCTTCCCTTGATTTTTCCACCTCCACCATTCATAAGATCCTGTCCACCTATGTCTTCTGATGCTCCAACTCCGTCTATGCAAGGATTCTTTGAAACTTCAGAGTTTCTAGAATCCTCGGAGTCTCCATCCGCTTCATATCAAGGATACAGTGAAACTTTTGGACCTTCTAAGTCTTCTGAATCTACAATTCCAGCTCAAAACCTAGCCTAGACATGATCTTTCCAGCTACACCATTCAAAGAATCCTGTCCATCTATGTCTTCTGATGCTTCCACTCTATCTATCCAGGAAGTTTTCAAGACTTCTGAATCTCTAAAGTCCTTGGAACCTTTATCCACTTCATTTCCAGGATCCAATGAAACTTTTGAGTCTTCTGAATCTGCGATTCCAGCTCAAAACCTAGCCTAAACATGCTCTTTCCACATCAACCATTCATTAAGATCCTGCTCTACTACGTCTTTTGATGCTCCTACTCCATCTACCCGAGGATTTTTTGAGACTTTGAAGTCTCTAGAATCCTCTGAATCTCTGTCTGCTTTATTTCAAGGATCCAATGAAAATTTTGAAGCTTCCAAATCTTCTGAATCTGCAATTACAGCTTGAAACCTAGCCTAGATATGATCTTTCCACCTCCACCATTCATAAGATGATGTCCACCTATGTCTTCTGATGTTCCGTTTCCATCTACCCAAGGTGTTTTTAAAACTTCTGAATCCCTAAAGTCTTTGGAACTTTTATACACATCATTTCCAGGATCCCTTGAAACTTTTGAAGTTTCTGAACTTGCGATCACAGCTTGAAACCTAGCCTAGACCTTGTCGGCTTACTTCAAAGGCACGTTCCTGTTTTCCCTGAAAACTTTTTTCATGTTTACGAGCACTTTAGGCCTACTCAGCTTTGACCCCGCCTTCCAGTTTTACAACCGGTTATACAACTGTTTCAAATCAGTTACTAGGTTACTAAAAGGGGCTTCAACCCCTGTGCGCATTCTTATGTTCCCCATTCACTTTGAGAAAAAGCTCTTGGAAAATGGGCTATCTTCTCAAGATCCTTCTCTCTTTGGCTGTTTTCATGAGCTTCTCAGCAATCACCGAAGTTCAAGCTCAAAAAGCGAATAAGTGGGGAGGTGTGGATCTTCCCCGGCATCAGGTGGGTCTCTAGGTCATTTGGAACAGACAATAGAAGTTTTAGGAGCATGTATTCACTCCCATGCGTGTCCAGAAGAAGCCCCTTATCGAATGTGACTTCACAAAATGTAAGGATAAATGGAATTTTCATGTGGAAGATTGTCAGAGGAAGAATCATATGGTTAGTTAGACCCTGAAACGGGGGAAAAAGGGGTTTCTGTTTCAAATTGACATCAATTTTGGGTGCTTTTCAGTTCACAACTCCATACAACATTTTGGAGATCTTCTGGATCAATGTGATTTGCCCTGCTTCTGAAGCGCTTTTTCAAGGTTTTCCAGCTTCTCAATGGTTCTCGTTGGATTCTGGAGCATTTTCTAAAGCTCCAAAGTCATCTGGAATCTCTAAATCAAAGTCTTTTGAGGATTTGAAGGATTCGAAGGACCATGAAGAATCTAGAGCAACTCCTAAAATCGATGAGAGTGATTGGAAAGTCTTTAAAAAGAATGGAATTTGTGGTATGTCATTTCAATGTTTCATCTCAATTGGATGCTCAATTTTGGGTTCAGAATACTTCACATTACCTTCTGACTTTCAAGAAACATTGCCAGGGTCTGGGTCAAGTTCTGAATCCTCCAGATCTTTAGAATCATTGTCATCTCTTTCTGAATCCTATGGTATGTTTTCAACATTAGTAAGCACTTCTATGACATTCTCTTGTGTTTCAGATGAAACAGAAACTTCTTCGGATTCAAATGATCCTGATGAGTCTTCGGAACCATCTGGTACGTTTTCTAAGCCCCTTACCACAGTTGAATTCCTTGTTTCCTCTCTGTTTCAGAATCTTCTACATCATCTTCTGAACCTCAAGGATCATCGTCAGATTCCGAGGTGCTTTACGAAACCCCTGAAACCTTGGACTTTGAGCCAATACCCGAGAGTGCAATCTGCAATTATCCTTATCAAGATATACCGTTTTCTGAACCTGCTGGTAGGTTTTTTGAGTCTTTAGCTTCATCTTCCACAACATCTTCAGAATATCATGGATCATCGGCGGCATTTGAAACTACTTTTGAACTGTTGGGTAGGGATTCAACATTAGAGAACACTTCCATAACATCATTTTCTGTTTCAGATGAAGATGAAACAGAAACGTCTTTTGATTCTTATGAACCTGCTTGGGCTACTTCTCTATTTCCTGAACCTTCTGGTATGTTTTCTTAACTCTCTACCACATCTGAATCCCTTGTTTCCTGTGTTTCAGAAGCTCCTACATCATCTTCTGAACCTCAAGGATCATCGTCAGATTCCGAGGTGCTTTACGAAACCCCTGAAACCTTAGACTTTGAGCCAATACCCGATAGTGCTTTCTGCTACTATCCTTATAATGGTCCATAAGTACTACCAAGTTCTCAATGAAGTTTTACCCTGTTAACTTTCCTGTTACCCATCTCGATGATTGCTTTTTTAACATTATCTAGATACTCGAAGTTATGTGGTAACAGTAAACAATCTTTACTTTCAAGTTTCCCACTTCACAGCTTCAAAGACATCAGAAAGTCATCTAGCAAAAAGTGATCTTCTCCTCGAAATCCTCCTCTTCCTTTTCCGGGTATTCATTGTCAAAACTGTTCCAGCAAACATGATAAAAGATCTTGTCAATCTCTTCAAAGTGGAATTGAGGGCAATCTGATTTATCCGTCTTGCAGTTGTTGTAAAGAGTACTGGACATCAAGGCGATATTCTAAAAAGTTGAGAATCAGTGATAAGAAGATCGAGAAAACTCTACCTGATTCCCTCTATACTGCACACTAAACACATTGAGCTCTGGAGCAAACTCCCTGTAGAGATCTAGACTCTGATTGTTCCAAGTATGAACATCCATGTACTTTAGAACCTTGTAGTACATGATCCGGAAGTATGCGGGCTTTGGGGCCCTAGAGAAATGGGCTTCAGAGAAATTGGGGTATTGGGTACAGATTCCAGAAGCTAATCGGGCGTTTTTCATGATTTCCAGGTCAGGGACGCCTTGGCAAAGTGGTAAGGGGGTTGAGTTTGTTGGTGCTGCGGTCGTTGTTGGAACAGTAATGGTTTCTTGGGGTTCTGGGGTGGTTTGTGTGGTTGGTGAAACAGTGGAAGAAGGAGTAGGAATCGTTGAAACTGGGGTAGAAGATGATGGAATTGAGCTAGCTGACGTAGAAAGTTTTGGTGTTGATGGGGAACTTGAGATAGAGCTCACAGAAGATGCTTTTGTTGAAGAAGCAGTGGAGCTAGATAACGTGAAACTTGAAGCAGTTGAACTGAAGCTAGAACTTGAGCTCTCAAAAGATCTTGTTGTTTGGATGGAAGAAGCAGAAGACGGAAGGCGATCAGAAGAAGAAGTAGTAGGCGTTCTAGTTGTGGAAGTAGACAATAGGGAAGTTGAGGATTCAGAAGTTAGCCTTGAAGTTACACTGGAGCTTTTACTTGTACTTGGCCTTTGGCTTGAACTTGAAACAGTCAAAGTTGAAGGTAATGTGGAACTTGAGTCTTCCTGATTCAGAGTGGTTATAGTTGAGGAAGAAGTTGAGATTGTCGATGGAAGTTTGGAGCCAGGTGTTGTATTTGAACTTGAATTTGAAGACTGAAAGTTTAGAATTATCTATCTTTTTTCAACTGTTTCTGAATGATTTTTTGATCCACTCACTTTACTAGAAGACTTTGCCGGATGATCAGTCGCACTTGTAACAGTAGAAGAAGAAGGATTTGGTGTGGAGGGCTAAAAATGGGTTGTTATAGATTTTCTAATATTTTCCAGGTCTACAAAGGACATCGTAAAAGTCCTAATCAATGGTTTTCTAACTAGTCATTCAGATTAGGATCCCCTGTTTATTGCCAGCCTCCTCCCCGTTTCCCTAACAATGACAGGGTCTTCTTTGTGTCTATGGTTGTACAACCATTACAGCCCTTGTTCTCTAGGCCTAGGTCTAGTGTTCCAAGGTCTAGTACTTTCTCAGTTATAGATTTTCTAATAAATCTCCTGTCCCTGAACCTAATAAACCCCACAACAAGACCTTACAGTTTCACTAACCTTTGTTGTAGATTGACTGGAACTTTGGCTAGTCAATTCATTGTTTGATCTTGAAACACTAGTTGATGTCGTAGAGATTGGAGAAGATGTTGATGTTGATGGAGAAGTCGATTGAGTCTAAACCATTCAATTCCCGAAGTTTTTTCTCTGTTTCAGATGGGTTATCTTACTGTTGATGTGTCAGATGAGGTAGTTGGTTTGGTAGAAATTGAAGAACCGTTAAATCCACTGGTTACTTTTTTGGTAGAGGGCACTGAAGACGTTGGAGATGAAGATGAAGATGTTGTCATAGATCTTGGGGAACTAGATTGTCCGTTTGAAGCCCTTGAAGTCGAGGACAAGGTACTAGGGATATTGGAGGTCACACTCAGAGTAGACGGTACTGTAGTTGATCCAGTAGAGCTAGGTGTTATAGGATTCGATGAATTTGTAGAAGGATCCATAGCTTCAGTGGTCACAGAACTAGTGGATTGGCTACTAGCCCTCGTAGAAACAGTAGATGTACTAGTACTGGACTTTGTGCTAGGCGCATTAGTAGTAGTGGTAGGTGTCTCACAATCAATTGGGAAACGGTATTTGCCCTGAAAATGAGATATCAGATCAAAATCCTATGGAAAATGACTCACATAGTAATCTCCAGGAGGTCTAGTGGTAGTTGGAAAAGCCGTTGAAGTAGGGGTGACAGTTGAAGGTTTGGTTGATGAAATAGATGACGTTGTAGTATTCAAGAAGCTTAGTTTAGTTGAAGCTTGAGAAGACGTGGAGGAGTTGACAGAAGGCATTATGGTGGTGTTTAGAATAGAAACAGTGGCTCCAGAAGCTCCAGAAGTCGTCAAACTTGAAGATGAAGGAGAGGTTGCATTCAGAGCACTTGTAGAACTTCCAGAAGCCATTGTGCTGTTCAGAACTGTCGAGAACGAGGTAGAAGATGGTGTTGAAGAAGTGGAATTCGCCGTAGCAATCGTCGCAGTAGTCCCTAGACTAGTAGTTGTCTTTCCAGTTGTAGTTGAAACAGGACATGCTGTTGGAAACTTGTAGCCGCCCTGAAAAACGACGAGGCTTTGTTTCAAAGGCAGTTAGCTCATGGTCCTGATCTTCTCAGATCTGGTGAAGAATGCCTAGCTGACCACTGATCCCTGAGATTCTGAGCCCAATAGGAAGGAAATCAAGGCCATTTTACCGTAGAGGTTCCTTTTGCCCTTCTTACTCACAAGATAGATCCCAGGAGGTTTCGTAGTTGTAGTTGGTTTTGATGTAGTAGTTGTAGATGGAGTGGTGGAGGTATTAGGAGCCATGGTAGTGGTAGTTGGTTTTGAAGTTGTCAATGTTGTTGTTGATGCAGTGGTTGATGTTGAAAACAAGGTAGAAGAAGACGTAGAAGATATCAAATTAGCTGAGGACGTGGAACTGGCTTTGGACGACGAAGTAGTGGTCCCTAGACTAGTAGTGGGTTTTCCAGTTGTAGTTGAAACGGGACATGTTGTAGGGAACTTGTAGTCGCCCTAAAATTTGAGATAAGCTTGGATTTGGAGAGCCTAGCATTTGTTATTGTAGCTCTAGATGAGCCTGGCATTCTGAGCTCAACAAGGCAAAAAATCAAGATTATTTGACAGAGGATCTAGCTTTTTCCCAGAAGCTAGAGCTCTATTTGAACCTTCTAACTCACAAAATAGATCCCAGGAGGTTTTGTAGTGGTCGTTGGCTTTGCAGTAGTAGTAATAGAAGGAGTGGAAGATGGAGTGGTAGAGGTACTAGGAGGGGTAGTAGGATCAGAGCAATCTTCAGGGAAGGTGTAGCCGGGTGTTGGCTGAAATTAAAGGGGTTAGAAGGGTGTCAAAATGGTGTCATTACCAAGTAGCTTCCTAGTTCAGTGATATTGTCGGGTGTAGAAGTACTAGATCCTGGGGTGGTCGTAGTAGAGCACTCCACATTGAAGTTGAAACCGGGAGTTGACTGAAAACTTCAATTTTTCTGTTTCTCTATGTTTCCATATTTTCTGGGGATCTATGTTAGTTCAATCATCACGTAGCTTAACGTCACTTGTCAGAAATTTCTCATCCTCCAAACCTCGGTTTCCACACAATGGAAACTTACCAGGAAAAGGATAAGAGTAGCCAATGGAAAATGAGGAATTCCAAGAGGAGCCATTAGTATAGTCATTTTTCAGATGAAAAACGCCGGAATTCCAAAGAAACGGCATCCAAAGATGTTATGGTTGAGTTGTAAACTGCCTAGCAACCAGGAGATTGGCTTGACGACAAGAGAAAAAAGGAAGATTGGAAGTTTCTGTTTGTGGAAGATGGACGTTTGGCGGCACTTGGACAATCAAAATGTGATTTTTACTGTTTCAATGAAAGGACATTGAAATTGTGATTTCTGGGGTTTCATTGAGGACACATCATAAAAAAAGTTTTGGAGCCATACGCCTATTGAATGATGCTTTTTTTCATAAATTTTCAGTAAATTTTGAAACAGTAACTGTTTGGTGCGTGTTTTCTTGATCTAGCAGAAAGTAGAAAATCAATTTTTACCCGATTATGCACAGAAAACTAAGACTGTACTCGTCCCATTGACTTATCCAGTTCCAGAACTGTTTCAAGAATCACTGAAACTGAAACTTTTTAAAACCCATTTAGTATGTTTTTTGTATCGTCAGTCTATTTTATACCTCCTTTCCATGGAGATCTTGTTGCGTAGAGATTTGAGGTTTTTGGATCACACTGCCGGTTTATGATACTACATATTTTGAACACACGAATTAGCAATTCTAATTGTAACTGCAAACATTTGATGTAATATGTCGTTTCACAATTTTATCTACAGCACATTCCCCATGATGCATCTGTTCACTAAAATACTTTTCTATTTCGTATGTCTAACTACAGTTTTGTCAAAAACATGTGAAGTATGTTGAAAATTTACATATTTGAGGAGTATGAAGACTTTTTCAGCACGAAAACACCACTCCAGGAAACTGTAAGTACCTAATTTCAAAAGCACGATTTCGTTTTTCGATGTTGTTATTCAGATTGTGGACAATGTAACTATACATCTTTGACAACTCCACCAACAGAAATTGACTCTGAACTTCCAAGTGAAACAGAGTAATTTTTCGACAAATTTCCTGATATTTAGCAGTGTTTCTTCTAGAGAACGTACCTACGATGGAAATTGTCGTTCAATGTTCACTCGATGCTTCAGAACCCCACAAACGTTTTGTATGTCTGTTAGTTTGAATGTAAGCAGGAAAAAATCAGTGTAGAGTATCCATTTCGATGTATTTCTAAAGGTTGTCACATCGAATGGATCTATGAAAATAGGAGTGTCAGACACGACTCAAGGATACGCGACTATTCAGTGTAATAGTGATGGAGAGTGGACTTTTGAGGGAACGTAAGTTCAGTGAAGTATCAGTATCAAAACTAAAGATGTTTTTCAGGCCAATCACTCGCATTTACTGCATCTTTGACACTTGTTTCTAATTCTTGAAGTTGGAGACTTGAAATGATTGTTTCTAATAGGTTCCAAACCTTCTTTTCTATCTAATTTTTGCCAATAAAACATGAAAAAATCAGTCCGAAAACGAGAAAACACCAAAAAACCGATTTCGTGGCGAGACCCGCCGAGGGCCACTTCTCGTGATCACAGAAAAACATAGGTTAGACAGTTTTAGACCCATTTTTTTGTTGATAATATTGATCAAATAGCATTCGTGAAAAACAAGGACTCATTACCATCATTCAAAAGGTATCAATCTTCATATCTCCTTGAAACAGTCATTTCTAACTTTCACATTGATAACACTTTTTCAATAAAAACCCCACAATTACAGCAAACAATCACTAAAAGTACAGTAAACCCTAGTAATCACCGTTCCATTATACTCCCAATTCCCCTTGCTATTACACTCAACAGTTCCAAATGCTTGGGTAGTCGTGCCTTCTCCGATTTGCACAGTTTCACTAGATCCTTCTAATTCTCCCTGAAATCAAATCCTACTTATCTGATTTGGAAAGAATTTGTTCCTTACATGCAGCATAACACTAAAACAATGAGTAGTCTCACTTCGAAAACATCTCATGTACTGGGTCTTGCAGTTATTGGCGTTTCCTTCTCTGAAGAAAAAGGGAAGATAGGTAAAAATTAAAGAGCCTTACTCAAATTGACTAGGTAACTCTGAATCCGGAACATTCTCGGGTAGAACAGCGATATCTGCATAGTTACAAGTGGTGCAATCTTGCTGAAATGTTTCATAAGTCCAGAAGCATGTGTTTCAACTAACGTTGCACTCTCGAGAGTTTGCAGTGGTTATCAATGTGAATAGAAACATGAAATATCACGTGTTCTCCGTAAGACTCGAGCAATGAGTGCCCTAGAGGCTGATTTGTTGTTGACGGTGTAGTATGGGTCTTCGGTAACCCCTATGCACAGTTTTGGGTCATGAGTCCCTCTTATCATGATTCTGTGGGGGGTCCAAGGGGACCTTTTTCGAAAAAAAAAATTTTAAGGAAAAATTCTAGAAAAATCAGGGAATGTTTTTGGGTGCAAAAATAGGTTTTTCACAAAGTTTCCCATTCTAAAAAAATATTTTGACAAAGTTATAGCCCAAAAACATCAATTTTTTGGATTTTCGGGTGTTTTTTGATGTTCAACCGGTTTTTTCGAAGCTTAGGAGGCAGAGCTCCTTGTTTTATTTGACGGTTTATTGTGCCTTAACATATCGGCTTTCAAA
>LR538233.1:498838-632956 GCA_900883565.2 Caenorhabditis panamensis
AAGGAGCTCTGCCTCCTAAGCTTTGAAAAAACCGGTTGAACATCAAAAAACACCCGAAAATCCAAAAATTGATGTTTTTGGGCTATAACTTTGTCAAAATATTTTTTTAGAATGGGAAACTTTGTGAAAAACCTATTTTTGCACCCAAAAACATTCCCTGATTTTTCTAGAATTTTTCCTTAAAATTTTTTTTTTTCGAAAAAGGTCCCCTTGGACCCCCCACAGAATCATGATAAGAGGGACTCATGACCCAAAACTGTGCATAGGGGTTACCGAAGGTCTATACTACACACCTGCAAAATATCTAAGCCCTAGCTACATTTTGAACCCCTAAGGCACGAACCACTAGAGTCATGCTCCAACCTTACAGAGAACATGTTATATAGCATGGTTTTTATTATTATCCAGAAGTCGACCACTAGTCACAGTGGCTTGACTAATTTGAAATGCAAATTTTGAAATAGAAAAAATCGAAAAAATTGAATGATTGATCAAATCGGTTTTTTGTTTTTTTCTCGTTTTTGGACCTACTTTTTTAGATTTTTTCTGATGAAAACGGATAGAAAAAAGAATTTGAAATCTAGAAATGGTTCATTCGACCAGAATTATTGCTTTTTTTCATTGTGAATTACTCATTTTTGTAATTTTTCAGCCAAAATCACAAAATCTGAAAATTTCAGCTAAAAAACTGAACAGTTTTGGTTGAACTGACTATCAACCGGTTTCAAATTCTCTATTCTATCCGAATTCATCAAAAAAAAATTTGAAAAAATTGGTTCGAAATCGAGAAAACAGCGAAAAACTGATTTCGTGGCGAGACCCAAATTCCACCTACCTCGGCAAGAGCCTATATTCAGAGAAAACTTTCAGATGTCGTGTTTTTGGGTAAAAAGTTACAAAAATGGGTATTTCGCAATGAAAAACAAACAAATTCCGGTGAAATTAGCTGTTTGTAGGTTCCAAATCCTCTTTTCTATCTGTTTTTACCAAAAAATCGAAAAAAATCGATTCAAAAATGAGAAAACACTAGAAAACCGATGATCCAATGCATCGTTTTTTTTGTGTTTTTCAAATAAAAATTTTGCAGAAAAGAAAAACTGACAAAGAACTGTTTATTGACACCATTACTGCTGAATAGTTGTATTATACTCATAACTTATCGAAAGTTGAAAATAAAATATTGAGATCAATTAGAATTATGGTTAGAATTATTCAATCGGAGAGTGGAGTGGAGTCTCTGGAAGACGAAGCAGTGGAAGAAGTAGATGTAGACTCCATATTTTCCATAAAAGCCAAGAGTTTCGAAACAAGATCAGCGTTCGCTTCAGCATCCCGACGTCTTCTCGCCGCGAACCAGACACGAACGCTATGCTCGGTTCTGGCATTGTCAGGTGTCATCGCATTGATACGAACGATGATTTCTTCTCTCTCCGCGATACTCGGCTGTTGGTTGATGTTGTAATAGGAGGTAAGCATCTCGGTCTGTTTCTCCGTGAAGTTTGTCTTCTTGATAGCTGGTCTCAAGGTGCGCAATTCCTCGAAAAGATGTGGATTCTGGTGACAGTTGAGGTAGATGGTTCCCATCGCCTCCTTGTATCCCTTTTTACGGCCAAGACGCTCCGGATTCCAGTAGAAATTGCTGTTGCATTGAACACCTAAAATTCGGTTTTTGGAATGTTTTACAATTTTTTGTTTCTGGGCGAATTTTCTCTTGTTTCATTGATAAATTTGAATAGAAAAAAGGATTTGAAACATAGAAACATTCAATTTGACTAGACTTATTGAGTTTTTCACTGCGAATTACCCATTTTCGTGACTTTTCGGCCCAAAACACGAATTCTAAAAATTCTCTATAAAAACTCAAAAATTCAGGTCAAATTTACTATTTCTAGGCTCTAAATTTTCTATTTTATCCATTTTCATCAAAAAACCTGTGAAAAATCGATATAGAAACAAAAAAACACCAGAAAACTACTTCCGTTGAGAATTTTGTTTCGACAATGATGCAAACGCGCTCTATTGCGAAACTTGGCGCCAAATCGGTTTTTTGGTGTTTTCTCGTTTCGGGATCGTTTTTCTTGAGTTTTTTCTGGTGAAATCAGATAGAAAAAGATATTTGAAGCCTGGAAATAGTTAATTTCGCCAGAAAATTTGAGTTTTTCATAGAAAATTTTTGGATTTCGTGTTTTTGGCGAAAAGTTGCTAAAACTGAAAATTTTCGGCGAAAAACTCAAAAATTCAGGTCAAACAAACTATTTCTAAGCTTCAAATTCCATTTTCTATCCGATTCAACCAGAAAAACTCTAGAAAGTCCATCAAAAAACCAAAAAAACGCAAAAAAAAACTGATACCCACCTGTGAGTTCGCCCATGCATCTCCGGCTCAGTCCAACCAATCCCATCGCCTTTTTCACATCCGTAAAACATTTCTCATTCGTTTGAGCCATGAATCTCTTGAGTCCATCGGGATCGTTGCATGTCAAGATTTGCTTGATCACATCTTCACGCGTTTTCGGGGTTTCCTCGTCGATTTGATTGAAATAAGTTTCAATTGAGTGGAAGTTGAATTTTGAGTGGGTTGTCATTGTGGTCTGAAACGTGACGAACAGTAACATGAAATAGAGATTTGGAAAGAAGAAAACGAACGGAAAGTGAAACTGAAACGTTAAAGGGTATCGATTAAGTCACTGACCAGTAAGATGCAGTGAATGATGAGTGAACCATCTGGCAATGTGTCCCACTCGCCGCGTTGCTCCTAAATATCGATGGTAATGTTCAATAACCTTAACAAAATAGATCAATTGGTGGTTGTATAGGTCAAACCGGAAAGGTGTAGGAAACAATTGACGTTGTGACAACTTGGCAGGTCCAGGAGGTAAGGTGACTGAAACCGTTTAGGGCACTATAACATTCTTCCATTGTATTGATAAGGTTTTGACTAGGTGATCAGTAATTCGACTTTTGTTCCCTGTTTCATCACTTATTCATCAACAATCTGAAGACCAAGATCACTTATTCTTTCTTTGACTTTGAGAACTTTTTGATACAGTGAATTCCGTCTTGAACTTGAAAACAAAACTGTGTTTCAAAACCAAGACAAATACGAAATGTACTTCAAAGAGTCAATAAAGACAGTATGTGACAAGCTCTAAATTCCCTTTGACATTCAAAAAACCCTTATCTGGCAGCACTATAACATTCTCGAAACACTCCCCCAATCTCCTAATCTTCTGCTGAAACCCAGCTGGAGCCTTTTTGTCTACAGCGAAGCAAAACAAGTTCTGTGGATGGTAGGACACTTGGACTTGTCTCTCGATGAACTCATAGTCCCTGTACACGATTCTGGCGAATGCTACTCCAGCGGAAAGTGGGCGGAGCTTCAGTTTCAGGTGTTCCGGGAAGATTCTAGACTTTAGGGCTTCACAGGACATGTCCAGGTGGGGCCTTGATTTAGTTCTGTAACACATTTGATGGGTTTTTGAGAATGCTGGAAGTTTTGAAGTCCTGCAATTGAATGTTTATAACCCATTATCTGTAAGACTCGACCAATGCGTGCCTTAAGGAAAACTTTTGGTGGTAGTAGGTAGTAGAGGTCTAGTGTAGTCCATATGCACCAACTTGGCTCCTAGCTCCTTATCACCTGGGCTCCGCGAGCCCTGATAGGTCGAAAAATCGAAATTTTTAGAAATGGTCGAACAGACTTGGGGTTAATTTTAAACGATAGACACAATAAAAGTATGTATTTCTGCCAAATATCAACTATTTAGCTACTTTCATCTTTCCGGGAGAACATAATTTGTAAGAAAAATCTCTTATTTTTGAGCATTTTCGAAAAGCTGTAATTTTTTTTCGAGATTTTCGAAAGATCCGCACTCTGACACTATTTTTTTTAGTTAGCCACGTTTATTGGCTTTGTAATCCACACATTACCTCTTGGCTACACCCGGTTATGAGAAGGTTTATCTCTCATCATATAATCACCATTTTTTACAACTTTTTTGATTTTGATCAGAAAAAGTTGAATCATACGTCATTCGAAAGCCCTTTTCAAATTATAAAAATTTGTAGTTGATCACTTTTTTCTATTTTTCCTCGCTTTTTAGTTAGAAGCTTCCGAAGAAAACAGCTTCAAAACTTCACTTATCAGTACTTGAGTTCAGGTTTTTGCTTGTATCTTTTTAGAGAAAAAAGATTTTAAAAAATGGTCAACTACAATAATAATTAGTGCAAAAAGTCCTACAAATCTACGTTAACCAATTTGCAGCTGTCTCAAAAGCTTTTCGAGTTTTCAACTATCAGTGCGTACAAACTGGATCAACTGATACCTTGATTCAAATTAATGAAAAAAATAGGAACTAACGTTTTTTGAATTATTCAACAAGCGCTTAACATTTTTTTAGTACATCAAATTAGTTCATCTCTGATCGTTTCACAAGAAAAAAATCTTCAAAGAAATGACATATTTTCAATAGTCTACCAGTTGGTGACAGTGTAGTAGCCTGTAACTCATAAACCGTGAGAGATGAACAAAAGTGATCAACTGCAAAGTTACTCAGCTTAAAATAAGCTATCGAATGATGCATAATTTGATTTCTTACGATCAAAAACAAAAAAAGTTGTAAAAAATTGTGATTGTAAGATAAGAGATAAAACTTTGCATAACCGGGTGTAGCCAGAAGATAATGTGCGGATTACAAAGGTTTTATCTATAGGTAACTTTTGCACACAACGCCAGAGTGCGGATCTTTCAAAAATTGCCGAAAAAAATTACATAAGTTCAAAATTTTTCGAAAATCTGACAAAATAAGATTTCAAAATTTTGCAATGAGAAGATGGAGAGAGCAAAAAATCTGAAACTTGGCAAAAATACATTATTTTGTTTTTTCTTTCGTTTAAAATTAACCCCAAATTTTTTCGACCATTTCTCGAAATTTTGATTTTTTGACTTATCAGGGCTCGCGGAGCCCAAGTGATAAGGAGCTGTGAGCCAAGATGATGCATACGCACTACACTAGACCCCAACAACATACACACAAAATATCTAAGCGCTAGCTCATCGATAAGACCCTAAGGCACGATCAGTTATACGCCAGGTCGGCTCTTACAGAGAATGGGTTTTATGTTATCCAGACACTTTCCCTCTTCTTTGCAACACGAAAAAACCTCCATTGAACCCGCTAGACACCCTCTTCTCCGAATGCTAGCCATCTCCGCTTCCGTCTCCGCCGCCCTTTCGAGATTGAGATCGATCAAAGATTGTGATCAAAGGTGTAGTTTGATCCGATTTGATCCTAAGCGCAAAGAACGAGAAGGAAAAAAAGAAAGCTTATATAAGCCTCCCATTTACCAGAATCCTTTTTCCCCTCTTTTCACACTTTCCGATGCCCCGAGACTTCCGGACCTTGAAGATCTGTCTATTGACAGTGATTCTCGGGGCTGTTTTTCTGCTTTACTTTGCTTTTTGGCCTCAGGCAGATTTTGGTGAGTCTGCTGTTAGATTTAGACAGCGATTTCGATCAAAGATGATGTGATTTTGCAGAGTTAACACTTTCAAATGAAAGGAAGATGTTTGTCTATGAGAAAATGATCGTGGAGTTGAGAAGAAGGCAGAGTAAGAAGTGTGTGTCTTACTGTAAGAGACCAGAAACAGAGCATGTAGATTGTGGAAGGGTTCTACAAGGTGATAAGGTGAGCCCTAGGCCTTTTTCCAAGACCCCCACACCATTCCAGAACTACATCAAGACCCTAACAGGATCCTCCCGAATCCCACTCATCGAGGACCCCCACTTGGACATGTCCTGTAAAGCCCTAAAGTCTAGAATCTTCCCGGAACACCTGAAACTGAAGCTCCGCCTACTTTCCGCGGGAGTAGCATTTGCCAGAATCGTGTACAGGGACTATGAGTTCATCGAGAGACAAGTCCAAGTTTCCTACCATCCACAGAACTTGTTTTGCTTCGCTGTTGACAAAAAGGCGCCAATTGGGTTTCAAGAGAAGATTAGGAGGTTGGAAGAGTGTTTCGAGAATGTTATAGTGTTGCCAGGTACGGGTTTTTTGAGTGTTTGAGGAGTTTGGGATTCGATATTATTGTTTATTTATTGACTTCTCAAAGCACATTTTGTTTCTGTGCTAGTTTTGAAACACAGTTTTGTTTTCAAGTTCAAGATTGCATTTACTGTTTCAAAAAGTTCTCAAACTCTTGTTTTACTTTCATTAAACTGATTTGTGGAGTTCGTTAGGTGCTACTGTCTTTCCATCGTTTGAGACTCGAACAAAAAAAAAACAACCAAAAATTTCGAAAAAATTTGGTTCACTTTTTTTCCCTTCATTTCGCTCATTTTTAACTTTTTTTTCTCAAATTTTTTTGCAAAAACATCAAGAAAAATGTGTTTTCCATTGTTATTTACAAAAAAGTGTAAGAAAAACGGGTAAAAACTAGCAAAATGAAGGCGAAAACCGACACCTATTGCAACCGGCCACGGTCGACGCGCCCACAAACGAAAATCGTTGTTCACTATTTTTGTCGTCATTTTTTCTAATTTTTGACCATTTTCCACAAACTTTTTTGCAAAAACATCAGAGAAATTGTGTTTTCAATTGTTTTTTACAAAAAAATCAAGAAAAACGGTCAAAAACAAGAAAAATAAAAGCGAAAACCGTGACTCTCCAATTTCCAGCTTCCATTTAGTGGTTCACAGTTTTTGCATTCATTTCGTTTATTTTTAACCTTTTTTCTTAATTCTTTTTGCAGAAACATCAGAAAAATGTGTTTTCGTTTGTATTTCACAAAAAAATTGAGAAAAACGATCAAAAATGCGGGAAATAGACGCCAAAACGGTGAACCATCGCAGCCGGCCAAGGTCGACGCGCCCACGAACAAAAATTCGTTGTTCTCAGTTTTCGCCCTAATTTTGCTCATTTTCAACCATTTTACTCAAATTTTTTTGCAAAAACATCAAGAAAAATGTGTCTTCAGTTGTTTTTCACAAGAAAATTTGAGAAAAACCGTCAAAAATGAGCGAAATAGAGGAGAAACCGGTGAACCACTAGTTTTTTTGTGGTTCACTATTTTTCCCTTCATTTTGCTTATTTTTAACCTTTTTTTTCAGTTTTTTTTGCAAAAACATCAAGAAAAATATGTCCTAATTTGTTTTTCACAAAAAAAATCCAAGAAAAACAGTCAAAACCCCCAATTTCCAGCCACCGAAACCTACGACTCTGAAGGTCACAACTACAGTTCTGCCAATCTTCGCTGCATGAAAGCTCTTCTTCCCTACACCTCCTGGACCTATCTTTTACTCCTTCAAAACCACGATGTTGTCACCAAATCCATATTTGAACTAGAAAAGATATACAAACTCCTGGGAGGAGCAAATGATATAGGGGTTGGGACGGAGAGAGCGGGAAGAAGGCGGAGAGGGTTCAAATGGGATCCAAGGTCTTTGAGATTGTTTAGAAACGGTAAAGAATGATTGGATACTCCTTTTATGTCTAGATTTTTAGAGTCCGAGGTCCCTGAAGAAGTTCTACGGACCCCGGTGACCATTTCCACTGGTTACTCCCAAGGCTCGCTTTCAAGAGGAGCTGTGGAATGGATGGTGGAAAAAGTGGATTTGACGAGGTATATTGAGCAGTGGAATCATACTGTAAGTGATTTGAAGCCTTTTGAAGCAAGTTACAGTATCCTTTTAGAACTACGCCTCCGATGAGCAATTCCTCTCTACCTTCCAGGCTAACCCACAGCTCAAAATGCCCGGACACTTTACAGATGAATGTATGAAGCGGGGAATTGGGATTGATCAGATTTCTAGGTACTATAAAACTTCAAAAACACTGTGAAATTGATACCAACCTCTCAAAATGATCTTTAGAATGACTCAATGGAACGTTGGTGACCCAGAAAACTGTGTAACAGGAGCATTTCGACATGATATTTGTATCATTGGCATCGAAAACTTGAAGCCTCTCTCCAAAATGCCTACTATCATGTTCAATAAGGTACCCTATTCCTCTTATCCCCGACTCAAAGCTTTTCCCTGTTCCAGATGATCCCCTCTTTCGACTACTCCATCATTGAATGCACTGCGGAGTTGCTCTATAACAGGACGTTTTTGGGTCAGGTGGATCAGAAATTGGATGAGGAGTACTACAAGAATATGGTTAATGTAAGAAAACGTCCAAGGATCTTTTTGAACCTTGATTTTAGGTGATCTACCACAAAAACCACTTGGATCCGGATTACCGATTGAACTGCACACCTAGTTATACGCCTTGGGGATTACCGATGAAATTGTGACTTTTGGAAGAAGGATTTGAGAATGAGAAGGAAAATGTCAGGGGTATACAGAGAAAGCGGGTTTTCTTTTATTGGTAATGAAGTTTTTTGAAAATCGATGCACATGGAGAATCAACACCGTTTCGAAAAAAAATTTGTTGTACCAAAATTTTGAAACAGTCATTTTTTTAATCGGTTCCATGAATTTGCTAATGGTTTTCTGCTGTTTTCACTATAGTTGTAACATAGGGTGCAGGAACAATCAAAGCTTCTAGACCTCCAAAAACTGTACTTCTTGAAAAACTGGCAATACTGTGAACATTACTGTTCCAAAAATTGCTCATTTACATGAACGGTTTGTAACAGTAATAGCACTTTAACCGAAGGCTCAAAAAAAGTGAAAACCCTATGATAGAACGGGTCTTTCTCGAATAATTTATCATCTGGTCAGATCAGAACTAAAATAGCAATTTCCAAGATCATAAGTTACAAATAAAAACCTTGAAACTGTAAGAATACATTAGAAACATAAGACCTGTAACATTCAACTCGTAGCACATTATTTCAATTAGATTATCATTGAATCATTAGATGGCTTTATCATCCACATACTTCAAGAGCCATTGGTTTGGCTTTGAAGTGTCGATCAGGAAGAATTGCTCATTGTCCCATTGACGGAGGAGCTGTAAAACAAGGGATTAGAAAGCTGGTAAGAAGTTTTGAACCCCTAAAAACGACGCACCTGTTGATTAACCATAACCTTAATCTTCGCTGAAACCTCAAAAACCAAGTTCCCACTCAATTTCTTTCCACAAAAAACCTCCAACGCACTCTTCAACAACCCCTCATCCCTAGCCTCAATACTCATTGGCATGTAAAGATGCTCCTCCGCCCCATCATCCTGAGCAATGAAAAACCTCAATGGAGCATTCACCATTGGATCTGCGATGAGTCTTGGGACCCTGGAAGGACCTCCTTTCAAGGCTTTTGAGAGTTTTTGAGCCATGTCGAAGGTGCTTTTGAATTGGGGATTGTTGGCTTCAAGGGATGAATCCGAAAAGTCCGAGGAGGACCCGGAAAGTGAGGCAGGGGCGATTTGAGGAATGGGGAACGGGATTTTCATCATTGCTTTGGGGGCAGCAATAGAAATAGGAGTGGGGAGAGGAACTGGGAGAGGTGTCGGGAGAGTTGGAGCCATCTTTGGGACTTTTGGAGCTGGAGCTGAGAATGCAGAGAGTTCAGGAACGACTTGGAGGGAGGTGGAGGTGGATGGTTGGGAAGTTGAAGGTCCAGATGTTGATGGCTGTTCAGGAACAGAAAACTGAGCCAGAGGATGATGCGTGATACTGTAGTCGTGCTGAAACAGAAGGATTGGGTTACTGAATCAAAATTTTGTGCTTCGGTCACTTTTTTTGCTGTTTTATCGTTTCTGGTCCGATTTTCTTAAATTTTCTCTACAAAAACAGATAGAAAACAGAATTTGGAACTTAGAAATAGCCAATTTGACCGAATTCAGTTATATTTTCATTGCGAACTACCCATTTCCGCCAAAAACACAAAATCTCAAATTTTTCATCGAAAAATGTAATATTAAGGGTTAGATTAACTATTTCTAGGTTTCAAATCTTCTGCTCTATCCATTTTCATTTGAAAAAACTCAAAAAAGTTGGTCCAAAAACGAGAAAACTGCAAAAAACCGATTTGGCGCCAAGTTTCGCAATGGAGCGCGTTTGCATCATTGTCGAATCAAAATTTGTAACGAAATAGTTTTTTTTGCTGTTTTCTTGTTTCTGGTCCGATATTCTAGCGCATTTCTTACCGCTGGAGTGGTTACAGAAGCAGTTGTAACTGGAGTAAGTAGCGCCTCCGGTTTCTGTTCTTGCTGCTGTTGTTGCTCCTGCTGCTTCTTTTTCTCCAATGCATCCTTGGCTTTCTGCTCTTCAGCAAGCCTTTTTCGAATCCTGCGTCTTTGATTTGAGTCCGCTGTGTTTTCCACAATGTACACAACATCTTCAACTAGTGTTCTGGGGTCTAGGCCGAACAAACGGATCTCTTCCTCGGATACAGGAGGATGGTTGTGGGTGTGGATCTTGTTGATTACCTGGAAAATGGTTTAGGCTTATTTGTTTTGAAGGTTTGAAGCGTTGAACCTACCCTAGTCCTCGCAGGATTCGTGTGCACCCTCGCATTACACGAATTCTTGAATTCACATCTCCAAAACTGTCTCTCATTTCCCGAAGAGATCTTGTCATACGTCATAAAGTACCCGTTCGCATAGATCTTCACCCTTGTCTTCTTCTTTGTCTCCATTGCAGTCATACTCGAGAACAAATTGGAGATATTTGAGGTATCTACAGGTTGTCCTTTAGCCGCGAAAATCTCCTGGATCTTGTCTTGAATTACATTCATTTGCTCTTGGGTTAGCTGTTTGGAGGCATCGGGAGTTGGAGCTGAAGCTGCAGATGTAGAAGGCCCAGAAGTTGATGGGCCAGAAGTAGAAGGACCTGCACTAGAAGTAGATGGTTGCGAAGAGGATGATTGCCCGGATGGAGAGCATGTTGGCTGGAGAAGATGGAGAGATTCCGGTTGATTTGAGCACTGGCAGTACATCTGAAAGGAAATGGTACATTAGAGTGCAATTCATTGAAGTAGCAGTCAAATTAGAGAAAACATGTTGAAGGGTTACTGTAGAGTTCTAGAAACAGAAAGTAACGAGATATAGATGATCAGTAGAAAGTGAATAGAATGAAAAGTTCAGATCCAAACATGAATGAAATCATCAGAACCATCGGAACAAATGAATATATGTATTGAAAACTTGTGATGAAACTGAAGAAAGCATTCGAAGTTTTATGTGGAAAGTCCATCATTTTAAAGATACCAAGCATTAGGATCTTGGTCACTAGAAATAGTACAAAGTTTAGAACTAATAGAGTAGTTCAAAACCTCATAACTTCTTGGTTTCTTGAAACAGGAAGTTGTATCATTTGAACAAAATTACGAGAAACATCAACTAATGCTTATGAATCACGCAACAAATTGATGTAGACGTCTAGAAACAGTCTTCTTATCTTCTACACGATAACATTTTCAATGCAATAATCCCTAATAGAGGTCAAAAATCTTTAGGGGTTCCCTGAAACAGAACAGTAGCATCCGACAAAACCACTCTTGTGTAAACAAAACAAACCAGCGTAAAACTGAACACAAATAGATCTAGGCCACTTGAAATTGGGAGCTCACAAACATTGACGGATAGTTTTGATTTTTTTGACTAGTCGAGCTTATCAACAAGCTGATAAAGGATGAGAAAGTATTAATGAAATATGTAACCAAAGGAGAACAATTGACCTTTGCTCAAAAAGCCATCTGGGCTTCATGAAATAGCAAATTTATTATGAAAATTGGTGGATCCCTTTAAAGCAAGTTTACTGATCAGAGTGAGAACTGTTAGGAATTCTGGGTTTCTTGAAACAGTAAGAATTTGGATGAAATTTATGGAGCTATCAAATTGCCGATCTATTGTGGAAAAACGAATGAAAACTTCTAGAAACAGTAAGATCAAGATTCCGACCGATTCCTAGGATTCACTAAAGGCGATGAAGAATACTACACGAGATATCACTGATACATATCAAGAAAGTTATAAGTTACGGTCTTTTGAAACAGATTTGTAGTACATAAGTATGTCCGTGATATGACTGATAAGAATGAAAACTGATTGGAATTGTGGGTTCCGAGAAACTGTATAAACTCGAATGGAACCCCTGAAACTACTAAATCGGCAATTCACTATGAAAAGAACACTGCGTCAATAAGAATACAGTATTGCACTTTGTTTCACGGTTTGTTGTAGTAGTTAGCGCATCATTGAAGTCTTGTGACTATCAACCAGCTATGAACACTTGTTGAAACAGTAAGCATTTGGCTCCCACTACGATCTCTTTGTTTTGAACGACGATGTAATGGCAACTTTTTTACAGCTTTCTGGTACTAAAAGACTGCTAGAGGGCTCAGAATCCCACTTTCGACTGAATGATAATGGTTTGGGCTACATCAACGTCCCATCAAATTAAAGTAAATGCCGCTACTATTGAAAGCTATTCGGAACAGTAACAATCTCTCTATTTTTGCTGAATGATTGGTTCAAATTGTCTAGCTCAATACAAGAAAACCTAATGAAACAGTGAATGGTGTTAGGAATGGCTGCATTTCTGGTTCTCCAAAATCCGAAAGCTTTGAAAATGAAGTGAAACAGAGATTTGAAACGGACATGGAAAGAGAGTGACATAGAAACGGACTCAACCAGAGTAATAGAAATGCGAAGGGATACGACCGAAGAACTGATTGGAGTAAAATTTGGTGGCAATTGGGGGTTCCCAGAAACAGTAACCCCTTGAAACTTTGAAATCAGTGAACCACTATAGAGAAAATGTACATAAACGGATCAGCTCAATTGCAGACAACTACAGCAATAACGATAAGACATTCCACATAGCTAGAAAGATTGTTGAAACAGATTCTGATGGTTTATGTTCTTTTTATTGTGGTATTGCATCTATCAACTAGCTATGAGAATGTCTTGAAACAGTGACCTCCCACTATGATCTCTTCTTTTCAAACTACAATATGATGCATAATTGACAGCTTTTTGGTACTAACAGTACTGCTAAAGGGCTCAAAATTTCTCTCGAATATTGAACTAACTGTCAAGATTTGCCACTATTGAAAGTTTTCAGAAACAGTAAATTTTTTCCAGTTCGCTATATCGATTGATTCAAATTGTCTAGCTCAATACAAGGGACCCTAATGAAACTGTGAATGGAAATTTGCTCAAGAGAGGCTGTAGCAATAATGCTGATATTCCAAAACCCAAAACCCTTGAAAATTCTTCGAAACAGTAGCCCTTCAAACTAGCCAAAACTATACTAGTAACTCTCACATCAAAAGTACAAAATGTAGATACAACTCGCCGCAAACATATTATGCATGTATCAGAGGAAATGGGGAGCCAGCACACCGAGCACAAATCCCACGCAAAAGGTGAGATTAGCCGGGCGGCAAATTTCAATCTTGATGATAGTATAGTAGAGAAGAGTAGAACCTTTCAGAAATCAAGTACATTACAGAAAACGAAACGGTTCAAAACATTGAATAGCCATAGAAACAGTGAAGAACAGTGCAAAAACGACCACCCAATACACAAATGAAGGAAGGGCAATCGAAAGGGGGAGAGGAGACAATGTGCCAGACGACGTATCGCACAGCATTTCTTGGCCCACACGGTCCATCTCGTCGTCTTCTGCCCTCCTCGATCTCCCTTCTCTTTCTCTCTCTCTTTCTCGTTGTGTTGGATGGTCCGTTGCGCGCGCAGGCCCCGTCCAGGGGTCACCACCAACATTTGTGTCCAAGCCATGGCTCAATGGAGGCCCCTTGGATTAGTGTTCTTCTTGGCCTGAGGGGTCCGTGGTGGCAGGTGGTGTGCTAATGAGAGGCGGCCGATAATAGAGTGTAGTCCCCAGATACAAGAAAGATACATACAACGTTTATTTTGCGGTTGATTGAATAGAATATCATAGCATTTTGAGATCGAATCTTATCATTATCATTGGGGTTTTGGCTCCTTTTCCTTATCACCATAACGACTTGTACTCCCAAACCTTATAACTAGGAGTGCAGTTCAATTGGTAGTTGGGATCCAAGTGGTTTTTGTGGTAGAGCACCTAAAATCAAGGTTCTCCCAGATTCCTAGGGGTTTTCTTACATTAATCATATTCTTGTAGTACTCCTCATCCAATTTCTGATCCACCTGACCCAAAAACGTCCTGTTATAGAGCAACTCCGCCGTGCATTCAATGATGGAGTAGTCGAAAGAGGGGATCATCTTATTGAACATGATATTTGGCATTCTGGCGACAGAGGGAAGGTCCTCAATACCTTGGAGACAGATGGAATGACGGATTGTACGGGTACTGCACTCCGAAATGACCCTTTCGTGCCATTTTGTCATTCTGGTGACTTGATCCGTAACGAATCCTTGATCCAGACAATCGTGTACAAAGTGTCCTGGCATTCCGAGCTGGGAGTTGGATTGAAAGGTTGAGAGCCATTGTTCATCTCCTCCGTGCCTCTGAATCTTATCTCTTTCTTTCTACTAGAATCTTGAGATTAGACTTACAGAGTGATTATAAAGGTCTATGAACCCCAGAGGATCTACTGTATGGACCATCCAATCCACTGCAGCCCTCGACAACGAGGCATGTTTGTACTTTGTAGTGGGCTTCAAAGGGGTATTCAAGACTTTGGGATCAATTCCAGTCTCTAAAATGCACTTTTTGAATAGAAAAACCAAGCTCAATTGCCAATTTACCATTCCTAAATAACTTCAAAGACTTTGGATCCAGCTTGAACCAATCCAGGGTCCTCCCGACAATCAGTGGGTTGATCCCTACATCATTAGTGCCTCCCAGGATCTCATAAATCTTGTCCAGTTCATAAACAGTCTTTACCACGACGTCATGATTCTCTTGAGTCACAAAATACGTCCAATTCGGGTACTTGAGGGAGGCTTCCATGCACTGATAATGGGCTAGATTGGTGTTATGACCGTTGGAATCGTAGCTGTGGGTTGCTGGAAGTAGGGAAAACTTGACGTGATTGGTGATTCACGGATATGTGATAAGAATGACTAGGTAATCTGAGTCTGAATCTGAAAGATTGTCTGTTTCAGTTATCAGATCAATAAGTTCACCTAGAGTGAAGCTTCAGTTACAAATACGTCATTACCTACTAGAATCAAGTCATAAACATAATCCGTGATTCATTGTACTGATAAGGTAGGTTATCAGGAACACAACTTTTGTTCCCTGTTCCCTGTTTCGTAACTTTTCCAGAAAGAAAGCTGATTACGGCTCTAACAATTGGAAGAATTCAAGGAAACCTCCAGAATCCTAGTACCTAAATTTCAAAAGTATCCAGAGCCCTTTAACCTTACCTAGTAGCACTATAACATTCTCCAAACACTCTCCCAACCTCCTAATCTTCTCCTGAAACCCAGCTGGAGCCTTTTTGTCTACAGCAAAGCAAAACAAGTTCTGTGGATGGTAGGACACTTGGACTTGTCTCTCGATGAACTCATAGTCCCTGTACACGATTCTGGCAAATGCTACTCCAGCAGAAAGTGGGCGGAGCTTCAGTTTGAGGTGTTCCGGGAAGATTCTAGACTTTAGAGCTTTACAGGACATGTCCAAGTGGGGGTCTTCAATGAGTGGGGTTCGGGAGGATCCTGTTAGGGTCTTGATGTACTCCTGAAATGGGCCATATGTTTTGGGGGCCTTTTGGGAGACTCTAGGGCTTTTGGACCTACCTTATCACTGCTCAAAACCCTTTTACAATCAACATGTTGAGTTTCCGGTCGTTTCTGATAGAATCTAGCGGGTCCCTGGATCTCAGGACCTTCTCTCGCCCTCCTCCGATACTCCTCTATCATCTTCTCATACACAAAAAGTTTCCTGTTATCCGAAATCTTGAAATCTAAACCAATTTCCTTTGTTATATTAGTCCTCGGTGTTGATTTTGAGACTTACCAAACTCCTCATAATCCCTTTTCGTCGCTTTATAGATCAAAACAGTAGTGATAACAAAACCGATAATGATTAGAATACCAGAAACAACCAATAGGTACCGATATTTGATGTTCATTTTGGCAATGATAGTGAGAGCAAAGAAATGAAAAGAGAAAGGGGTTACGGGAACTGGTTGGAAATAGTAATTCTCTTTTCTTATCTTATCAGAATTCTGATTCCAGCATCCATCCAACAACTCATTTTACACGGAGATAGGGCGCTTATTGACAAATAGACATAGAATTTGTTCCTGATATTTCGGGTCAAATGAAAGACTTATATAGGGACGGTGATTCATGATTGAATGGTACAAAGCTGTTAGACAAATGAAAAGTGACGAATCGGGGCAAAACAGCTTGAATAGCGCGTTTTATTTCAAAGATACAACTTTTTATACTCCCAAGGAGTGTAGCTAGGAGTGCAGTTCAAGTGGTAGTTCGGATCCAAGTGGTTTTTGTGGTAGAGGACCTAAAATCAAGGTTCTCCCAGATTCCTAGACTCTTTCTTACATTAACCATATTCTTGTAGTACTCCTCATCCAATTTCTGATCCACCTGCCCCAAAAACGTCCTGTTATAGAGCAACTCCGCCGTGCATTCAATGATGGAGTAGTCGAACGAGGGGATCATCTTATTGAACATGACAACTGGCATTCTGGCGACAGAGGGGAGGTCCTCAATGCCTAGGATACAGATAGAATGACGAAATGTTCGTGTTCCACACTCTTCCGGAACATTTTTATGCCATTTGGACATTCTGGTGACTTGATCTATCTCGATTTTCTTATCCAAACAATCAGGAAGAAAGTGGCCGGGCATTCCGATTTGGGGGTTGGATTGGAGGGTCGAGAACCATTGTTCGTCTCCAGCGTAACCGGTTTCATTCCATTGATCGATGAACTTTGAGACATCCACTGTATTCACCATCCATTCCACTGCTTTCCGGGATAGGGATCCTTGTTTATAACTCTTCGTGGTTCTCATAGGTGTTTCAAGTATCTTTGCGTCTATTCCGGACTCTGAAACACTCAGGATTCTCAGATTCTTCGAATAATCTTACCATTCCTAAACAATTTCAAGTACTTTGGATCAAACCGGAAATGCTCCATAACCCGACTCTCAAATTGAGGCTCAATCCCGATATCATTAGCGCCTCCCAATAACTCATAAATCTTGTCCAGTTCATACACAGTCTTCACCACAACGTCATGATTCTCTTGAGTCACAAAATAACTCCAATCCGGGTAATCTAGAGCGGCTTCCATGCACTGATAATGGGCTAGATTGGTGTTATGGCCACTAGAGTCGTAGCTGTGAGTCGCTGAAAGATCGCAAGTTTAGACGTAGTTTCGTGATTCATTGTACTGATAAGACATCTAGCGTCTTATCAGTAAGAAGAAAGTTCTGTTTCGTGACTTTTTCAAGGTTTCTAAGGATAGTAAACCTACCTGGTAGCACTATGACATTGTCAAAACACTCTTCCAACTTCCCAATCTTCTGCTGGAATGCAATCGGCGCTTTCTTGTCTACAGCGAAGCAAAACAAGTTCTGTGGATGATAGGACACTTGGACTTGTCTCTCGATGAACTCATAGTCCCTGTACACGATTCTGGCAAATGCTACTCCAGCGGAAAGTGGGCGGAGCTTCAGTTTGAGGTGTTCCGGGAAGATTCTAGACTTTAGAGCTTCACAGGACATGTCCAAGTGGGGGTCTTCGATGAGTGGGATTCGAGAGGCTGTCAAGGGACGGATGTAGATCTGAAATAGAGATTAGGGATCTAGAAAAGGGTCTAGACCTACCTTATCACTGCTCAAAACCCTTCCACAATCCACATGTTGAGTTTCCGGTCGTTTCTGATAGAATCTACTGGGTCTCTGGGGAACTTCTCTTGCCCTCTTCCGATGCTCCTCTATCATTTTCTCATACACAAAAAGTCTCTGGTCATCCGGAATGTCGAAATCTTTCATGTAAACTGCAAATCTTGCTGAAAAAGAGAACTACTTGAAAACTCACAAAAATCGCCATCGTCCTCTTTTGTAGCGAAGGAAACAGTGATGATGATGCAGGTGGTGACGATAAGAATAAAAGACACAATAGCCAAAAGGTATCTTTGCTTGATATTCATTCAGAGATGTGAAATGAAGAGAGAAAAAGACAGGGGGAGAGAGAAAAACCTGAGACGTGGATAAAAAACAGAACAGGTAAACTTTATCCAAAGTTCAAGTTCACGTTCACGCGTTTTTGAATGAGATCTAGCATTGAAACCGTAGTTTTTCAGTCTTTTGAACCTTCTAATCCCAATCACCATAACGATTTGTACTCCCAAACCTTATAACTAGGAGTGCAGTTCAATCGGTAGTCCGGGTCCAGGTGGTTTTTGTGGTAGAGCACCTAAAATCAAGGTTCTTCCAGATTCCTAGACTTTTTCTCACATTAATCATATTCTTGTAGTACTCCTCATCCAATTTCTGATCCACCTGACCCAAAAACGTCCTGTTATAGAGCAACTCCGCCGTGCATTCAATGATGGAGTAGTCGAAAGAGGGGATCATCTTATTGAACATGATATTCGGCATTCTGGCGACAGAGGGAAGATCCTCAATGCCTTGGAGACAGATAGAATGACGGATTGTACGAGTACTGCACTCCGAGAGAGACCCTCGGTGCCATTTTGTCATTCTGGTGACTTGATCCGTGTTCTTCCCCAGATCCAAGCAATGATCTGTGAAGTGCCCAGGCATTCCTAGTTGGGAATTGGCTTGAAAGGTCGAGAGCCATTGCTCATCAAGCCCATGCCCTGATTGATTCCACTGATTGATAATCTCCGTGACATCCACTGTTCTAACCATCCATTCCACTGCTTTCCTGGATAGGGATCCTTGTTTATAACTCTTCGTGGTTCTCATAGGGGTCTCTAGGACTTTTGGGTCTATTCCGGACTCTAAAACACTTAGAAAGTTCTGGATTCTCTGTGAAATCTTACCATTCCTAAACAACTTCAGGGACTTTGGATCAAACCTGAACCAACTCCTCATCCTTTCCTCCATCGGTGGATCAATCCCTACATCATTAGCACCTCCCAATAACTCATAAATCTTCTCCAGTTCATACACAGTCTTCACCACGACGTCATGATTCTCTTGAGTCACAAAATAACTCCAATTCGGGTATTTGAGGGAGGCTTCCATGCAGCGATAGTGGGCTAGGTTGTTGTTATGGCCGTTGGAGTCGTATTCTTCGGTGGCTGGAAGGAAACGGTTGGAATTTCATAGTGAACACTTTTTTAGATTTGGAGGTGTACTAAACACCTTTTGAAACAGTAATTACCTGTTTGAAATCTTAGGTTTCAAAAAGTTGTGTTTCAAAGCAGTTTCAATTGAGATATGTGTTTTGAACAATCTATATTTTCTTCGTAATTCTTTGGAACAATCCTGGACCCTCTAACCTCACCTGGCAACACTATAACATTCTCGAAACACTCCCCCAACCTCCTCATCTTCTCTTGAAACCCAATCGGTGCCTTTTTGTCAACCGCAAAACAGAACAAGTTCTGTGGATGGTAGGACACTTGGACTTGCTTTTCCAGAAACTCATAGTCCATATAACTCATTCTAGCAAATGCTACTCCAGCAGAAAGTGGGCGGAGCTTCAGTTTGAGGTGTTCCGGAAAGATTCTAGACTTTAGGGCTTCACAGGACATGTCCAAGTGGGGGTCTTCTATGAGTGGGATTCGGGAGGATCCTGTTAGGGTGCGGATGTACTCCTGAAATGGGCTTTATGTCTTGGGGGCTTTGGGGGAGGCTCTAGGGCTTTTGGACCTACCTTATCACTGCTCAAAACCCTTCCACAATCCACATGTTGAGTTTCCGGTCGTTTCTGATAGAATTTACTTGGTCTCTGGGGAACTTCTCTAGCCCTCTTCCGATGCTCCTCTATCATTTTCTCATACACAAAAAGTTTCCGATCATTGGAAATAACGGGATCTAAATTCTTCGATAATAAGATTTCAAAATTCGAAATACAGAACTCACTATAAATCCCAGTTTCCTCTGAAAAACAGCTCCAAGTGAAACAGTAAATAGAGTAGAAAATAGTGAATAACAAGAGGAATATTAGCATTTTTTGAAGTCTCCGTTTTAGAAGCATCTTACCTAGATTTAGCGGGTTTTTTGTGAAAATTTTGAAACTGAAAAAAAATTTCAAAAAAAATTTTTTCTTTCACTTTCAATTTTTTTTCTTTCCTTCCAGCAAATAGAAGGTCACGGTAAAGAAATACTTACTTTTAGAATTGAACAGAAAATCAATAATCGCTCATTTCCCAACCAATACAGACCATTTGCAAGTGTAGTACGACGTTTTCTTATCTAAAAAGTTTGCATTATTTGTTCAGGACATGACCGGTTGGGGGACACCAGACAAACAAACTGTTGCATGAATCATTTTGGTGTTGTTTAGAAGACAACAAATGGTGGTGGTATTGGGATTATGTTGTGAAGTTCTGTTTCAATAGTGCTTAGAGAAAGTTTGATTGGTGTTTTGATTAGAAAGGAGAATTGATTGAGTCTGAAAATTGAAGATAAACAGAGCTGATAAAACCAAAAAGTCTAGAAAAAGCGGTTCAAAACCCAGGAAATTGATAATAATTATCCAAAAAAAAAGAAAACGTAATGACACATTCTTCACAGTAAGAACATTATCACTTCTCTGTTACAGTGAACTTTCGAAAAAGGAAACAGTTTTCAGTTATCAATGGAATCCTGGTTGTGCTCATCGTACATTTTTATTGCCATTTTCCATAAATCAGAAGGCCATCTCTATTCAAAAGCACATGAAACCGACAAAAAGTGCAAGATCATCAATACACTAGCCGTCGTCGATCCCGATGTCACTTTATCATTTCACTGTTACAGTAACTTTTCTTCATCACCTGATCGGAATACAGTCTAGTAAACGGACCGTGATTTGCTAATCTCTCATTATCATAATCAGCAATTCCTGCTAATTATCATACCGGAAAGCACTGATTAGTGTTGTGTTGCTGATCTGTTCATTTTCCAATCAACATTTGGAAAAATGCAACATTTCTCTGTTTTCCCAATTATTTTTGGGTTTCTACTCCTAGTTCAGCGTTCTGAAGGTTGTGTGAGAATTGGATCCACTGGAGGTAAGGATGATTGATAAAATGAAAAGAAAATTAACTTGCGAATGGAATTTTCAAAACTTCCATGTTTTTCAAACTTTTCAGAAACAGAAAAGTGGCACTTGGCGGGTCTCACCACGAAATCGATTTTTTGCTGTTTTCTCGTTTTTGGACCAACTTTTTTGAGTTTTTTCAAATAAAAATGGATAGAGCAGAAAATTTGAAGCCTAGAAATAGTTAATCTGACCCGAAATATTAAATTTTTCATGGAAAAATTTGAGATTTTGTGTTTTTGTCTGTTTTTTCGGAAAAGTCACAAAAACGGGTAGTTCGCAATGAAAATCTAACTGATTTGAGTCAAATTTGCTATTTTTAGGTTTCAAATCCTTTTTTCTATCCATTTCTATAGAGAAAAATAGAGAAAATTGGACCAGCAACGAGAAAACAGCAAAAAACTGATTTCGTGGCGAGACCCGCCGAGGGCCACTTCGCGTGACCGCAGTAATAAACTTTCCAGATTGTGGATGTGCCCCTCAACTGCCATTCCTTTCAAAAGCAGCTCTTGAACTGTATTCTCCATCACTTTCCAGTCAGTACAAGAACTACAACATTGTCCCAGTGATCTATGAAAACTCGACGTGTGATGGGATTTCTTTCAATTGTGCAAAAGATCAGGATAGTGTGATTTTGGAGTTGAGAGTGAAGGAGAAGGATGTTTGGGTGAGAAATGGCGCTGTTTTCAATGATAATTACGTTCGGAACGCGCCTTTTTAGACCGACATTGCCACTGAATCACCAGATTCCGATTGCTTCTACTATTCGGCTTCCAAATGTGACAAAAGCTCTCATCAACTTTCTCTACCGGATTATGGAGAACACAGAATTGCTTGTGCTTTGAAGATTTGATCACAATAACGTCTGAATTGGGAGAGAGACTGATAAAACTTATAAATCACAGATTTTCTGCGTTTCTAGGAAACAGTGAAAAAAAATTACTGTTTCAAAGAATCCTGAAATTTCGTGCAGTTTAGTGAAGTTTAGTACGTCTCCTGTTTTCGATTGTTATCACATTGATCAACCCCTTATTCCTTATTCATGATCCCTTCACTTCTCTGATTCCAAAGACCCCCTCCCCCAGTTTTGCAGAGATTTAGCGCTTACAGTTACAAGAGATCCTGAAAACTGAAACGTTTTCTTGACATAACAGTGACTCCACATGTGCTATATCCCTTATTCTTATCCCCCAACCATTCCCCGATCAATCATCTCTAATCGTCTGATTTCCGCTGATTCATTCTCTGATTCCAAGGGGTTTTCCCGTTTTCCCCAGTTTTGCAGAGATAATGGTCACGTGTAGGCGGTCGATTTCAATGACATCGGGACAGATGACGTGGAATTGGAGGGGAGGGAGGGAACGATCAGTTAGAAGGTGATAAGGGGGAAGGTGTGATCTGTGGATTATAACGAAACCGACGAACTGAATTGGACTTGAAGAAAAACGAGGATATGGTGACTTTGAAACATGGATTGTACTAGGAATATTGGATTGCCGCCTGTTTCAGACAAAGTACAAGAAATTTCTGAAACAGTGAAACTTCCATTGTATTTCATTGTGACTCTTGTTTCAGAACTTCCTGATAATGTTTCTTGCATTGTTTCATCGATAACCGGCCAATTTTTTCCACTAACTTTCGTTAGCTTTACAAATTTTCAATAGCACATAAGAAAAAGGAAGCGATCTCTGGAACATTGGAAATGCGGATGAAGAACTGAAAAGTTTCAGATTGAAAATCCAGAAAAAATCACACTGATATGGAAATTTTGAAACAGGAGAGATAGATAGAGTAAGGAGGAAGAAGTGATCTATGGCTTTTGGACGGTAGACTGAAAATGCCTTTGGAACGAGTGGAAAAGGTGAATTTGAAACTGAACATTTACTGTTTCAAAGCCTAAACTTTATGATCAAGGTATTGGGTGATTGATAACATAACAATTACCTAATTTCTTTCCAAGATTTCTTCTCTGTGTATAAAGTTCAATGGATTACTGTATCAAGTAAAATTGAAGGTTTGAAAGTGTTGGGGTGGTTCGGTACTTTCAACATTCATTGAGAAACTCGGAATTTCTTTGTTAGAAAATCTATTCCCCCGCTTTTTATGAGGTGAGGAACACGTTTCTTCACCTCTTCCATCCCTACAGCTTTTATGACTTTGTGACCCAATCGATTCTTCAAAGGCACCAAGTTGTAAAAGATGGTGCGTTCACGCTCCATATCTCAAATATTGAGCTTACAATCAAAGTCAGATAGAATCCAAAATCAGTCTCATTCTATTCTCCAACTCTGCCGATGTTGGTGACTGCTCTCGTAGTGTCTTGGTTATTGAGCAGAGGAACATGGTGAGTTGTAGTTTTTCATATTTTAATGAAACAGTGCTTTGTTATAGGTTGAGAACAACAACACCATCGCAATTATGAGCATTCGTGCTCTCCCAAATTGTCGCTGCTTAGTTGTAGAAGATCGTCTGTTGGAGCCCGGGACCTCAAGGCCAGATCTATCAATCTTGATGGTATGTTTCAGAGTATCTAGGGCATTTCTAACTGTTTTTCTTTCAGGATCTACTACCCCTATCGTCTCCACATCCTATGATAGAACAAAGAAGACCACATACTTGGAGCAGACCTTCTCCCTGGATGCAATGATTGGCAAAGGATCTTTTGGAGAGGTCTTCTTGGCCCGAAATCAGAAAACTCAGGAGGATTACGCTGTCAAAGCCTTTGCCAGACTGGTCAAACAAAGTTCTTCTGTAAAGTACAGAGAGGTACTTGCTCTGATGAGCCTTCCAGCTCATGAGAACATTGTACGATTCGTCTCTGCTTGGGAAGAAGAGGATCAGCTGTATATCCAGACGGAACTGTGCGAGATGAGTTTGTCAGACTACTCTGACAGAGTTTCTAGGATCCCGGAGAGCCAAGTCTGGGGATTCTTCAAGGACCTTGCAAATGCACTGGATCATCTCCACCAAAACCACATCATTCATGCTGATGTAAAGCCGGAGAACATTCTTTTGGATAGCAGTAAAGTGCTTGAATGAGCAGATGGTCATGGTGAGTTGTAGTTTTCCATTTCAAATGAAACAGTGTTGTTTTATAGGTTGTGGAACATGCCGATGTGAAGCCGGAGAACGTCTTCTTGGATACGAAGATGACATGCAAGTTGGGTGGCTTTGGATTGGCGATCAACCTGAAAAAGAACACGGATATCAAGGAAGCAGAAGAAGGAGATAGCAGGTACCTGGCCCCAGAAGTGCTGAATGGATCCCCAACGAAGGAAGCTGATGTTTTCTCCATTGGAATCACGATGCTGGAAGTCGTGACGGACCTCAATGTTCCATCTGGAGGATCAGCATGGAATGCGATTAGAAATGGAGACATTCCTGAACGATTCTTTGGAAGAATCTCGAAGGATCTGGAAGCCATGATCTTGGCGATGCTTCAGAAGAAGCCAACAAGCCGACCTACGGTTCAGCAGATTCAGAAACTCATTTTGAATCAGGAAATCTAGTTTCTACTGCTATAAGCTGGTAAGTGAACAAACCCAGATTGGAATTAGAATGTAGAGGTGGTGAAACAGTGTCTGCAAACTTGGCGATTTTGGACTCGCCATCAACATGAAGAAGAAAACCGATGTCCAGGAAGCAGAAGAAGGAGATAGCAGGTACCTAGCTCCAGAAGTGCTCAACGGAAGACCAACAAAGGAAGCGGACATCTTCTCCCTTGGAATCACGATGCTGGAGGTTGCCACAGACCTAAACGTTCCATCTGGAGGCTCTGGATGGAATGCGATTCTTTGACCGAATCTCGAAAGATCTTCAAAATGTGATCACTGCGATGCTCCATAAGAGTCCAGAAAAGCGACCAACAGCTCATCAGTATCGGAAACTCATTTTGAATCAGGAAATCTAGATGTAGGTAGTTCTATAAGCTATTTAGTGAACAAAACGAGATTTGAATTAGCATGAAGAGGTGATGAAACAGTGTCTGCAAATTGGGAGACTTCGGATTGGCGATCAATCTGAACAAGAAGCAGAGAAAGGTGACAGTAGGTACCTGGCTCCAGAAGTACTCAACGGAAGACCAACGAAAGAAGCCGATTTTTTTTCTCTTGGAATCACGATACTGGAGGTTGCCACAGACCTAAACGTTCCATCTGGAGGCTCTGGATGGAATGCGATTCTTTGACCGAATCTCGAAAGATCTTCAAAATGTGATCACTGCAATTCTCCATAAGAGTCCAGAAAAGCGGCCAACAGCTCAGCAGATTCAGAAACTCATTTTGAATCAGGAAATCTAAATCTAGGTAGTTCAAAGGCTACTTAGTAAACAAAAACAGATTGGAATTAGTTTGTAGAGGTGGTGAAACAGTGAAGGCTAGTATTGTTTTTGATTTGTTTGGAATTTCTTGTCTATTTTGAATAAAACAGTTTTTCAATATTATCTTGTGTTTTCTTGTCTTTTCATCGATTCACCTTCAAGACCCTATTCCAACATCAATGCGGACAGTTTTTCCCTTGGAATAACTATTGTGGAGGTTGATTTGTACATCTAGAGACGGTGAAACAGTGTAACTCTCCTGTAACCCCAAAATCCTTTCTTTTTGTATATGGGTTCTTAGAAACGTTTCGGACCCTTACTTTCCTCTACAAACTCTTTGAAACGCTTTTTGTATCCACTGTGCTATGAGACTAGTACTGTTTTTGATCTGTTTGGAGTTTGATTTCTCTTTTTGATAAAACAGTTTTCTAACATAATTTTTTCTGTTTCATTGCATCGATTTCTGATCTGCCAAATTTCACAAGGTCCAATCAGACACTATGCCCCCCTCAGAGTCCTTTTCTTCCCCGCCAAATGTGCCAAATTCCCCTGCATCGGCCCTTTTCCAATCTGCCAAATTCTGCTCCTCTCCCCCCTTTTCCCTCCGCCGCTGCCTTGTCCTTCCCGCCCTTTTACTTCAAGCGATTTCTGCTACAAAGACCTAGGATAACCTAGTCAGTCCAGTGTTTTCCACACTGTTTTCCACTCTTGTTCAGCGGTCCTCTGTCTTGTGCGTGTATTTCTGGTCGATTTTCGGCAAATTTTTCAATATACACCCTAAAAAGTTCGTGACCATGACTCTAGTCTCTATTTCTTGTGTTGGCCCAACCACTCCAAAAACCACTTCTTCTGATCCAGGTCCGTCCGGATCTCAATCTCAAAATTTGACTCCTAGAAAACCCCTAAGATCCTCCAAATCTTTAGGATCCCTAAAATTGCCTTTCTTCTTTTCTCCTCTTCAGAAAACCTTCAATTCTGAAGAGTACCTTAACTTAATCCCGACGAGCCTCTCCGGCTCTTCGGAACTTACAGATCTTACAGAAACCAAGCCAAAAGAAGCCCAAGAATGCCCACCAGCTCCAGGAACACCAGTCAGGCCACGGAAGGCGTTGAGGAGAGCATTGAGCCCCGATTCTCCAGAAGAGCAGTCACCGTTTCAGATAACTTCTAGGCTTTTTGAAGATGAAGTGGAGTCTTCAGGGTCTCCAGGGTCTCCAGGACCTTCAAATCCTTCCGGAACGCGGGATCTGATAGTCCTGGAAACTCCGAAAGCATCAAGAAAAAGCAGACTGTCGCTAAGACCGGAGGGAGCAAAGAGGAAGCTGTCATCAAGTCCAATGAGCCCAAGGGGGCTCTTTCCAAGCAAGTCCCTAAGGACGCCAGGAAGCTCAAGCTCAGCAGGATTGCCGGGACAGTTGAAAGAGACCCCAACGATTAGAAGAAGCCCAGAAGCAACAGGAAGCCCAGGACCCTCAGAATCTCTATTCTCTATAGGAACACCAACGGATCTTCGGACCTTGAGAACACCAGAATCATCTGGAAGACCTTCAGAAACCCTGGGAACCTTGGGATCAGCAAGAATCTTTGGAACTCCAAAGTCCTCGAGAACACCAAAAACTTGCAGGATTTCCAATACCCCTTCCACCCCCCAAACAGTGAATAATCTAACGTTTTCAGATACAATTGGCCGACATCTTCCATCCAGGATCATCCAGATTCCAGCTGATTGGACCAAGGACATCCAAGAGCAGGAACAGGAAGCATTGGGGGACACGGAAAATGACGACTACAATGGACCAATCTCCCCAGAGGGTCCTGGAACCCCTCTTACCACAAAACGGAAGCGGTCTTCAAAGCGGGAGAACACTGTGAGACCTCCAATCCTCATGGCTGCTCCCTCAAAGAGAAGATCCTCTGTTGGAGCCCGGGACCTCAAGGCCAGGTTCATCAATTCTAATGGTATGTTTCAGGGTATCTAGGGCAATTCTTATCGTTTTTCTTTCAGGATCAACAACTCCAATTGTCTCTCCTAGCTACGACAGAGCAAAGAAGACCAGCTACCTGGAGCAGACCTTCTCCCTGGACGCAATAATCGGAAAAGGATCCTTTGGAGAGGTGTTTTTGGCTCGGAGTCAAGAAACTCAGGAGGGTTACGCTGTCAAGGTGTCTGTTAGACTAGTCAAACAGAGTTCTTCTGTGAAGTACAGAGAGGTACTCAACCTCATGAGTCTTCCAGCTCATCCGAATGTGGTAGGGTTTGTGAAAGCTTGGGAGGAAGCAGACCGTCTGTATATACAGACGGAGCTCTGTCAAATGAGTCTCTCAGACTACAGCGATCGGGTCCCAAGAATCCCTGAGTCACAGGTTTGGAGGTTCTTCAAGGACTTGATCAATGCCTTGGATCATATTCATCGCCACAACATGGTCCACGCCGACGTCAAGCCGGAGAATGTCTTTTTGGATGACAAGATGGCTTGCAAATTGGGAGATTTTGGGCTCGCAATTAACCTAAACAAGAACACAGATATCCAAGAAGCAGAGGAGGGAGACAGTAGATACCTGGCACCAGAGGTGCTAAATGGAGCCCCAACAAAAGAAGCCGACATCTTTTCGCTTGGAATTACGATTCTGGAGGTCGCCACGGACCTCAATGTTCCATCTGGAGGCTCCGGTTGGAATGCAATTAGAAATGGAGACATCCCAAAGCGTTTTTTGAACAGGATCTCAAAAGATCTACAATCTGTGATCTCTTCGATGCTCCATAAGAATCCTGAAAACCGACCAACCGCTTTCGACCTTCAGAAGCACTTTCTGAACCAGGAACAACTGTAGAAGATGGTCAAGAACCCATTCTAAAGGAATTGTTATGCTTTTCATGTTCAATAAACCTCATTTCCTGAATCCCCAAATGTTACATACCTGTGAACAAAAACGAAAAAACCCCCTCATCTTGAGTTATTCTAGAAACAGTGATCTTTATAGAATCTACTGTTCCAAGGTTTCCTGAAAGTTGAACATCTTCCAAAGCAATTCAATAGTCAGACTCAGCGCAATTCTCTGTTTTCTAGTCCCCCAAAACCAAAGATCCTTCTCACCCAACCATTCTCTGATCAATCATCTCTAATCGTCTGATTTCCGTTGATTCATTGTCTGATTCCAAGGGGTTTTCCCGTTTTCCCCAGTTTTGCAGAGATAATGGTCACGTGTAGGCGGTCGATTTCAATGACATCGGGACAGATGACGTGGAATTGGAGGGGAGGGAGAGAACGATCAGTTAGAAGGTGATAAGGGGGAGATGTGATCTGAGGATTATAATAAAACCGACGAACTGAATTGGATTTGAAGGAACTGATGGATATGGTTGTTTTGAAACAGGGAAGATATAGTGTGTGAAGTAATTGGCTCCGAAAGAAAAAATCCAACTGAATGGAATTCAAAGGAACCAGTGGATATGGACATTTTGAAACTGGAAGAAAAGAACATGGGAAAATATAGAATGTAGAACGCGAAAATCAAATCAAAGTTTACTCGGAGGAACTGATGGTTATGGTAACTTTGAAACAGACAAGAAAGGTATACAGGTGTTCCAAGAAAAAGGTCAAGTTCAAAATCTGTTCTGTTTCAAAGATTCGGCTTTTCTGTGATATTGAAGTATGAATAGTATTGTGATTTTTCCTTCGTAATCAAATTTTTAGAGCGCAAGTTTATGTGTTTCATCATTGAAACCGTCACTTCTTATTGTCGCTGTCTGGAAAAAGCAAGGCCATGTCCAATTACATAGTTACTGTTTCCACACATCAACTTGTTCGTTCCATAAGTTTATTCCCAAATCTTGGTTCTGTGTTTGATGCATTCCAGTAGAAACAGTAAGCTGCTCCTTGAACTTACCCGTGATTTGAGGAAGTTGGAAATTTCGTCACTGTTTCAAAATGTACTGAACACTTCAGAACATTTTCGGAATTTTAGTGCTCTTCCGGTACATCTACTGTATCATTATCAACGAAAATACATACGTATCTGTTTCAAAATAACCATTTGGGTTTTCAAGGAATAACTTATTCAATTTTCCAAGCAGCGGCGTGCGTTTTCACTATCTTACAATTAGTTCCTGTATCATAAAACTTTCAAATTCACAAGCGCATCTTCTGTCTAGTACGTCTGCAAAATTTATTGGTATTCCGATGAAACCGAATTTCATTGAAACTGCCCAAACATTGTTCTTCATTGTTAGATAGAGCAGAAAACTAAGAATGTCGTAGAACAAACAGAAGTTTTTGAAGGAACTGATTTACATGGTAACTTTGAAACAGCAAAGATATGTAGGCCACCTGAAAAGTTTCTGTTTCAAAGATTGCATTTTTCTGTGAGTTAGATGAATGAATGATGATACAACGAAGCTCTCTCCTGCAAAATTTTGACTAGTAAGGGTGTTGACTACAAAGGACTTTTCTGATGAGTAACATACCTCACAGATCTTCTAGATCTAACTGGTACCAAACTAACAATAATTACTGTCTCAAGTACATTTCAAAAGGGAGGGAAAGGCATCGTTTTGATTTGGTAGTCGCATTAACCTGCTTTTTTCTGGTAAGTTTGATCTTCTGAGCAATTGCTAACTCTCGTCTGTTTCACTAGATAAGCCAACGATTTCACAAATTTTCACGAAGCCAACTGAAATCACTTTTTTCACTTGTTCCAATGAATAATAGGACACCGAAACAGAAGAAAACAACAATTTGTTACTGTCTTTAGAAAATTTAGAATACGGAAGACAAAGATTGCCTCGATGGAGAATTGATTCCGTTTCTGAAACTCTTCTTTCTTGTTTCTGATCAATCGGATGATTTACCTTGCAGTTCTTTCTAGTTCAAAGGATTACTGTATCAAGAAAGTTTTGAATTTGCGGAGAGTTGAGACGGTTCAATGGGTTGAAGACAATTTTGTTTTTACTGATAACTGAAAGAATTTTTTGATCATATGTAGGGACCGCAAAATGAAAATGAAAATTTCTTCATTTCTTCTACCCGGGGTTGGTACTGGAGCTTTGCAGGTCGTGATTTGAGCCGGTACCACCTAGATCATACTGAAAACTATGGACATATATGTAATCGACCCTCTTCTTTCGATTGGTCAACTCAGATTGACCCAAAAACTTCTAGTTTTCGCAAAATAAGCAAAAAATATGATTCATATGGAACTATGCTATGAGTGCTAGAATTTGGTGAAGAAAGGGCTTTGACTTCAATTTGTAACTTTCTGTTTCACAAGACCCACTTTGTCATCAAAGTGACAATGCTTTGATAACTAGTTGTTGGTTCTTGCTCAACAAAAAACAGTTTATGGCCATTTCCTCGCTCTTTCAAAGTCTCGGCCACTCCTCCCTGGAGGTCCCTGATCCCTCAAATCCTATTATCCTTTTCGATTTCCGTGTTTTCTGCCTTGTAGCCCCCTTACTGATCTCTGAAAAACGCTAACCACCCCACCCCACCCATTGTTGTCAAGAATAGCCTATGATGGTGGTGATCATACATCATACATCATCATCATCTCCCCATCATCATCAGTTCCTATCACTTCTCCGAAATTCAGAGATCATCTCCAGTTGCTTCGTATCACCTTGTAAACCATAAACATGTGTCGGAAATGAAAGGAATTTCGGAAAAAGAGTGTTTGACATTGAAAAGGAGATCACAAGAGTAATAAATCAACGTCGTTTGCATCATCTGCAGAAGGGTTAGCAGAGGAGAGACAGGGTGGGGAGACAGGTGGCAGATGAGTGGTCAATTGACAGGTGATAAGGAGATCTTTGGAATTGGGAATGGCAAAGCTAATTTAGGCTTATAGTAGAGTGAAGAAGAAGAGGATTACTGTATCTAGGAACTTTTACTGTTTCAAGGTTCCAACATTTGGATTTCAGTGATTTGAAGATTCAGTAAGTTCTACGAGCCACTTGTTATTTACTGTTGAGCTTTCTAGAGCACCTGAAACTGGGTTACTACACATACTTTTTCCTATACACGGTTTCAAAATCTCAAGATTAAAATTTCAGGGTTTTATGAAACCGATATGACTTCTGTTTACAGTTTCAAATTATCTAGCTCAGTTTCTGAATGTTTCAAAGCTGCTCGACGAATTTGATTCTCTGTTTACAACTGGTACAAATCTTTATTGTATGTAGCCGAAGCAAGTCTTCCTGTTCCAACAACGAAACCTATAGTTTGACAGGTGAATATGGAATGCTAATGATTGTAAGGGTTGCTGTATCTAGAAATGGTCTTTTCAAAAAAATTTTCATTGTAACAGTGTTTTTCCCATCATAAAATCAAAAAATTATCTTTTTTGAAACAGTAACTAGATCCTGAAGTCTAGGTCCCCAAAGTTTCTCATGTCATCTTTTCTCAGACACCCAGACAGCTACAACTTTCTGTTCTACGTGATTTTTACCAATTTCTAGTCTCCATTCTCATTTCCCAGCAATTTCTGGTGCTTTGAATTGTCATCAAAACCGTATCATTCACTGAATCTTGTGTGTATGTTGTCTGAATGATCTCATGGCCTACGTGACAAATTGAAGTTTTTTTGGTATGTAGATGGAAGGATGATAGAAAGTGATAACAATGACAAAAAGCTACAAGATTTGGTGGGTGATAAGGATTATTATGAACGAGGAAAACTTCTTACTAGTGATAATGAAATGAGAAAATAGAGATAATGGAGAGCTGGAACGGTAATGTTTTGGTAATTGAAGAAAAAAGTTCAGTTTCATTCAAAACATGAGTTTAAGACCCACTTTCTGTAATTCCGAAACTTTTTGTGAAGAGGCTTGGCACTAGCGCCGAAAGTTTTTCCGATTTGGCTGATTTTTGGCACAAACGTGTACCCAGATGAGGTCTTTCAAAAAATGTAACCAAAAAGTTTGTACCCTGTCCCTACCAGATTTGGGATCAACGAAACAACTTTTTGGGTCAAAAAATCCAAAAAATTCAAAGTTTAAGATTTTGTTCTGAAACTTTGTATATACGTTTTTGGGTACAAAAAGCATGTTTGAAAATATTTTGAGCTCATAAAACCTTCTGGAAGTGTGATTTTTGACATCACAGTTTTGTATTTGTCTTCCTATCTCGGAAAAAATGTATCGCTGTCTACGGTTTTTATTTTTTTGTTTTATTGATCACGTCTTTGTGCACATTTTGATAGTAAAACCAGCTCCCAACTCTCCGTCCATCTGGAGATACATAGCTTCAAAGGCGACCCACTTTTCAAAAAAAGTATCACACTAAAAAATAAAAATCTTCATTTTTAGTCAAATTTAATTTTTCAAAGTGAAAACGTGTAGGGCATTCCTTGCTGATTATTTTTGTAGTTGATCACTTTTTGACTGCTCTTCTGGTTCTCGAGTTATAGCCGTTTTCTCGAGACGTGTCCGAAGTTGGGGCGCGGCGGCCGGTCGGTCGGTGGGCGGCGGGGGCAAGTCGGCGGCCAAAAGTGGGGTGTGCAAGAATGATCATAACTCGGCGGGCAGGCAATATTTTGACAAACGGTCAACTACAAAGTTGTAGCTCTAGAAATGAGCTATTGATTCATGTTATTTGTTGCTCATTTTCTTTTTAATGCAACAAGTTACACGTTCAGAAACTTGTCAAAATTTAGTTTACTGTGTACAATTGCACGTTTGCTGAATCAATGAACAAATAACATGAATCAATAGCTCATTTCTAGAGCTACAACTTTGTAGTTGACCGTTTGTCAAAATATTGCCTGCCCGCCGAGTTATGATCATTCTTGCACACCCCACTTTTGGCCGCCGACTTGCCCCCGCCGCCCACCGACCGACCGGCCGCCGCGCCCCAACTTGGGACACGTCTCGAGAAAACGGCTATAACTCGAGAACCAGAAGAGCAGTCAAAAAGTGATCAACTACAAAAATAATCAGCAAGGAATGCCCTACACGTTTTCACTTTGAAAAATTAAATTTGACTAAAAATGAAGATTTTTATTTTTTAGTGTGATACTTTTTTTGAAAAGTGGGTCGCCTTTGAAGCTATGTATCTCCAGATGGACGGAGAGTTGGGAGCTGGTTTTACTATCAAAATGTGCACAAAGACGTGATCAATAAAACAAAAAAATAAAAACCGTAGACAGCGATACATTTTTTCCGAGATAGGAAGACAAATACAAAACTGTGATGTCAAAAATCACACTTCCAGAAGGTTTTATGAGCTCAAAATATTTTCAAACATGCTTTTTGTACCCAAAAACGTATATACAAAGTTTCAGAACAAAATATCAAACTTTGAATTTTTTGGATTTTTTGACCCAAAAAGTTGTTTCGTTGATCCCAAATCTGGTAGGGACATGGTACAAACTTTTTGGTTACATTTTTTGAAAGACCTCATCTGGGTACATGTTTGTGCCAAAAATCAGCCAAATCGGAAAAACTTTCGGCGCTAGTGCCAAGGGAAGTTTGGGTTTTAGAGAAAGTGGGTCTTAACAGTGTTTCTTGGAGCGCGATCCTGAGGTGGTTTGAGTTTTAGAACAACAATTCTTCACATAACGCTTGAAATTTGGATGTAACCGCAACAGTCCTAATGACTATTACTTTCAGTTTCAAAGTGAAGATGTTTCCGTGCAACGGAATAAACTTTTGATCTTGCCGTGTTGATATGGATGAAAAAACCGCAAAGATGTTGAAGAATGACTATTTGTAAGCTACACTAGAGAACTTTGGGAATCTGGATGATAGGGTACACTACTCGAATCTTACTGGAATCATTTCTTCACTGTTTCAGTATCTTCTATTGTTCTGCTTTGCAAACTTTCGATAATGCATGGGTCTCAAATGCTGAAGGAATCTTACTAGATTGATACTGTTGTTCCAAATTAGTACCAGAAAGGGACAAATTTTTGAAAAAGAAGCAGTAAAAAAGGTATTCATGGTAATGCGTAAAGTTATCTGAACTGAAATACAGGGTTGCAATGAAACTGGAAACATCTAGCTTTAGCCAATTTGAAAAACTTCAGTTTCAAATGAAACATGAATGTGGCTGTGTTTATTGAAGTGCGATTCGAAGCGTTCCGACGTCAACGATTACTTACAGTTTCAAAATGAAGATGTTTTTGTATAACCTAACGCTTCCACAGTAAATCTGTTTATGTCCATTCCATTCAACAACAGCTACTGGATCCATTATTTTTCTGTTCCAGTGTCTGCTATTGTTTTCTTTTGCAAACCATTGTTGATGGGATGCATGATCATGGTAAAACTCAGCTGAATACAAATGAGAAGACAAAAAACATGAACTTGGCTGATGTACAAGGGATAGGAAAGTTGGGAAGTTCTACACCATAATGGGAAAAGCCCGTTGTCTAAAATTACAATGAAACGGAACACCTCTACTTAGTTCTACCAAGTTCTGTAATTGTAAACTGTTGACAGGTTTTCAAATTGATCGAATAGTCAATCTGAAGCGAGTACAAATTTCTGTTTCCCAAATTTTTCTAGAGAAAGGGGCTCTGCAACTCTCAGTCTTCTGATTAGGTTCAGAATAACATGCGAACAGCATTACAGTTTCATCCACTACCAAATAGTAGTCATTGATAAGAAACAGTAGTAAATGTGTGCTCAATGCCAGAAGAAGATTGAGGAACTGCGCGGAGAATTGCTAGAGCATACCTGTCCATAAAAATGTGGGTAATTTGAAACAGAAGTTTTCACTTTTTTAAATTTTATGTCGATGTACGCACTAAAAGTCAGTAACTTTCCCGGTTTCAATTAGTTCTGAGAAACAGGAACTTTCCCGAACTACACTGCAATACTGACTATACCTGTTACTCGCTTGACTAGTAGAAAAACGAATGCTGTTTCATGAACTCACAAAAAAAGGGCCTTCAAATTGAAACTCCAATCAATATCAGTTAGTTTACATTGATGTGAAACAGTGGAAGATGTGTGCAAATGATCAGAGCACTACTGAAAACTTGTAACTTCCTGTTTCAATGAGACCTAAGAAACAGAAACTATTGCGAACTGTACTTATACTTTTTTACCGAAAAATTTGTAAGAACTCGGTCTTTTTGGCCATGAGGAGACTTTTTGAGGTACAGTGATTCTAAAATACAAACTGGCATTGTCCTTCATCTTCTAGCCCTTCTTATCCTATGAATCTGAAACTGCAAATCCCATTAGCTAGGCCAAAGAACCGCCTTTTTCTATGCAAATCGTACATTCCCATCACTTATGTGACTAGTACAACACTCTAATTTGGATCTTTGGTCCATTGATCTCATAGTTATCACATATTTATCATCCTCCATCTAAAGCAGTAGTACGAAACTGGTATCTATGGAAAGTTCATATAAAAAGAGGGATCTAAACGCTTTTCCTTTATGTCCCTTATCAAATCACCAAATGCAGTACTTCCCTACTATTTCCACATTCCTAGTTTTCCTTCTTGTGGCTACCGTAACCCCTCAATTCTCCCCTAATTACTATCGCAACTATTACCAGAATTATCAACCTTATCAAAACGCCCCGAATTACTATAGAAATCAGGCATCGAACAGTTATCAGAGCTATCAGCAATACCCAAATGTCGCCTATAATAGGGCGAATGAAGAGATTTGGGGAGGACCTACTAATTTGGGTAAGAAATTGAGGAAACCTCGAAAAAAGCGATGAATTGAGAGGTTTTTCAGGTTGGGCCCAAGTCCCACGTCATCTGAGCCCCCAGTTTTCACCGGTTTTTGGAAGGAAATGAGCGGAAATTTTTAAGTTCAAAATGTGATATTTATTTGATGCGTTTTTTGATGAATGAATGGATCTGATTTCTAGTTTTTTGGTTTTCAGAGGACACTACCGACTAACCATTGAAAACGAAAATGTCCTTTTTTAGATAAGGAATGTCTGGAACAGTGAATGGAACTTTTTCAGTTTCATCTAGACTTCAAAACCACGGGGAAATTTTTGGTTTTCAATGGGATAGATTGAATAATTTGCTTTATTTTTAAAACTGATGTTTTTTGCGGTCTTTTTGATGAATGAAGGAAAAAGCATTGTGGTTTTCAAGAATGAGCAGATTTACGAAGCATTGTCAAAAAAAGTGTCTATTTTGAGATAAAGAATGCCTGAAACACTGGATTGTACATTCCGTTTTGTAGGAAAGGGACTTCTGAAACAGAGAAATCATGTTTTTTGTACTGTTTCATATGGATTTTTGAAAGGAAAATAGTTCATTTGCATCACTGGATCATCAATTCTCATCTCATCATTTTCAGGTAAATTTGCCGAAGAAAAACTGTGGGACCCACTGATCAAAATTATACATTTTCAGTTTGAAACATGCTTCTTTTTTCCGGTTTCTATTGGTTTGCAAGTTTTACTGAAATTTAGAAAAGTCAGTGTGACGAGTGTACTACATAACTAGATACATCTGATTACATTGATATTTGGCAGTGTTTTTCAACTCACTACTGTTCCCCTACAGTCTTCTCTCAAATCAATGTTGTTCCCCCATTCATAATAAAAGAGTTTATTTGAAACATGCTTTCTTTTTTTTTCTGTTTCTAGTAGATTTCAAGTTGTATCGAGTTTGAAAACTTCTAATACATCATCCATAATCATTGTTATCATTTCAATGCTTCATTCCGATTCATTTTTAAAGAACCAGGAATATAACCCCATCAAACTTTGAAATCTATTGGAAACAGCAGAGGTAGCAATTTGCTATCAGCTATAATAACAGTGTCTAGTGCCTACGTGACTTTCTAGACGTTTTCGGGATGATGACAGACGAGGGCAACGAAGGATCAGGAATGAAAATGTTCATGTTTACATGAAAACTAGGTGAAACGGTATACATAACTACTTCCAAGTTCTCGAAAAGTTCAATTCAAAAAACAAATCTACGTTTCCTGATCCAGGTATTGCAAAATATGAAGCTGTTCTCAGTTTGTGAATGTCTTGAAACAGAGAAAAAGTTCCGAAATCACAAGATCCGGCAAGAACTGATGTTTCATTGATTTCTTGAATGTACAAAAAACTGTGTTCGGATACTCAACAATCAGAGTAGTCTTCCAAAAAATTTTAAGAAAACTAGTTGAAACTGAAAATTTTGAAATTGCGGTAAGAACTTTGGATTCATCAGAGATTATCTTTATCGCACTGAAAATTCGACACATGATCCAAAACTTCAAGCAGCTTTGAAACCGAAAAAAGGAGATATCAAAACTTCTAGGCACTTCAGGGTCGCGAGTCAAGAATTGCAGTGTCTGATTCCGGAACATCACTGGATTGTCAGAAATAAAAGTATTCATTACTCAAGTTCACTTTGAAACAGAAAGTTTCATGTTGCTTGTTTCTGTATCACTGGAGATTCATTGTGGTTTGTAACAGCGTCTAGTGCCTACGTGACTTTCTAGAAGATTTCAGGCTGATGACAGTTGTGAGACAATGGTAGATCAGAAACGAAAATGTTTATGTGAACTTGGCGAAACAGTAAAGAAGTAGAAGGTATCCTCAAACTAATAGGAAGCACCCAATTGAACGATACATGTATGTTTCTCTCCAAATTCTTACTTGATATTATTATGTTCTATTCCTCCGTGAAGAAACAGAACATTTGAAACCGCAATGCACTCAACTACTTATCATTGAGCAATCTATTTCTGTGTCTTAAAATTTAGAGCTAGTAATTGGCAAGATGGTAGCAATACAACTTTGGCTGTCATACCAGTAATATAGTGAGTTTGAAACTGGAAGGAATGTCACTCTGGAATGTTATTGTCAAAACCACCAACAACAATCATTCAATTCCATCTTGAAACGGAGAAAATTGCTGATACATTGAACCAGAAGATACCAGAAAACAGTGTCTAGTGCCTACGTGACTTTCTAGACGTTTTCGGGATGATGATGAAGATAGAGATGGCGGATCAGAAATGAAAATGTTCAAGTTCTTATGAAAACTAGGTGAAACAGTAGGAGCATTGGGTTATGGGAAGCATTCACAGAAAGCTGAAACGAAAGGTGAATCGCTATCTTTCATATCTCCATGGAGAAATAGGGACTTTGAAACCGAATTCACTGCAACAGAACTATCAACGACTGATAACCATTCCTGTTTCTCAAAATTCACAATTGTTCATCATAATAAACATGTCGCTGCTATGATAATCGCCTAGTAAGCTTGAAACTGATACTCATTACAGAAATATTGCATCTATTTACTATTGTCTAAACTAGTAATAACAAATCATTCAATTCCACCTTGAAACAGGCGAAACAGTGCAAATTGAACAAATCCCTTCGACACTGCTACCGATATCTATCAGGTACCAGAAAACAGTGCCTAGTGCCTACGTGACTTTCTAGACGTTTTCGGGATGATGACAGAGGGGGGCAACGACGGATCAGAAATGAAAATGTTCAAGTTCATATCAAAAGTAGGTGAAACAGTGGGAACTTTGTGATATGGATTAGGTGAACAGGAATCGCTTACGAAGGACAAACTGCTAACTTTCATCCCTCCATGAAGAAACATGGATTTTGAAACCTATTATGCAACATTAGAACTCTTCGACAACATCAACGACTAATAACCATCTCTGTTTCTACAAATCCAAAGAAACAGTAACCATTGGAAAATGTGTTCGCGTTATACTACCGTTTTGAATCTCATTGTAAACAGGTGTTTTAGGGAATGCTAATTGCCTTGGTTTCGCTACTTTTCTGTTTCAATGCTACAATTTCATTTTGACCAGTTTCCCGAGCTTCAATAACAAGCTGGGCTGTCAAGAAATCATCTGAACCATTGTCTTCAATTCTTCTCTAGCCAAAACAAGTCAGATCAAAAAATATTGAAATTTCCAGATTTCCCTGACTATGAAACTGTAAAACTCACATTATGGTTACTATCGAAACCTCAGCCACCTCAAGCTAATCATACTCTGATTGAAACAGTGAAAAAACCTCTTGAACGCTCGAACTGTTTACTGATGACCATTACTGTTTCTACAAGTACAGAGAAACAGTAACTATTCGGAAAGTTGCTGGTTTTCTTTGAAGATGTCTAGATCAATCTGACTGGAGTAAGTATTCCAGACGAGACCCGGAATCTAGGTGTGGCAAAACTTTGATCATACCTTGTGTTTTGTTCTCTGTTTCAAAGCTTTCATTGATCTTGAGCAGTTTCCAGAGCTTCAATAAGTAGCTGCGTTGTCAAAAATCATCAAAACTACAGTTTTTGTTTCAAGTCAATCTCATAGTCCTACCAGCAATCCTCATCTAAAAAGTCAAACTTTCCCGATTCCTCTGAAACTGTCCAAAATGTCAGAAATCTACAATCTCGTCACACACTGATCAATTGAAGCCTATGATCATCTAAACCTCCTTTTTGAAACCGTTAAAAAACACAAAAAAAACTCCTCAAAATGATCTCCAAACCTTGATACTTGCCCTCTTTTTACAATTTTACACATCAATTTCTTCTGTTTCTGATCAGATTCTTATCACTCCCTATCTGTCTTGCTACTACATGCCTACGTCAACAGACCTCCTCTTATCACCTCCATAACATAACAACTGACCGGGAAAAGTGGGCGGGGCCTCGTTTTGTTGAGAAGGGGTTGAGAGATCAGTGACTAAACCTAGTCCTAAACCAAACCATTTGCAAACAACAAGAGGCTCCGCCTCTTTTCTCCATGTGATCCCCAAGGTGATAAATAGGGTATAAAAGGGACCTAGCTCTCTTTGAAACCAACAACCCACCCCTCTCTGCTTCAAAATGAACATCTCCCTCGTGCTCCTCACCATCTTCTCCCTCCTCTCAATGGCCTCTGGAAGTGTGATCCGTGCTCGACGAGCCGTCGACGACTACTGGTACTCCTCGCAGGTGGTCAACAACTTGGTCACTGACAATGTAGTCGGAGGACCCACTTCTCTCGGTAAGCACTGAGGAATGATGAACAGAGGGATGAACTGTGTGTTTTGCAGGATGGGCACAAGTTCCACACGTCTACAGTCCCATGTTCTCGCCGGTTTTTGGAAAGTAGGAAGAAACAGGACTCCTATTAGTAGGGTCTATTCGAGTGATTATGACTGATAAGGAATATGGATCTCAATCTCTAGTGTTTTGCAGCTGAATCTGAACTGGAGAGGAACTATAAATTGTGAATTGTACATAAAACTTGTAGTTTGTGATTGAAATATGAATGAATGACCTTTTTTGATAATGAGAGTGTGTTTTTTCTGTTTCAAGAACCATGAACATCGGAAAATCAGATTGACAACGATTGTTGAATCCATATTTGATATGCCTGAAACAGAGTAAAACTACAGTTTTTCCTGTTTCAAAGACTTCAGATCACCGAAAACGACTTTTTTGTCAATTTGTTCAACTTTGTTTGGAAGCTGATTTCAACGGATTACTGTATCAAAGGTTCATGATATTTGGAGATGACTCCGATTCTCCAGTGAGTAAATGATCACAGTAGGAAAAAAAATAAACAGTTTCAATTGATGGTTTCATAGTTAGCACCTACTTTTTACACTGATCAGTTGAATGTCCGCATGTTTCGGTTTCAGAGCCTCTTCAGTAGTTTTCTAGCTTTTCAAAAGGCAATGGGTAGAATGCATATCCTTCTTATTTCCGTCTATCTATTTTTCAAACAGAATAACTAACTTTGAAGATTGTAGGTGACAGAAAGTTGCATGAAGTCTCACAGAGAATAATAACACTTCACGCTAATATCAGAAAAAATCTTTACTAATTCCTGAAACAGAAAGAATTTGTTTCGGTTTCAGGAACTTCACAAGTTTGGAAGCGATTGGTTGAGTCAATTTTCTAATCGTCGAAGTTCGAAAACTACATTTCACCACTTTCCACTAACTTCCGACTCTACATAATGATGTAGATTACTGTATCATCTTCTGAAAGTTGGGGAGGATAATGGTTTTTCAATGAATTGATGTGTCCAATTACCGAATGAATAATAGGGAGTGTATGTCAGAATTTGAAGCCTTATCACTAATTACTGTATCACCTAATCCATGAAACCAAAGTTGGAATTTGGAAGCTAATCAAAAGATGTTCGAAGACCATTTAAAAATAACTGAAACAAAGAAAACACTGTTTTTACTGGCATTATCAGTTTCAAGGAAACCATAACTATCATTCTAGTGCCTCCCGTTGTTACAGTTGGTTTAGATTTATCCTAGTTGTTTCATTTTACTTCTGATTACTGTATCACCTAAATCACAAAACCGAAGCTTGAATCTAGTTGCTAATTCTTTGATACTCCGGGTAATAAAAACCACTGAAATCCTGTAAAAATGAGGTTTCTAATGTTTTTCTGTTTCACATTGACCTTCTTACCACATAGCATACAATAGGTCCTGATGTACACTTCATAGTAACAAACTTTCCTATAACTGATCACCGTATCACCTAGTTTTCATCACTTTACCTCCAAGTTCGTATCGATAGTTTTATGCACTTGAAATCACTAATCATCAAGACGAAACCGAGAAAAACTCCCATAGAGAGACGAAGTAACAAAACATTGTCCGAGGCACGTAGGCAGTTGGCTGGCCGGGAGGCCAGCCAGCTGATAAAGAAGGGAACAAGAGATGATTGATAGTGATATGATTTCATCACTTGATTTGGAGTGTGTACATAGATGAGAATGATGATGATGATATTAGTTATCACTAATCAGAGAACTATTGTTTGTCTGTGACATGGAGTCACATGGTTGGGTGGAAGGGGGGGGGGAGAAGCTGATCAATGGGGATTGTTGAGATTCCAGGAATAACAAGGGTTTGGTGATTTGAGGGATTTGGAACAGGGAATGTTGATTAGATATATTTAAGAAGGTTATGCGGAGCAAAACTAGCTCGAGAATTGATAAAATGACTTATAGAATCACTGAAACAGTACAAAACACAGAACAGTAAACCTATTTACATAACTGCAAAACTTGCAGTTTCAACGAGAAATCAACTTTGACTGTTTTTCTAGATAATTCTTGCTTCTTTCTGAGTAATACAGTCGATTCAACTTTCAAAAACCCTGCTTATCACTTGATCAACTGATCTTCTCTGAATAGTCTCTGACTATAAACCTCTGATTTTGTGATCTTTGAAGACATTGTCTATGTATGAGGGGGAAGACGTCACGTGGTTTCTTGTTTTTCATCTTTGAAAGACGATAAGTGATTACGATTTTTTCTCCACTACAACGGATCCCACAATATCGTAAAAAGTTTGGTTGAGTTACACTAATCTTTTGAAACAGTTGATATGTAGCTTACAGTTTCAGTGTCATCAGATGATATTGGCATGGAGCACGAAATTTCAATTGACGATTACTGATATCATTGAAAATACATTGGAATTGATCAGAAAGATATAATGTTGATCACTCCATCATACTGGCAAAATGATATGAACCACCGTTTCATGCTCACTTTGAAACAGTGATAGTTGGTATTTGTGTAGTTTCACACATTCTGAGTCTAGTAAACCAAACAGTTTTTTCCAGAAATCTGCGATATTTTAAATTGATTCCTACATGATTCCGATGCGGAAATTCGGAATTATTGAAGAAAACACAAAGTTGCAGTTTCACGGAATCTTTGTAACAGTGAGAGTTCTAGAAAATTCAATTTTGGAAACGATTTGATTACTTCAAGTGTGAAACTTCAACAATGAAAAGGATCAAAGCAAGATGAACCGAGTACAATTAGAGATAAATTGCGTACGGTCCCTGTTTCATGAAACTTTTGTAACAGGAGCAAAAATGAGTCGTTCAATGGAATGAAGTGGTGACTATTCTGTCGGAAACTCCAATGTGATTGACATTTTGATAACTACAGTAACAGTTTTAAAAACCACGCAAAAATGATGATCACTAAATCCGGAAAAATTCCACTGTTTCAAGAACATTTTGTAACAGGCAGTTAAAAATATTCATATTCTTTTGGGCAGGTATCCAGAAAAATTGCAGTAGATTGTCCGGTTTCATGAAAGTTCTGAAACCGGAAGGATATCAAGTGGTCAATCTCGTTGTTTTCGATCCGAATAGTTCCAAAAGTTTACAAAGGGAATGTCAATATTCACAGTTCCAAGGATCTTTTGTAACAGTGACAGTTTCCATAAGATTTCAGTAATTTTGCAGTATTCGTTCTCATCCGATCATTCTCTGATCAATCATCTCTAATCGTCTGATTTCCGTTGATTCATTCTCTGATTCCAAGGGGTTTTCCCGTTTTCCCCAGTTTTGCAGAGATAATGGTCACGTGTAGGCGGTCAATTTCAATGACATCGGGACAGATGACGTGGAATTGGAGGGGATGGGGAGAACGATCAGTTAGAAGGTGATAAGGGGGAGATGAGTGATCTGTGGAATAGTGGGGATGGGGGATTTAGAAGTGTCACCAAGGAAAACAGTGAATAGAAATTAGATGGACTGGTGGATATGGTAATTTTGAAACAGGAGAGGAACACAGAAAATAGAGATTTTCTAATATTTATTGAGAGAAATTGCGGTTTTATTGTTAAAAAATCAATGTTTTCTGTTGTCGAGTAGGGTTTTGTGAAAAGGGTTTCCGTATTTGACTAACTAATGGATTTTGTCCTGTTTCAGAAAGGAAATGAAAGATTTTGGAAACAGGGAAACTTCAATATGCGTCTTGCAGGTTTCTCTTGGTTTTTTCAGTTTCTCAAATCCCTGATTCGACTAGTCTTGTAGTCTTTTCTTACTAATTGCCTTTTCTTTCAAACGAGTTTTCTGAATTGCTAGTCAACCAGCCAGATTGATAATCCAACAATAGCCCAAATTTCACTTTTCCCTGAAACAGATCATACCTAATTCGCCTGGTTTTGGCTTGATTGTGTTTCCATTGATAAGAATCCTCCAAACCTACAGTAACCCATCTCCCCCTTGAACTACGTGATTCTACTCATCTCCAGCTTCCTATCATCATCCCCTAGTTATCATCCTAGCTACAAAATTCAGAAAAAAAGGAGAATTGAATTGTCATCAAAATGTGTTGTCTGATACATGATATCAGTGTGTACGTGACAAATGGAATGGAGATTTGGAAAAAGGAAAAGGGAATGGATACAAAGTACTGATCGACTTCTCGCTGTCATATTAGAAGATTACTGTTCCAGAGAACCTTCAAGATTGTGTGAAACTGAGATGAACAATTTTTTCTTCGTTTTGATACTTCTAGAAACTTCCCTCTTCCTTCTTTATTATCATTTGAAACTAACATCATTGTTTATCAGAGATCATATCGGGGCGGAGCCTAAAGGGTTGAGAGATCAGTGAGTGTCCATCTAACTAAACCTTTTCACAAACCAAACAAGTCTCCGCCCCTTTTACAGGGTATAAAAGGCCCCCAGCTCCTTCCAATAACATCAACCCACCCCTCTCTGCTTCAAAATGAACATCTCCCTCGCTCTCCTCACCATCTTCTCCCTTGTCTCAATGGCCTCTGGAAGTGTGATCCGTGCTCGACGAGCCGTCGACGACTACTGGTACTCCTCGCAGGTGGTCAACAACTTGGTCACTGACAATGTAGTCGGAGGACCCACTTCTCTCGGTAAGCACTGAGGAATGATGAACAGAGGGATGAACAGTGTGTTTTGCAGGATGGGCACAAGTTCCACACGTCTACAGTCCCATGTTCTCGCCGGTTTTTGGAAAGTAGAAAGGAACAGGACTCCTATTAGGAGGCTTTCGAGTGATTATGACTGATAACGAATATGGATCTCAAGTTTTTTTTATTAAAAAATGAATTACCATGTCATTTATTATCTAATACCAATAAAACTGTATTTGTAAAAAAACTTGATTTGCTCATTCTTTCTCTGTTTCGAAAATTTAGTGTAACTTCGAACAGATCCTTTGTGGAATTGAAAGATCAAATCAACAGTATCATTCATCCTTATCACTGAATTTCAAAGATGAAAAACAAGAAACCACGTGACGTCTTCCCTCTCGGAAACGAAGCATACATAGGCAATGTCTTCAAAGATCACAAAATCAGAGGTTCATAGTCAGAGTCTATTTGGAGAAGATCAGTTGATCAAGTGATAAGCAAATGTGATAAGGGCGGAACCAAATCAATGACTATCCGGAAAACCAGCAAACATACTTAATTTCCTGTTGAAACTAAAATTTCTCACTGTTTCAGGCATTCATGATAACTTTTTAGTGCGTTGGGATAGACAAGAAGAGAACGGAAACTGATAAGGTAACATCATAATGTACAGTAACAACAAAGGCTTCTTCTAATCACGCCAATCACTATAGAATTGTACCCTGAAAGAATAATTGCTCTTGGTGAGGCTGCAAAAAGTTTCAGTTTCTACGAGGGATCAGTTTGATAAGTTTTGGACACTGTTTAGTTTTCAGAGGTTCATAGTCAGAGATTATTCGGAGAAGATCAGTTGAACAAGTGATAATAGATAGTGATGAGGAGTGTGTAATAGAGAGTTGATAGAACTAAACAATATCTAAAAATGATAGCATTGATCACTCGTTGAAACGGAAACTCTTTTCTCACTGTTTCATCTAGAAAATCTATAATTTTGAACGCAGACTTCTACAATCCTTGACTGTTATCATAATTCTCAGTTGATATTTGCTGTTCTATTTTGAGTATGATACAGTAGCGGTCATAATTATGTGTACCATCAGACTTTTGATCATAACTCGGCTGAAAATGGTCCGTTTGAGCTCATTTTTGGAGAGTAGTTAGTTGAAGACTTAAGTAATACGATATCAACTTTTTGGGAAGATTCATCAAGATTCTGATAAGCCACGTTATCAGAAACTTTCGTATCAAAAAAATGAAAATGAACTTTTTTTTCCTAGATTTTTTCAAAAAGTCCCAATAGTGCCAAAATGTGCTCCAGGGACCTTTCAAACATATCCAAAAGCAAAATCTGCAAAAATCATGTTTTTTGATTTTTTATGATTTTTCAACTAAACATTGACAGAAACTTCAAACTGGAGTTGCTTGCCAGAAAATTGTTTAAATGAGCCCAAAATTGATCAGAATACAGTTCAAGACCATATTTATCAAATTTCATATTCAGTTCATCCAGATCATAACTTTTATTTTTGCCATATTCAGCACTAATTGCCCAAATTTCCAAAATCCATTGAAAATGATGAAAATAAAATTCATGATCTGGATGAACTAAATATGAAATTTGATAAATATGGTCTCGAACTGTATTCTGATCAATTTTGGGCTCATTTAAACAATTTTCTGGCAAGCAATTCCAGTTTGAAGTTTCTGTCACTTTTTAGTTGAAAAATCATAAAAAATCAAAAAACATGATTTTTGCAGATTTTGCTTTTGGATATGTTTGAAAGGTCCCTGGAGCACATTTTGGCACTATTAGGTCCTATTGAAAAAATCTAGGAAAAAAAAGTTCATTTTCATTTTTTTGATACTAAAGTTTCTGATAACGTGGCTTATCAGAATCTTGATGAATCTTCCCAAAAAGTTGATATCGTATTACTTAAGTTTTCAACTGACTACTCTCCAAAAATGAGCTCAAACGGACCATTTTCAGCCGAGTTATAATCAAAAGTCTGATGGTACACATAATTATGACCGCTACTGTATCACCTTATCAGTTCCCGTTCTCTTATCACTCGCCTACCTTTATTGGCATTGCGCCAAGTAGACCCGCGTCAATCATCAAACAGCCTACGTGCCTCGGACAATGTTTTGTAACTTTGTCTCTTATCATGGGAACGGTCTCTAGGAGGGTAAGGTTAGACAGGGTGATGATGTGATAAGGATCGGATAATCAGAAGTGTCTCTCTGGAACTCCTATTTTAAAAAACTGAACGGTTATGATGAATACCTGAAACAGTGAAAAGTTTCAGTTTCAACAATGACAAAAGTATGTTCGCTACTTTGGTAGATAGTTGATGACGATTTATGTCTATCCTTATCACCCCTGCTTATCACTTGATCAACTGATCTTCTCCAAATAGTCTCTGACTATGAACCTCTGATTTTGTGATCTTTGCAGACATTGTCTATGAATGCCTAGTTTCGGAGGGAAGTCGTCACGTGTTTTCTTATTTTTCATCTTTGAAAGACAGTGATAAGGTTTTCCCTGTGACGATTACCACAAAGGATATCGTTGAAGTTACAGTAATCTTTTGAAACAGAGAAAAAATGAGCAAATTAAGTTTTTTTTTACAATTACAATTTCATTAGTATCAGGTAGTAAATGAAATGGTAATACATACAATTCAATTTGATGAAGCTTGAGATCCACATTCCTTATCAGTCATAATCACTCGAAAGCCTCCTAATAGGAGTCCTGTTTCTTTCTACTTTCCAAAAACCGGCGAGAACATGGGACTGTAGACGTGTGGAACTTGTGCCCATCCTGCAAAACACACTGTTCATCCCTCTGTTCATCATTCCTCAGTGCTTACCGAGAGAAGTGGGTCCTCCGACTACATTGTCAGTGACCAAGTTGTTGACCACCTGCGAGGAGTACCAGTAGTCGTCGACGGCTCGTCGAGCACGGATCACACTTCCAGAGGCCATTGAGAGGAGGGAGACGATGGTGAAGAGAACGACGGAGATGTTCATTTTGAAGCAGAGAGGGGTGGGTTGTTGGTATTGGAGGGAGCTGGGGACGTTTTATACTCTGTAAAAGGGGCGGAGTCTAGTTTGGTTTGTAAATAGGTTTAGTTAGATGGACACTCACTGATCTCTCAACCCTATAGGCTCCGCCCCTATGATCTCTGATAAACAATGATGTCAGTTTCAATTGATAATAAGGAAGGATGAAAGTTTCTAACCCTACTAGAACATGGAAAACTAAAAATTTCAGTTTCACAATATCCTGAAGGTTCTCTGGAACAGTAACCAACTAATCTTCGTCATCAACAGCATCTATCAGTACTTTGTATCCATTCCCTTTTCCAAATCTCCATTCCATTTGTCACGTACACACTGATATCATTCTCTATGTATCAGACAACACATTTTGATGACAATTCAATTCCCCATTTTTTTCTGAATTTTGTAGCTAGGATGATAACTAGGGGGATGATGATAGAAAGCTGGAGATGAGTAGAATCACGTAGTTCAAGGAGGCAAAGGGGTTACTGTAGGTTTGGGGAGATCCTCAACATGCAAAAAGAACATCAAGACGGAAGAAATTATGATCTGTTTCAAGGAAAAGAGATGTTTGGCTTTTTCATGGTTTATCAATACTGGACGACTGGCATAATTGAAACAAAAACAAGAAAAAAGGCAAGCTAAATGATGTAAGGGACTCTTGAAACTGGAATACTGAAAACTGCTAGCAATGAACATCCAATAAACCGTTACCGTTTCAAAAACTCCTCATAACTTTTCTGAAACAGAGGGTAATTCAGTAGCTCGTGTGTATCTTCCCCTTGATAGATTCCTCCACTACTTTACTTACCTGTTTCAAATTGACCATAACCATCATTTTCTCTAAATCCTATTCAGTTTGATCGCTGGAATCTTATTTCCTTTTTTTCACTATGATCTTTGAAATACAATCCCAATCAGTTCTTTGCAATCTGGTCTGGCCTGATCATCAATTGATACCGTCTTGATCCCAAATCACATTCCAAGACAGATAAATAATAAGAAAGGTGTTATCTGTTTCTGTTTCAGGGAGAAGGTATTTTTCGGTTTATACATGGTTTATCAATGAGAGTATGGTCGGCGTTGGAACAAAAACAAGAGAAAACGCAAGCTAATTGATGTAAGGGACTCTTGAAACTGGAATACTGAAAACTGCTAGCAATGAATATCCAATGAACCGTTACCGTTTCAAAAACCCCTCATAAGTTTTCTGAAACAGAGACTAACCCACTTACTGTTGTATTTCCGCTGCTTGCTAGACTCCTCCACTACTGTACTTGCCTGTTGCAAATTGACCATAACCATCAGTTTCTTTGAATCCTATTCAGTTTCACTAAAGTCTAATTTAACTTCTTTTCACTATGATCTTTAAAATACACTCCAAATCAGTTCTCTGCAACTTGGTCTGGTCTGATCATCAATTGATACCGTCTTGATCCCAAATCACATTCCAAGACAGATAAATGAGGAGGTTTGATCTGTTTCTGTTTCAAGGAGAAGGGATCTTTGGGTTTTTCCTGACTCATCAATGCTCGAGTGGGAACGTGAGCTGTAAACTTGTACTTGTAAATAACTGTGTATCTGGAAGATGATAACGGGATAATAATGAAAAACTGCTGTTTCATAAACTAAACATCAGTTTTTGAAACAGTAATAACCCAATCGGTCCAAAACATATAGTGCCTTCAAGACCTCGACTACAGCGCCTCATTGAAGGGATCGATATTGTTATGATGACTAAAGTTAAAAGATTTGGAACGATAAACATACGGATCACATTGAAGTAACTGTATAAACCAGGTTATACGAGAAAGTTGTGAAACATGAAACACAGGAAAGAAAACTAATGACACATTACTGTTTCAAAAAGCAGACATCAGTTTTCTGAAACAGTAATAACCCTATCGGTCCAAAAAATACAGTGCCTTCAAGACCTCGACTACAGCGCCTCTCCAGCTTCAATAAAACAGCGTCTCACTGTTTCAAATGTAACATTTCTGTTTTGAAGTTACCGTATCCACTAGTTCCTTCGAATTATATTCAGTCGATCAGCCATCTTTGTACCTATTCCGTTTCAAGATAACCATAACCAATCGTTACCATAACTTTTAGTCAGTTTGATCGCTGGATCTTTTTTTCATTATGATCTTTGAAATACACTCCCAATCAGTTCTCTGCAACTTGGTCTGGTCTGATCATCAATTGATACCGTCTTGATCCCAAATCACATTCCAAGACAGATAAATACATAGAAAGGTTGCCTGTTTCAAGGAGAAGAGATCTTTGGGTTATTCAAATCATGGATATTGCGATAATGGCTAATATTAAAAGATTTGAAACGATCGAAAGAAGGAAACCATTGAATGCAGACTCTGTAAATCAGATATTGTCAGGATGCTGTGAAACTGGGAATAAATCAACCAAAGACTTATTATACATTACCGTTTCATGAACTAGACATTAGTTTTCTAAAACAGGAATTAACTAATGGTGTTGTTGTCCAGTAACGTGTTGTCTGCTCACTTTGCATCAAGCTCCAATAATCTATGTATCTTTCCTGTTTCATTGTTACCATTTCCACTATAGTTCCTTCGAATCCTATTCGTTTGAGCGTTTGTGTTCGTATTTCACAGATCACATCTTCCCCTTATCACCTTCTAACTGATCGTTCTCTCGATCCCTTCCAATTCCACGTCATCTGTCCCGATGTCATTGAAATCGACCGCCTACACGTGACCATTATCTCTGCAAAACTGGGGAAAACGGGAAAACCCTTTGGAATCAGAGAATGAATCAGCGGAATTCAGACGATTAGAGATGATTGATCAGAGAATGAGTGGGTGATAAGGATCGCATTTGTTCGGACTATATACTGAATTGTTGGAAAACTGATCAAGTTTCAGGAGCACTTGGAACAGTAAAAGTTATGTAGAATACTGTTTCTGGAATAACTCAAGGTGAGGGGGTCTTTAGTTTTAGCTGATTTGAAAGACAAAACTGTAGGGTCAAAATAGATTTATTGAGTGTCAAAAGTCAAAAGTAAAAGTATTTAAGTTTCCTAGCTGAAAAGCTGCGTCTGTAGTTGTTGGGCAGTTGGTCGCTTTTCTGGACTCTTCTCGATCATTCCAGAGATGACTTTTCGAAGTTCTTTCGAGATTCGGTTAAAGAATCTCTCTGGTATGTTTCCATCTCTGATGGCTTGCCATGCGGAGCCTCCTGAAGGAACATGGAGGTCTGTTGCCACCTCCAGAATTGTGATGCCAAGTGAGAAGACATCGGCTTCCATCGTTGGCGATCCGTTGAGCACCTCCGGGGCCAAATAGCGGCTATCACCTTCCTCAGCTTCTTGCACATCAGCACGGTTTTTCAGGTTGATGGCAAGTCCAAAGTCTCCCAGCTTGCACACCATCTTGCTGTCCAGAAATACATTCTCTGGTTTGATATCTGCATGAATCATTTGATGGGAATGAATATGACCCAATGCCATCACTAGATCCTTCAGAAAGCCCCAGACCTGAGATTCTGGGATCCTAGCAACTCTGTCGGAGTAGTCAGACAGACTCATTTCACAGAGCTCCGTCTGTATGTACAGACGATCTTGCTCTTCCCAAGCCTTCACAAACCCTACCAGATTTGGATGAGCCGGAAGGCTCATAAGAGCAAGTACCTCACGGTACTTGACAGATGAACTCTGCCGAACAAGCCTGACGGACACCTTCACTGCATATTCTTCCTGGTTTTCTTGACTCCGAGCCAAGAACACCTCTCCAAAGGATCCTTTTCCAAGGATCTCAACAAGGTTGAAGGATTGCTCAAGGTAGGTGCTTTTCTTCGAGCGATCGTAGAGAGGGGAGGCGATTGGAGTAGTTGTGCCTGAAAGAAAAACGATGAGAATCACCCTAGAGACCCTAAAACATACCATCTGAATTGATGGACCTTGCTTTGAGGTCCCGAGCTCCAATAGAGGACTTTCTCTTCGAAGGAGCGGCCATCAGAATGGGTGGTCGAACGGTGTTTTCTCTCTTTGAAGATCTCTCCCGTTTTGTAGTGAGTGGGGTTGTGGGTCCATCTGGAGAGCAGGATCCATTGTTGCAGTCGTCGTCCTTCTCCTCCAATGGCTGCTCATCCTGCTCCTCGTGTTCCCTGATCCAATCAGCCGGGATCTTGATGGTCCTAGTGGGGAGATGACGGCCAATTGTATCTGAAAAAGTAAGATTGTTAGGTGTTTGGGGGGTAGAGGGGGTGTTGGGAGTCCTGCAAGTTCTTGGTGTTCTTGAGGACTTTGGAGTCCCAAAGATTCCTGCTGATCCCAATGCCCCCTGGGTTCCTGAAGTTGATTCTGGAGTTCTCAAAGTCCGAAGATCCGTTGGAGTCCCGAGGGAAACTGTTGATTCTGGAGTTCCTGGTGTCCTTGATGTTTCTTGCGATTGTCCTGGCGATTCTGTGGAACTCGAAGTCCCTGGCGTTCTGAGGGACTTGCTCCGGAAGAGCCCCCTCGAGCTGATTGGACTCGATGACAACTTTCTCTTTGTTCCTTCTGGTCTCAACGATGCTCGGCTCTTTCTTGGGGCTCTCGGAGTTTCCAGAACAACTAAATCCCGCGTTCCGGAAGGATTTGAAAGTCCTGGAGCTCCTGGAGCCCCTGGAGACATCGAATCATCGTCAAAAAGTCTAGAAGTGATTTGAAATGGCGATTGTTCTTCAGGTGAGTCCGGACTGAGGGCTCTTCTTCTTGGTCGTTTTGGGGTTCCTGTGGCTGGAGATGCTTCTTTCGGTTCCTCTGGGCTTTGATTTTCCTTTGATTCTGTAACATCTGTAACTTCCGATGAACCAGAGGGGTTTATCGGGATTAAATTTAGGTACTCTTCAGAAGAGAAGGTCTTCTGAGGAGGGGAAAATGGAGAAAAAGAGTTTTCAGAGCTAGAACAAGAGGTTTCTTGAATTTCAGCAGGTTTTGGAGAGGAGAAAAGGGAAAGTTTGAGATTTCCCAAGGATTTAGTAGATCTCAAAGGTCTACGAAGACCTTGAGATGTAGAGGGTCCTTGGTCAGAGATGGAAGACTTTGGGGTTACAGGAGATTCGATACGCGAAACAGAAACTGGTGTCATGGTAATGGAGCGGATTGTGAGAATGAGGGAGAGTGGACTGATCGGGTTAGTCTAGGTTTTCTAACCTAAATATCGGCCAAACGCAACCGGTAAAAGGGCGGGGAGAATAAGGCAGCGGTGGATGGAAAAGGGGGAGACGAGCAGAATTTGGCAGATTGGAAAAGGGCCGGCGAGGGGAATTTGGCACATTTGGCGGGGAGGAAAAGGACTTGAGAGGGTCCTCGTACATAGTGGAACCGTGTGGATTTTGTCAGATAGTCGGCGGATAGCTAAATGTGACTTTTTTGCGGTGAAATCGAGGAAACCATGTTCTTCGCTAATTCTTGAAGAGAAAGCACATTTTTGAACGTTTTTCACTTTCATTATGTAGTTTTCAGTTTTATTCATTGAAGAGATGCTTGAATTAATGTTCTGATCTCTGAAAAACCTAGTTTTCCCCTTTGAAAACCGTCTAATAGACCAAACCAACAAAAATTCAATCAACCTTGATTTTCTCTGTAATTTAGCGACTGATACTATGATTTTTTAATATCAACACAATTCTCTTTTTTTTTCGTCTGTTCCACTTTTTTTCTCGCGAAAAACATTTGATTTTAGCACGTAAACGACGATTTTCCACCTCCAAAATAAATGCAAAAACTCGCGGCCGTGGCGGCGCGTTGCAAACGCGCTCCACTGGACTGGAGTTTTCTAGGCCACCGGGAGTTTTCGAGATTTTTTTCGCTATTTTCCGAGGCGCCAAATTTTGTTTTCACGCGCTAAAATTCAGGGGTTTTCGTTGTTTTTTTGGAATTTTCTAGGGTAAATTTTGATTTTCTGCTCGATTTTTTAAAAATTAACTCGTAAAATTGGAATTTTTCGTTGATTTTTGACGATTTTTCAAAGTTTTGCGTTGTTTTCGATGGGAAAGCCTTTGTTTTTCATGTTCCGGGGTGTATTTCGTTAGGCAAATTGAGTTTTTAGTTAATTTCTGAAAGTTTTCGTGTCGTAAAAGTGTTTCCTTTTTGATAATTGTGAAATTCACAGAGATTTTTCTAGAATTTTCCAAAAAGTTTCCAATCCTTCAATTTTTCTCGATGATTCTCAATTTTTCTGTCTCATTTTCTGTGTTTTTTCGTTAATTTTACCGCTTTTTTTTATTTATTTTCACTTCTTTTCCTCGAAAATCCCTCCAAAAATTAAATTTCCCCCTATTTTCAGCGAAAAAATGTCAAATCCTGGCTGGAACCGACTTCTTGTCCAGTCCGTCAATGCCACCGATACCACGGGCGCCTCGTCGTCGTCTCAAGATCAAGAAGCTGCTCCGGTGAAAATCAATGAGGATGTAAGAAAATAAATTTTTTTTTTTGAAAATTTTTTTTTTTTCAAAAATTTTTTTTTTCAAAATTTTTTTTTCAGGACGTGGCATTTGTGACAGGAGCCATGGCCGAGGCCAACCTTGCTAATAATCCCGAGAAACAAGAGCCCGAGCCACAGAATCCCGAGTTCAAACCCATCACTCTCTTCGACAAATTTTTCGAATTTTCCGGCCCCGGGATTGTCGAAAATTTGGATGCAAAGGATTTGGAGATGGTCGAGGTATCTAAAATGTCTGAAAAGTCGATAAAAACCTTATTTTCCAGGACTTACACGAGCAAATCCTCTCCTTCATCGAAACTGGCGAATTCTCCGAACAGCTCATCACACCGCAGGCTTTCAGTGCTTTCGAGAACTTTGCGGTAAATAAAAGAAAAAAAGACGTAAAATTCAATAGTTCTCTTCAGATCAAGTGTTTCGACTTCCCCACCCGTCTCCTCTACCTCGAACTTATCCCAGATATCGCCCAAAACCAAGAGGCCTTCCAAAAAGCCGCCAACCCTCAATTCCTTTCCAAACTCATCGCCTCCCTCGAAGAACCGAACGCCCCGACCAAAATCCTTTCGGCAACGCTCTCCACCATCTCAGCCATCGTCGGCAACTGTGAACCTGCTCTGGAGACTTTTTCGAATATGAAGGGCGTCGAGATTCTCTCGAAGTTAGTGAAGACCGCTGGAGATCCAATTATGAAAGTGAGAGCTGTTAGAACTGCGACGAGCATTTTCTTCAATTTCTTTATGGAGAAAGGTGTGTTTTTCGTTTTTTTTAAAATCAATTTTGAGGAAAAATCCCTCTATTTCATGTAAAAAATTAGTTTTGCTAAACAAGGGCACAAGCGGAATATCGGAGTGTCGTACAATTTTTTTTTCAAATTTTGGCAAATTTTCTCTATTTTTCTGATTTTTTTCTCGAATCATATGAATTTAACTCAAAATCACTTAAAGATATAACGAAAATATAAGAAAATCCAAAAATCTCAAAGAAAAAGTCTGTTTTTAGTGAAAAAATTGAAAAATTTTGGGTTTTGCTAAACAAGCACACAAGCGGAATATCGGAGTGTCGTACAATTTTTTTTTTCAAATTTTAAAAATTTTCTCTATTTTCCGGATTGTTCTTCTCGAATCATATGAATTCTGCTCAAAATCAAGAAAATAATGAACAAAAACAAGAAAAAAGTCCAAAAACAATGCATTTTTCAGATGCAAGAGTCAAAGTCCGAAACACCGATGCCAATCTCACCGCGACTCTGAATGCCTTCATCGACTTCCTCTGCTACTCGATTCTCTGGCTCCGCTGCACCATCTTCGACATGGTTGCGAAAGACGAGGATCCGTGCACAAGACGACAAATGCAAGATGTCTATGATAGTTTGCTGTGAGTTAAAAAAACGAAATTTTTCCAAAAAATTCTGATGGAAAAAAATGATTTGGAGCCTAGAAGTTGTCAATTCGACCGAATCTAGTTAGTCTTTCACATCGAATAACCGATTTCTGTGACGTTCCTGCAAAAATCACGAAATCTAAAATTTTGCTTCGAAAAAAAAAATTTGAAAAACTCGATAATTCTTGTCAAACTTGCAAGTTCTATGCTTCAAATCCTCTTATTCTGTTTGATTCTATCAACGAAGTTTAGAAAAATTAGACCAAAATTAAAAAATCACTGAAAAAAATTTTTTGTGACGAAATCTACTTTGAAAAATTAAAAAAAATTATCATAAAATTAAAATTTTTTTAATTTTTAAAAATTCCAAACAAAGCTTTAAAAAAATAACAGTGAAGTGAAAAAAAAACACCGAAAACCGATTTTGTGGCGAAACCCGTCTTGAAAATTTTTAAAAAAAATTTTGGAAATTGAAAAAAAATTTCATTTTTTTTTCCAGGAACCTGGTGGCTGGCTTCGACAAGTCAGAAATCTCTATTGACGCCCGCAAAAATCTCACAGACTTCCGCAAGAAATTTGGAGACTTCGATAAAAACGAGCCCACCTATGCGATTCTTCGAGCTCATCTTCTGGAGGAAATCATCGAAGAAGAGGAGGAAGAAGAGAAGAAAAAGAACAAGGAGCCGATCAAAACGAAGCCGATTAGAATGGAGCACGACCTGGAGTGGGAGCAAGACGAGGAGCTTCGACTGAGAAACGAAGGAACCTGGCAACCAATGAGAGAAGAAGCGTTTGCTGCACAAATTGCCACGAATGAAGAAAAAAATGAGGCGATTTTGGCGGCAAAGGAGGAGAAAAAGGCAGAGGAAGCTGCTCGGGATGCATCTGCGAAGTTTCAGAAGTACAAAATCGCGTCGCTGAAGCCAAATGGACCAGAGGATGATGTGATTGAAGAGGCGAGATTGGATGCTGGATGGAAGATCTTGAAGTACTATGAAAGTGTCGAGAAGACCCTGGCCCTTGGCATGGCCCCAGTCATGCGGAAGTACCAGGTTGGGCTTTTTTCTTGATCGATTCGTGAAAAAATTTGCGAAAAATAACAAAAAATCTCTCCGAAAAAATAGAAAATTTATGTCCCGCTAAACAAGCACACAACCGGAATATCGGAGTGTCGTACAATTTTTTTTTGAAAATTTTCGTTATTTTTCTGATTTTTTTTTTCGATTTTTTGCTCGATTCTCAATTTTTTCTTGATATCTCGCGATTATTATTCAAATTTTGCTCAAAATCATCAGGAAAAAGAGAAAAAATACAGAAAAATCGAAAAATTTTTTTTTTCAATTTTTCAAAAAAATTTTGACAAATTTCCTCTTTTTTTTTGGTTTTTGCTTTCTTGCTCGGATCACCTGAACTTTGCTCGAAATCAAGGAATTAATGAACAGGAATACATGAAAATTACAGAAATTCAGCATGAAAAGCAAAATTTTGCCCAAATGCATTTTCGTAATTTTTGAAAAAACACGAAATCGAAAAAAAATTTTAGAAAAAAATAAAAACTCGATAATTCTGGTGAAATTGGCAGTTTCTAGGCTCCAAATTTTCTATGCTATCTATTTTTTCTGCAAAAATTGAAAAAAAAATCTATAAAAAATCCAGAAAACACCGAAAACTCGATTTCGTGGCCAGACCGTCGTCGCCGAAATTAAAAAAATTTTTTGTTGAATTTTCTGGATTTTCATGTGTTTCTGCTCATTATTTTTATGATTCTGAGCAGAATTCTAATAATCATCGTGAAAATTAAAAAAAAAACACGAAAATTAAAAAAAATTTCGTAAAAATTTCGAAAAAAAAAATTTTGAAATTTTTGAAATTTTTTTTTCAATTTCCAATTTCATTTTCTTTTCCAGGAGAAGATCGACGCGGCGGATTTGAAGGTCATGGAGGCGCAAGCAGTCGTCGACATAGCTCAAGAAAGGAACCGGTTCGAGAATGCGATCACCCGGAGGGATCTCTCGGTTGCCCAGGAGCTCTTGAAACCGGTCAAGGATGCCGCCTGGGAGTTGCTGGAGAGCAAGTTGCTGCACGACAAGCACGAAGAGCTTCGGATGCAGGACAGGATGCAGAAGTACCGGGAGATCGCCGAGACGGGAGTCATCTTCCCAAGTGAGGAATACTTGGCTGCTTTCGGAGATTCCGATTCTTGAAGGCTTTTCTTGATCTCTAGAGACTTTTTTACTATTTTTGTTATTTTGGAACCGGTTTTTAGAGAGTTGGTGGTCTTATTTTTGAGTTTTTAGAATTTTTGAAAACTTTGAATTTTTCGAAAATTTCGGAAAAAAATATGGAAAATTTTTCGAAAAAAAATTTTTTTTCTTGGAATTTCTTTTGAATTTTTGAATTTTCGCTCCGATTTTTGCGCCTAAAAATTGAAAATTAGACAGCTTTTGTGGATTGATTTTCATTTTTAAATCTCTGGAGTTTTAGATTTTTTAGAAATTTAAAAAAAATGAAAAAAAAAATTGGAAAATTTTTCGAAAAATTTTTTTTCCAAAATTTCGAAAAAAAAAATTTTTCTCAAAATTTTATTTTTTATTTTCTAAAAATTGGAAATTACACTGTTTTTGTAGTTTAATTTCTATTTTATAAAAACTCTGGAGTTTTAGATTTTTTTTTAAATTTTTAAATTTCAAAAAAAAATTTCGAAAATTTTTCAAAAAAATTTTTTTTCAAATTTTTCGTTTTTTCTAGCCCACCAATCCTTTTCTAACTGGTTCTTTATTGTTTGTTGGTCCCCAGTTCCTCAATTCTCGGTCCCTACACGCCTTATCACTAACTTATCACCTTATCAATTATTTTGCTCCACCCCTCTATTTTTGTAATTTTTCCCAATTTTTTCTTTGAATTTTGTCATTTTCTTTCTAGATATTGCTCTAGATTTTTTCTAAAACAATACTGTGAAAATTCCGTGAAAATAAACATTTACGAGGTGATTCTGATTTTTTTTGAATTTTTTTTTCGAAAATCAGAAAAAAATTTTTTTTTTCAATTTTCAAAATTTTTCCAAAAAACAACAAGCAAGCAGTTCAGATGAAAGCAAATGTGTTTATTTGGTCAACTTTACGTCAAGAAAAAGTGAAAACTCTGAAATTTTCAAAAAAATTTCAATTTTTCACAAGGAATTTTCGAAAAAAATCGGGTCATAAAAACTGGGAAAATACTACGTTTTTGGGGGTTTTGGTGGAAAAAGGAGACAAATAAGGGTTAAATATGTTAAATTAGACTTAATTTTAGCAGGAAATCGAAGAAAAATCGAGAAATTCAGTGGAGAAACGGACGACTAAAAGTTGGGGCTAACCCGTGTTTCAGGGTTTCGAAAAAGTTGCGAAAATCGGGGGAAATTGGGGTTTTTAGAGAGAAATCAATAAAAATAAAGAGAAAGAGGACTTTTTTCTATGCAGACAGGTTTTTTTCTGGAGATTTTTCGCTGAAAATGAAGGTAAATAGGGGGTTTTTTGGTGGTGGCCGAAGTTTTGCAAAATGCAAAAGTTAGGCCATCAGGGGGAAAGTGATGGATTTTTATGGTTTTGGGGTAGAAATTGATGGGAAATCGATTAAAAATGGTTAGAAATCTCTGAAAATTAGTTTTTCACTTAATTTTCACTTGAGGAACGGAGTTTTTCATGATTTTTCAAGATTTTGAAAAATTTGAAAAATTTTCAAAAAATCAGCCAAAACTCGGAAAAACAATGAGTTCGGGTTGAAAATCAATGAAAAATAGCTCTGAAACAGCAAATTCAAGCCTAAAATCCATGAAAATCATTAGAAAACTCGGAAAAACCACTATTTCCCAATGTTTCCCTCATGGCCGAACTTTCGCAAACTTGCAAAAACTCGGCCACCATCAAATTTTCAGCGAAAAATCAATTTTTCCGGCTCATTTGAGCAGAACTAGAAGACGGGGACGACGAGCGACTGGGAGATCGATGAATGAATCGAGAAATTCGCGACATGCTGCGAGACAATGGAGAAGAAGGTGTGGACGGAGAGAGTAAAGTGTTGGATGGTCTGGAAGACGGGCCAGGTTGCGAGGGATCAATTTGCGCCCGGGGAGAGTCGGATGCAGTTGAACCGAAATGTCTGGGGAAGAGACAGTTTCTTTGCCACGTCCTTGTAAGCGTTGGTGTGAACGAAGCGAGAGAAACAGTCCTGAAAAAAAACCTAAATTTGAGGGGAAAATTTAGGTTTGGAAGGGGATTTAGAGTGTTTTAGTGGTTTTTGACGCATGAGAGATTGATTTTGCGTTTTTACAACGTTTTTTGAAATTTTTCAACAACTGAAAAAACTTTTTTTTTTTTCAGTTTTAGGTCGATTTTTTTTGAAAATTAGGTGTTCTGGATCATAAGTATTATTGGAAAATGAAGTAAAAAATATTTTTGAATCTCAGAAAGCAAATTTGATTAGATACGACAATCGATTTTTCGTTTTTGTCACGAAATTTCAGATTTTGATGAAACCGAATTTTTTCGGTTTTTTTCACTGTTTCAATTTGCGAATTAGACAATTTTGGGGCTCTAGATCATCAGTTATTGGCGAAAAGTAGCTACATACGTTTTTTAAAGATCAGAAAGCAAGACCATCAATTTTTCGTTTTTGTCACGAATTTTCAAAATTTGATGAAACGTAATTTTTTAATTTTTTTTCACTGTTTCAGTTTGCGAATCGAAAAGTTGGAGTTTTTGGATAATTGATAGGTTAGTCATTTTATGTGTTAAAAAATGAGTGTGGAGTAGAAAACAAAAGCATTGACTTTGTGTTTTTGATGGAAATAACTAAAGAATTTGGGGTTCTGGATTACTAATTCGACTTGATCTTTCTAGCGATCAATGAACTAGTGGTTTTTTGAAAAAGATAAACGGCTCTTTTGAAATTTTGAAAAAATTGTCAATTTCTGTTTCATTTGGACTACTTGAAATTGTGGGGAAATGAGACAGTCAATGTTTGGTTCCCATCCCCTTTTTTTCGAAATTATACATTGAACAGAAAATTTCTAGAGTTTTGACACGAAAGTTTACAATTTACACAATTATCATAAACGACCGATTGAAAAGTGTTTTCGAAACATCAATTTGACATTTTTCTGAAACCGAACTTTTTTTTGTTTATGCACTGTTTCAGTTTTCTGAGAAAAAGACTGTTGAAGGACTCGAACTGCTAATTTTTGGACATTACGATCAGATGAATTTGAGTCTTACACAAGAAAACAAAAAACGCAATGAAAGATAGAATCGATGGATCACCCATTGATCAGCGTTTTTTGAAGCTAAGTTTGAAAATTTCAGGAAACTGCAAAATGATTTTTCTCTGTTTCAGTGTTTTGAAATGTAATTCGAAAGATCGATGATTTCAATAAAGAGAATCTCTATTGGATTAATTTTCGTCAAATTTCATAGGGAGAGCTGATAGAAACAGGGGTATAGAACAAAAACCTGTAATTTTTGAAAATGGCAAGTTTCGATGTACCATTAGCCTAAACACCGCAAACTTCTACATACTTTTTCTATGAAACAGAAAAAAAATTAGCAACTTCAAAAAAATTTCAGTTTCAGTGACTTTTCAAAGTATGATTGGTACTAGTTCGTGTAATTTTTCTAGCCGTGGTACTTTGAATCTTATAAGCCTATCAAAACAATCACTCACCTTCTCCATAAGACGATAAACATGTGCTTGAGCTCTCTCGTAGATGTTCTCCGGGAATGTAGCCGGCTCTTTTCCTTCGACTCTGGAAATGGAATTCGATCTTTTTTTGTAATTTGCGTAGTTATTATCAGTAGATTTCGTTGCTGTGGCACTACTTGCATTAGTAATTCACAAAAAAAGCAAAATGTTATGTTTCTTGTGGAACGGAAAATTTTCGAAAACATTTTTTTTTCTGTTTTTAGAAGTTCTTATCAAATAACACTGGGTTTCTTGATCAGTTCTGGTATGTAATCGTTTTTAAACAGTCTTTTGAAACAAATATCAATTTATCGCATTATTAGACGAATGTTGACTTGATATCAATGTCGGGCTACTGTATCAAGTTCCATGCAAATAGATTGCATGTTACTAGTTGGTTAATGGTTCCTTGTTTATGAATGGAAAAAGGGAGTTTTTGATTTGACTATGAATGGCCTTATCATGTTTTTCTATCACTATAAACATCAGTAAATTCGAAGATAACCTGAATACTGTTTGCAAAATTTTGATGAAAAAAGTTATGGTTCTTGTGAAATGGGAAACAATTTTCTTTCAGTTTCTAGGGGGTTTTGTATTTTTGTTTTGTTCAACAAGATCAGTGGGTTGTTGATTTTTAACTGCTATTATCATCCTTCAGTTATCAAGCGTTTGTGAAAGTTAGAAAGGATTTCTGTATCAAACGTTATCAATCAATAGCGTATCTTATCAGTTTCTCAATGAATCCGATGTTTCAAAGGGTTTATTGTACAGTTCAGCGTTCCCTAAAGTTTATGCTTCTAGAAAAACTACTTTATTGGGTCCCTGATTCTGAAGACCTCTTTATTAATGATCCTAGAGACCGAAAGATCCTAGAAATTCATGATGCATTCCGAGAAATGCTCCATACGTAACCATCCTCATTTTTTCATATGAATTGACGCAAATCATGCTCTCTGACCTTCTCATCTTCCTCGAAAGATAGAAAACTTTGGGGGTAGAAGTTGAAAAAAATACGTGGGAACCTCCTGTCTGTGACGGATGGGTTGAGAATAGACTAGAGTGAAGGAGGAAAGCTGGAGAATACGTGGGAAAATGAGGAAGAAGAAGGTGATCTCAGAAAAAAAAGGTCTCGTTTCTGGATGTTTGAAAGTTTGGTTCTCAGTTTCAAAGCCAAAAAACATTCGATAATACCAAGTATCGTTTACTGCCAAACTAACAAGTCGAAAAGTTATGACTGCTTCTTGAAACCGATGGTTTTTATAATAAGAACGAAACACGGTCAAAGGTAAAACTGTCACTAATCAGTAACAAAAGTACTAGAAATTGTTTTGAAACAGCATTTTCTTCAAAGCACACTAGGAACTTGGATTCTAAAGTTCCCTGTTTCAAAACCCCCAAATATCAATTTTTCTTCTTTTCCGTGAATCCCATTATGAAACTCTCAAAAAACTCACAATCCAATGATATCAGTCCTGGTGTCATGATCAATGTTGATAGCCAGTGGAGACTCGGCAGCAATGAAAGTGTCATACATCTCTTGGACAGTCGACTCGAACTTTGGACGGCCTTCAGAGACACCAACGGCTTTCAGTTCTTCTACTGCCCACCTGGAAAACTTTGTTGTTTCAAGGAATTGATGAATTTGAGGTATCTTTTGAAAAACAGTGGAAAGATTGGTATTGAATGTTTCAAAATCAATAGGATAGGATCCTATTTCCAGACGGTCCTTGAATCCTGGATTCCATGGATCCCTGTTTCAAATTACCCATAAGTCTATCATCTTCCTGTTTTCTACAGTATCAACTCCATTTGAGACTCACCAAAAAAGTATATTCTCCTCCGAGTACTCTGACTGCAAGAACTTGGTGAACTGGGCACGACCATCAACATCGTAGATGACGTGGTCAAATGCGAATTGCCATTCGTTTGGGCTGAAAATGGAAGATTTGATCGTTAGAAATATTGAAGAAGTACTAACTGATCATAGAACAACTTGGATTTATAAACTTTTGTTTTGAAACTGTAACCAGTTTTAATGTTAGAAGGTCAAAATTGATGAACAAATACTGAAAATTTGGAACTTGAACTATTCAAAAGAAGGTTGAGAAACAGTAATTTGAAAAAAAAGCGTTGTCAACTTATTGGTGTTAGGTTCTGTGCAAGCCAAACAAAATCTGAGTCGAATAGAACTTGTAAACTAGGTTCTTGAAATAGAAACTGTGAAACAGGTAACTTTTGCTACAACGTACTGTCTGTTTCAAGCTACATTGATGGACAGAAACTACATCAAATATCAATCATTGCGTTCCATAAATCGGTGTATTTGAAACAGGATTTTCACTTTTCAGTACTGTACTTCATCTACGCTGTATTTAGATCTAGAACCTTTGATACAGTAACCCACAAGACCCTAGATCCTTGGATTCTACTGTTTTTCGGTTCCCTAAAAACACTGTCAAAGTTGGGAAAACGCCCAACTCATTGAGTTAGCTTGCTCTAATTTGGTCGTCTAGTGGTAAACTATTATCTAATTCTCATAGAAGCATCCCGAACTAGGAATTGTGAAGCAGAACCTCATTTTAGGTTAGCTTACAGTTATGTAGATAAACTCGGTTTCAATCTAACTAAACAAGATCTAGTCAGCATTTGTTTCCATTCTTATCTTCACAATGCTTTGCAGAAGTAAAGAGTTCAACTTACCGTAATTGGAAAGGACTATTGTATTCCCATACACTTGTAACTAGTTGTAACCGATCTGATACAGTAACCCACATCTATCTCAACTGTACTCATAAATTAACTTCCTGGGTTCTTGAAATCCTAGAAAAAGTCATTTTGGAACTTTCAAAGCAATGTAAAATTTGAGAAAATTAGCCTAGTGTCCTTCAAATCAACGCTATACTGGATTTCCACTGGATTTCCGAACTAGAACATGAAGTTTTGAAACCGACTAAAAAAGAACAGATTTTGACTACCATAATTCAAAGTTTGCCGTTTCAAAGTGCACTAGTATTTTGAAGGTTTCTAATGAATACGATAAGATACGGCTTGTTTGGAGACAGAGACCCTAGACATTTGCTTTTTTGAATCGAGTTGTTTTGGACTACAATGAACTGTTTAGTTGTACTCTTACAAATTGAAAACACTTTTTTGCAACTGTAAATTCATATAGATTTCTGAAGTTCAGAAAGTTTTGTATTTCGATCATTTTGATTACTGCTTCATGCTAATCGGACAGTTGGAAAACGAATTCTTGCAACAGTAATATAAATTTGAAAACTTCAATGATAGCGTTCCTTATATCATCCGAGAATTGAAGCAATTACAATTGTTCGAACAGTTAGGCTAATTTTGAAACCGAGAATTTGCTCTCTTTTTGTGGTAGGATCCTTCTTAGCTACAGTAACCCATTGAAACATAAAATTTGAAAGTCCCTAGATCCATTTGGTCCTTTGAAGGTCCCCCGGACCCTTTTGAACTCCCCTAAACCACGTCATCCTCTTTCCCTATCTTTTTTCTAGACACTCTTCTTCCCCTTACACTATCAAATTTCCCTAGTCAATTCGAAATCTGGAGCATTCATTTTTTCTGCTCTATTCACATCTTCTTTTCTGAATCGTCCCAGTCAGTTAGTCACACCATCATCATGATGTATCTAACATTGAAACGGAGCAAAATTGAATTTATACAGAGAAATTTCGGAATCCCTCTCCCTTTTTTTGGGGGGTTTTTTGAGTCTGTGTATACTCCCAAAGGGTCTAGGAGACATGGGGAATCGAATTTCAATACTTTTTCACTGAAATTCCGATCCCTTTTCTTGGCTTTTTTGGATTTTTGGATTTCACTGACCAGTGTGTATTCCTATACTGATTGGAAAAGAGGGTCTAGAAAGTTAGACAGTTTGAATGATTTTTGGGGGTGATCCTGAAAATATATGCCGATTGAAAAACAAGGGTACTCAACACAATAATATGAGAAATTTGAAGCCGGAAATTAGAAATTCTTGGAAAAGAGGAAGGAACGGGAGAAGGAATGGGTAAACAGGGGTAAACAGGTAACTAGTGAATTGTAGGTATGTCTAGATGTAGTTGTTTTGGCAGATAGGTAGGTATACAGAGCAAAACACATTGATAAGGAAGGAAACTTATCAGTGACAAACTGAAGTTACAGTTTCAAGGAGATTATGAGAACGTTCTAAAGTACTTTTACGCATTATATTTCCATGGGCAGTTGGAATTAAAGTAGGGACTTGAAACAGCGTTTTTATACTGATGAAGCTTCAAATTTTGTTTTTGTTTGGATGTTTTCTACGTTTTATTCATGTTGTGAGCAAAAACAGTGATGAAGAAGGGAACTTATCAGGGATACACTGTATCCTACAGTTTCAAGTAGATCATATGAATTCTGAGAAAAGCTATTTGAATAATGGACATTCATTTACAGCTGGCATAAACATGGAGGACTTGAAACTGCGTTTTTTTTTTCTGACGAAGCTTCAATTTTCACTTTTTCAGGCATTTTTTTCAAATTGTGATAGAATTTCGTGATAAGAGCTCCATTCTGTTCCAAAAAATTCACTTCAATGTTTCAGAGGTACTGTCTACAGTAACCCTTCGGTGTTCTTTACAACAAAAATATAACTAATTGAACTTTCAGTGTTGTAAAAATGTGTTCTAATCGGAAATCTGAGAAAAAATCAGTTCATGTTTCTCTCTGTTCCATATCGCCGTCTTTCACATTGTGTTCTTCTAATGTTCACCTCAATAGAGACAGTTGTGAAACTGTGAAAAAATCTAGATGGTTTTCAGTTTCAAAAAAGTTGTATCAAAATGTTCGGGACACCTTATATCAGTGCTTGAGTAAGTTTTTTGATCTATAAAAGTGTCTAACAATGGGATGTTCACCGCCAATAGATTTTGGCAATACATAAAGAATGATTCATAACTGGAACCTTCCCAGGAACAATGCAGTGATCTAGATTCTAGAGAAACACATGTCATTCGCTAAGGGTTATTAGAAAGTCAATAACTTGGTCTAGATGACCAGAAAGGGAGGAATTAGAAACTCTATGATTGCAGATAAATATCAATTTATACAAAACCAGTAGACACTATAATTTTTCCTTGAAACAGGAAGAATTGCTGGTTGATGTATACACTTCGTCAAATCAAACTTCCAATTCTCTAAAACTAGAAACGTTTTCTTTGAAACTGGGAAAACTGAATAGTGAGAATAAAGTTTTGATCAAAGTCATTCATTCATTGTACTCCCTAGCCTTTCAAAAACATTCAAAATCTACGTGAAACAGTATCCAAGCATCTTTCTAGATCGAGGTCAATCTTGATTATGTTACGGTTTCAACAAACTCATGAAAAACTGTGAGTACCCGATCAAAATAGTACTCCAACTTTGTAACATTGTAGCTAGAATCCCCATCCAACTAACCTGAGCCTCGGTGACGGTGGAACATTGCTGGATGGCATCATCGAGTTGGCCGATGCAGGTGGGGTGTTGGCGTTTCCGTTGGCCTGGTTCTCGTTGGAACGACGACGACGTTCTCCTGCAAAACAACAATGATAATAGAGGGATAGGGTGATAGCTTTTTGATCTAGATTTGGTTTTGCTTTTGCTGTTTCAACAATCTTTCATCTAGATGGAATTTTGAAGGTTTATCAATCGGTTCTGCTTTTTCGGCTTACTTTCACGTTTTCTAGTTAGGTAGTTTGATAAGTTGATAAGAATGCTAAGAACTCTGATTATATGGAGAAAGTCACATTACCCTAAAGTACCATATGACTCTGATAGCTTGTCATTGAAACAGAAACAGTGACAATTGCAAACCAACCGATAAGAAGAAGCTTTTTCTTTCAGTTTCAGTGAACTTTTGTAGTTCAAGTGTATAGTTTTCAATCAGTATTACGTCTAATGTCGTTGGAATTATATATGCTCGATGATACAAAGCCAAATTGATAGCCTAACCTTACAATTACAAGAATGATTGTAAAGAAAAGGGACAACTGTGAACTCGATTTTAAGAAAAATCGAACATTATTGATGGTTACTGATAAGTCAAATCCAGGATAGTGACACAGCACAAAAATTATAGTAATGAAGTTCTCCAAATGGTATAAACCTATGTCAGAGGAACAATTGACGTCTACTTTGAAGTTCCTGTTTCAAAATTTCCATGAAACAGGGGATACTTGCCACTTTACAATAGACGACTGTCTGTTTTTGGATAATGAAAAGTTTAGTCATCACATTGATAAGATTACAGTTTCAGAACATTATCTTCTGAACCATTTTCTTTCATTTCATCATTTCAACCGCCCCTTCTTTAGAACCCTATCCAATATCAAACTTCTCTCCAATTTCTCCCCAAGCGCATTTTCCCATCCCCATTCCCCTGACGTCACCTCTCTCTCCATATTCTCCCTTTCACCCCTCCCCTTCTCCTCTCCTTTCCCCTCCCCTAATCCAATCTTTTTGACTCTTTGGCTTCACACGAGCAGAGCTCGAGCTCCGCTCGAGCTCTGCACGTGTGAGTTAGAAGAGTCAACTGGCGGATGGATGAAAGGAGAGAGATTAGGAGAGATGAAGTGGGAGATTATGGGGGGATACAATGGGAAATGAGTGGGGGATGGAACTGGGTTCAAAAAGAACAAGAAATTGGAAGGGGGAATGGAAGGGAAGATCAAAACACATTGAAAACTGATGTACTCTCTGTTTTAGTAAGAATTGGGTGGTGAAGAGAAGATTTGAGTTTCAAGTGAAACAGTAAGATTATCTTGATAGGAAACCGATGATCCAAAGAAGGAATTCGAACAGAATTTCATAATTCAAAGCTTACAACTTCTGCCAGCAGTTTCATTATAGCAAAAACTGGAACTGCTAGGTTAGAAACTGCTGAAACTGTGAGACTTTTCTAGATATCTAGATTCTAGGACTTTCTACTACAACGAATACACGCCTAATAGTAGGAGATTGATAGGGGTATGAATAATGGAAACTTGAAACTTTTATGATTCGGAAAAATTTCACAAACGTACTGTTTCAGTATTCTTTCCAAGTACAAAAGTGAGTAACTCGAAACAGTAATCATCGTTTTTCGTTTGGGCAAAAACGGTTGAATTCATTCAATTGAATGCTAACGTTTTGCTGTTTCTAGGTGATTAGAAGGTTGCGCTAGTTGACTACACAATGCTTGTTGAAGTTTGCGACCGTAGATCTTGTAAGTTTGAAACAGGAATGTCTAGTTCTAGGAAAGTTGGAAATGTACTCATGATTGATTTCGAGTTCATCTCTCAGGTTCTATTTGGTTGGTGGAACAGTATCATTTTTAGTATTGCTCTATCTCACAGCGGACTAGTTATCAAACCTTCCTTGAAGGCCCCTAAATTCATGGATTTTTTGAAACAGTACCCATTTTTCCTCCATCTGTTCCAAGTTTTCCTTATCAGATGTTTACAATTTACAAGTTCATTCGTTGTATATTCGACTTTTTGATCTATTCACTTTTGCTTCTAGACCTTCCCGTCTGACCTCTACTCTTCCTATGCTCCAAGAATTTATGTAGGTTAGAACCGTCTCAAATTACATCAAAAATTTGACGGATTTCCTGGGGATTTCCTGATCTTTAGGCCTAAGCAAAAAGTGACCCGGTGACCTCAAGAGTCCAAGTTCCAAGCAGCCACTTTTGATACACACTTTCTCGTGATGCTCTCTTACTCATTTCCTGTCTTCTTCTTCTTCCCTTCTCATTTCCTATTTCCCACTAAACACTTTGGTCCTATTGGTCCTAGAACCCTCTAAACTCCAGACCAAACGGTCCAGAAGCACCCAACATCAAATGTTCAATTTCTCACTCATTTCAGTGAGACAATTGGACCTTTGTCAGAGACTCGGGGTAAATTAGGGATTAGTGGGTGGAAAGCAAAGAGCACACACGTAGCCTAACCTCTAGATAATTGTGTTCAGGGAAAGAGGAGATGAGTAAATTGACTAGTCTAGTTTTAGAAGGTCTTGAGGAAATTTGTACATGGAAAGATTGATCGTTTCCATTTCCAAATCAATACGAAAAAGTGATGAAACAGAATCTAGTTTGCACCACAGACGTCGTTTTGTACCGGAAATAGACGGAAATCCCAAGAATTTTGACGAAATTTGAGATTTTCTAGGATCTTGAGACCAAGAACAGAAGTCATGTACATACAGGAAAGCCCTATAGCCTAGATACAAAAGGTAAATAGATCAGAAGGTCAGGAAAATTCATCGTGGATGTGGCATATAAACTAGGGATGAAAAGTGTTACAGTTTCAAGAGGATAACTTGAAACAGAAATTTTCAAAAATGTATTGTGACCAGTGTTGTATAAAAGTAACAGTAGGTAAGTAAGAAGAAGCTCAGATATTGAGAAAGATTGTCGAAATCTAGATGAAAGAGCGAACTTATTGAAAAGTGGTTCTGACTCTACAGTTTCAAGAAAGTGTGAAACATAAAGAAGTAGGTCCTATTTTGATGTCAATAGCATTTGAAAAACAACAATTCTTCAGTATTCCATACCCCCAGCTTCGAAAAATCACGGTTTTAAATGATTTATCTCACATTTTACAAGTTTTTGACCCAATTTCAAGTATCTTGTATGTAGTTGATTTTGCAGTTTCAAAGTTATCTAATGTGTATCTATCAAAGCTTTTCACCAATTCGCTTTCTTTGGTTTTTTTTCAAGTTTTAGCTGTGTTTTTTTCAAAAGATGCGAAGGTAGGTAATAACAGACAAATGTTTCAATTGCAAGTATTAAAACAAGAGTACTAAATTTGCAGTTTCAAGAAAGTGTGAAACAGTAAGTAAGGTCTTATGAATGTTGATCACTGCGTGAGGTTGGCTTTAGCATTGGTTGTATCTAGAGGGATATCGGAGTATTTTACCAATCACTTTCACAATGTGCTACTTGAAAAAAAAGGCCCGTTTCAACTGACCAACTTGTCTCTTTTCAAATTCTGAAACCAATGGGCATCCACAATTATTTTCATAATTATGTTCCGTTTCAAAGTCACCTAATAGTTATCTCTGACTATTTTTCATCAGTAAGCAGTTTATCTCATCTTGATTTCTAAATACAAACTGTACTTTTTGAAAAGATGCAAATGTAGGTAATGGCAGACTAGGGAAGTTCCTTCCCAAGGCCTTCGGCAGTAGGGTAGGTGCTTCTCCCCAAATTATGCTTCAGTAGAAGAAAAATCTTCACTCAAACTGTAGTGAAGACATCCGCTCCGCGGGTTAGGTAGCTGACGCTCCCCGGCCCCTTCGGGGCCTTTTTGGTAGGATATAGTCCCCTTTTCGAAACGAACCACTCTCAGTTCAGTTAGAGTCAAAAAAGTAAAACCGATTCGGTGGCGGGTGCTGGCTTGATAAGTGTAGGGGCTGCGCCCCCGGCCGGGTAAATTCTGCTTAGTTATGTGTGTTTTTGGAATGAGGAGAATGAGAGCTATCGACTGATATGTAGAATCAAAAAAAACATTAAAATTTGGCAATTCAAACCTTGATTGGTGAAACAGGTCCGGTGAAGGGCGCGGGCTGATAAGTGTAGGGGCTGCGCCCCCGGCTGGGAGTTTTTAGTTTAGTTATGTATGTTTTCGGGATAAGAAGATTGAGAGCTATCGATTGATACCATGAATTGTCAAAAAGGATGAAAAAGGGTCCATTTAGGACTTCTTGAACGTATCACCTTTATTACACTCATTCGAGTGCAAACCGTAGGTTAATACGATAAGAATCGATACTACATTTTGATTTTTCCTAATTGGGTAATCGAACCGGCCACGTTATTAAGAGAAAAACATGCGGCCGACACTGAGAAAGGACGGCGATGTTTCGCTTTGCATGAGGGCCCGCTATGTGTTCCATAAATTTTGACGTACCCTCGAGAAATTGAGCATAACTTTGCTCACAGGCGTCCTCATGAAAATTTGAGCACAGTTTTGGAAACTGCAATATTTTTTGACTACTTAAGCTTGCTTTTTTCCAATTTTGGTGGAAACCCAAAGAGTTATTGACGCAAACAAAAGCATAACACAAAATGGTTACGCAAAACGTGACACGTTTGACGTGTTTTTGTGTCATTTGGCTAAACCACGCCCCTTTTGGGACATTCGCAATTTAGGGAGGCGAGGTGATTTGTAAATCTTCAACCAGATACAGTAAAACAACAGTGCTAACTTTACAGTTTCAAGAAAGTGGGAAACAGAAAGTAAAGTATAATGATTGTTCCGAACGATTTTTGCAATGTATCAATTTCCGCACTGCTTTTAGCAAGCGGGATAGCGGAATGTTGTTCTAGTCATCTTCAGAATGTGATATTTCAAGAAAGAGTCCCGTTTCAGTTGTTCCACTTGATTTCGGGCGAGTTCTGAATGCAATGGGTTTTGCTCTCTGTTCATTGTTATCTTTCAGTTCCGTTTCAAATTCACCAAATAGTTGTCTTTGACCGTTTTGCATCAGTTATTGGTTAATCTCATTTGATTTCCAAACACAAGCTGTACTTTTTGAAAAGATGCAAAAGTTTGGAAATGGCAGATCAGTGGTTCAACCAGATGCAGTAAAACAACAGTGCTAACTATGCAGTTTCAAGAAATTGTGAAACAGAAAGTCAGTTAAGATTGACGTTCATAACATATTGTACAATGAACTTATTTGTTTCAGCACGTGTTTTAGCAAGAGGGATAGCGGAGTGTCGTACCAAATTGTTTTTTGCTGTTTTCTCGTTTTTGAACCCACTTTCTTCAATTTTTGCTGATGTAAACGGATAGAAAAAAGCATTTGAAACCTAGAAATAGTTGATTCGACCAGAATTATAGAGTTTTCCATTGCGATTTACTCATTTTTGTGATTTTTCCGATAAACAAGCCAAAAACACGAAATCTGAAAATTTTCCATGAAAACTGAAAAGTTTTGGTTGAATTGACTATCAATCAGTTTCAAATTTTCTATTCTATCAGAATTCATTAGAAAAATTTGAAAAAATCGGGTTGGAATCGAGAAAACAGCAAAATCTTTTTCCCGGTTTCAACTGATCTATCTCAATTTTCAAAACCCATCAAATCTATCAGTTTCAAAGTCATTTTCCAGTTTTCTGCTCCCTTACCTCTCGAAATAGACAACTGTTTGAGCAGTTTTCTCGGCGATCTCATCTCTCTTTTCTGAATACACGCAAAAATAGAGAATAGCAAGCAAAATGGACAGCAAAAAAAGGAAAAAGTTCCGGGTCTAGAAAAAAGAAGGTTTCTCTCTGGATGTATCTCTCTCAATGTCTCCTGAATAAACAGCCAAAAAAGCCGAGGAAAAAGAAGAAGAAATCGAGATGAAAAGGGAGGAGAAGAGAGAATTGAATGAGAATATGGGAAGACCTCGAAAAGGGGGCGGAGCTTAGAGCAAGAGCCCTGCATTCTCTGCGTCTCGTCTCAAAGTGACTTTTGAGGCTAGAACGTTGAAAAAATGAAGAAAAATTGAGTGAAAATGAGAGAAAAATGGAAGAATTAGAGGGAAATGAGTAGGATAAGCAGGAGGAGAGAGTGGGAAGGATGAAAGGTACATTGTCGGGAAGGGGATTTGGAGGGCTTAGACAAGGGGAGGACACGATTTTGAACGATTTTGGATGGTTTTGAGAAGGGAGAAGATGATTTTTGAGTGCTGAAATATGATGAAAAAAGTGGGAATTCAGAAATCACAGCGATAAAGTGGAAATTTTGAAATGGAGATTTTTGGATTTCGAGATTTTTTTTTAAATTTTCGAATTACTATAATGAATTCACCGATTTTCAATTTTTTGTGTTCCAAATGGAACAGGAATTATGGATTCAAGAACTTAGAGGAAAACTGTTGATCTAGGACATAAATCGTTTATCTGTTTCACTTGAAACAGAAATTTTGTTGCTTCCAAAAATGACAGTACGGATAGATTTACGTGGGGTTATTTTCAAAAATCTACGATTCAGTAAGTGCAAATGATTGTTTTCGGCGATTTAGAAGAAGGAGAGAATGTTTTTTGAGTGATAGAAGATCGTGGGATAAATGGGAATTCAGAAATCACAGTTTGGAAAAGAAAGTTTTGGAACCGAGATTTTTCGAAATTTTCAAAAATTTGGATTGTGGTGGTTTTTTGACGACTTTTTCTAACATAAGTTGATTGAGTTTTTCTGAATCGTGAGAAGTCTACATATGTTTTAAATAAAAAAGGAATCTGGGTTTTGAAGTTATGGTAGGTCGCTTAGCAAACTGTTGAACCAGAATATTAAATGCTTCTCTGTTTCACTCGAAACAGAAATTCCGTTGCTTCCAAAAAATCATAGTAATCGTTGGAAGATTTGAAGATTATGCTCAAAAATCTACGATTCAGTAAGTGCAAATGATTGTTTTCGGCGATTTAGAAGAAGGATGTGATGAATTTTGAGTGATAGAAGATCGTGGGATAAATGGGAATTCAGAAATCACTGTTGGGAAGAGGAAATTTTGAAACGGAGATTTTCGGTTTTAGGCCTTTTTTTTTGACTGTCATGCCGTGCTTCATAGTGACTTTACTGGTTTTCGAACTTTTTTATGTTTCAAATGAAACTGGAATAAGGGTTTTTATGGTTATCAAGGATTCGAGTCGGTACGTCAAGCGATCTGAGCAACGTTCAATAGTAAAACCAAATGTTTCTCTGTTTCATTTGAAACAGAAGTTTGGGATATACCAGTACAAGGCAGTACTCAATGGGTTCGAGGTATTACCAAAAATCTATCATTCGGTTTTCAGAAAAAGCAGTTTGAACTACATAAAGGAATGATAAAGGAAATGCTGAACCACAGCAATTACTAGTTTTCGTATTTGGAAAGCGTTTTTCAGAAAAATGTGAAACAGAAGTTACTTTTGGAACGTCTAATTCTCAGTACGGAGCTGTTTTATGAATTCCAAAAGTTTACATTGTCAAATTGAACTTCCCGGAAAATACAAATTTTTTGTGTTTCATTTGAAACACAAATTTCGTATTTACCAGTGGCAAACAGTGGTCGTGGAGAAGGTTCAACATTTCAAATAACGTACAGTTCAGCGAGTAAAAGCAAATTCTCTGTTTTTGAAAGTACATCCAGCCACAGTCTTTCAATTCCAAAATACATGCTTCCTCACTGTTATTGTCTACATGAAACTGTGAAGAGGGAAAAAAGGAGGATGCTTTTTGAACAGTAACAAAGCTTGGACCGATTGAGAAATCACAAATCAAAACTGTTCAATAGAAAATTTGAAACAGGTTTACAGAAAAATTTGGAAAAACTTATCACCGTACTAATGATGTTCCTACCAATCTCAAAATAGTTCCGTTTCACTTGAAACAGAAATTTTTTGTTGAGGAAGCGATGGTAATCCGATTGTTCTTCGAATTTAGAATCGCTTTCTCTGTTTTTCTATTGTTTTTTGCAAATTGAGTTCGAAAAATATGTAAACAGCTGAAGGAATAAATCCTATATTGATGTACACTGTTCAGCAAGATGTTTGTGTTTCAAGTGAAACAAAAAAGTTTTGAAGTAAAGTTCCTATTCAATCACTCTGTAAAGAAAAGAACAGGACCTCTAATTTGCTTCCTTTGACCAGAAATTAGTGTCTTTCCAAATCTGCTGGACAAGGAAGATAAGGAAGCCAAATTTTATCTTCCGTTTTACTACGACTTTGTAGTAGTCTGTGACTCTTGTTGGATGGTTTGTGACGTATTGATGTGCATTTTATGTACGTAGACAATAATCTAGCTCTTCACAGCCTCTGCTCTTGGGTAGGGATGATCAGAACCGAAACTAGCGCTAGAACATGCATGTACCTGAGGTAGACAGACTGCTCTGCTAGATTGACGACTAACGGCTAGACCATGACAAAAGGGTACACAATTTGAACAATTTGAAAGCTACTATGTAGTGAACTTTGGAACTGGAGAACTGACTAATGATTTGAAAAAGACATTAATGAATTGCATTATTGGAAGGATACAAGTTTTGAACTACCAGTCGCAGGATTGCAAGTACGTTTGGCATTGGTGAAAAGTTATTCCATTCAAACAAACAGGAATTCATGAAACAGACATTTTTTCCGGTTTCAAAAGATTTTGGAAGTGTGAAAACTATTTTAAGACCAGTGAATACACAAATCCCATTCAAACAAAGAGGAATTCTTGAAACAGAAGGTTTTTTTCGGTTTCAAAAGATTTTCAAAAGTGTAGATATCATTGGGAAGTAAGTGAATGTAGAAATTTGAAAGAATGACATTATCGAAATCACAAGTTGTGTACTACTAATTGTCACAAGGCAACAATGGTATTGATAAACAGCAATCCCCTTCAAGATACCAGGAATTCATGAAACAGAAGATTTTGTTTCAGTTTCAACAGACTTTGAAATGTAAAAAAACAGAGGAGTTATCAATTCTGTCAGGGTTTTTCTAGTTGATACCTTATCCGAGGAACAGAAACCCATGAAAATGAGTTTTCCTAGACTGTCTGGTACCCAGATTGGTAAAAACTAGGGACTGGTTATCAATAATATTCTATTTGATGGATGCTGTCAATCAATCATTGTCAGCATCCTTGTTACTGAAGAAGACATTCTGAAACAGGAAAATGAACGAAAATGGCTCTAAATCTCTTTTTCAGTGAAAACGGATAGTTTGATGAAGTTTTTCTTGTGCTAATCTCATAGGAACAAGGCATCGTTATGTCAAATTTTGAAATTTCAGTAAACGAAGCAAAAACGATGGAACTAACAACAATTTCCAGTTTCACTAGTACTTCTTACTTTCTTTGAAACACGAAATTTCCAGTTCCAACAAGGTATCCATAAAATTTCCTGAATCATTGAACTCTGCCTATAACTCCAAACTCTCACAATCAGAACCCCATAACCAAATCTGAAATCAAATCCAATTTCCTTATCCCCATGAGAAAAAGGAAAAGTATGACTGAAAACGTATCATGACTATAAGGACGTTGTGACTAATCCAATCCTCCAATTTCCTTATCAAATGCACGTTTTCCAGTGCTCTTTGAGTCCCAAAGGGGCTCAAAATGAGTGGAAAGCAAAGATTCGGGGCTTCTTGTTCAATATGAAACATTTTTGATCTAGCAATAGTGAGCAAATACTCATCAATCAAAGATCATCTGACGTACTATAACACATAATAGAAACAGGAACTAGAAAATTTTGAAAAAAAACTAATAAAACGTCAATCTTCTTGCGTTCTAGGCTATTTCCCATTTATTAGTCATATCAATTTTTATGTGGCCTGGCATTTCTAAAAATTTATTTCCTGGGCTTGGGAAAGAGAAATATATATACGAAAAACGAAAAATTTGAAGCCGGAAATCCGGGATTCGTATCTTTTGGCCACGTCATCTGGAGCCAAGGGCTCCGGAAGATGTGGAAAAGGTTTATTACGGACATAACCCACTAAATTCTTTAGAAAAAGTCTGAAATTTGAGAGAATTTTAAAACAGTGAAAATTTTTTTGGAAAATCTAGAAGTTTGCTCATGTATATAATCCCACAATCTATTGTTGCAACACTGCATTCATTCATTTTTGCGGAAATTCAAGAGTTTTTTGAAATAGTGAAAATTTCTAGGGTTACTGCAAGTGGTCATACAGCTCAACCTAATACTAGATTGTCAAGGAACAATGCAGGATTTGATGGAGTAGTGAAACAGACTCCTTTTTCAGTAAAAGCTAGGGTTACTGTTGTTCTAAAAGTACCCAATTTGTAAGCAATCTGTACATGTAAAATGAATTCGTGAGTTCAGAGTCTTTGAGATTTCAAAGTATAGAACTTTCCATTAATTAGTTCCTCAAGAGCTTCAAGGGATTTGATAGAATAGTGAAACAGACCCTCATTTTCAGTGGTAACAAGGAAGAATTTAGATCTAGAAGTCTGTAATTTGCAGTAAAGGAGGACTGTAAGTTGAAGCGATAGGGCTCAAGAGGTTGAATTGGCTTCTATTGATCTCAACTTGCGCACTAACTTTTTGGAAACCACAAAGAACTCATCAAAACTTTGGAACAGTATCCACCTCAAATTTTCAGTAGTATCTAGGGTTAGGTTACTGTAGTTCTGAAGACAGTCCGTAATTTGTCGTCAAGGTTTTTCAAATACCAATAAAAGACAGTAAAAATTAAGAAAGTCCACTATCAGATATCCGGCCCATCAAATATTTTGAAACCGTGAAGAACTTATCAAAACTGGGAAACAGTAAACACCTCAAACATTCAGTGGTAACTAGAAGTTTAGAACTGTGATTTCCAGTTAAGGAGGACTGTAAATTGAAGCGAAAAGTGCTCAACAAGTAACTTCGATTCATTCGCGTACTAGATTTTTGAAAAACGCATAGAATTGGACAAAACTTTGAAACAGTGGTCATCTCAAATTTTGAGTAATAAGGAGTTTTGGGGTACTGTAGGTCTAGAAGACCGCGATTTTAAGTAAAGGACTACGATACGTGAGAAGCACCAATTTGTCACAAACATAGTCAAACTTATAGAAATGCTGAAACAGTGAATCAAGTTTTGAGGCCTAGAAATCAGCGAAACCTCCTGTTTCAAATGGGTTTTATCTATACTGATAAACTCATCAAAATTGATTATATCTCTGAATTAGCATTGATAATAAAGATAAATTAGCATAATGATAACCAGCTACACTGAAATTATCAATCTGACAACAATCACTGTTTCCCGAAACGCAGAAACACCGGTTAGCTAACAGTCACTTGATCCAATCGATATTCCACCAGTCTATTTTGCACCATAACTCAAAAACCAAAAGAGATATCAAAAAGTTGTCAACAACAAAGTTGTTCCTTATGAAATTCTCTACAAAATTGCAGTTGACACCTTTTTAATATCTTTTATGGTTTTAGAGATATAGACGGTTCAAAGTCTCAACATTATCACTTTCTCACACTATACATTAAAAGTGGTTTTTGAATCGGTAAATTTTGTTTTTCGCTTATTTTCAAAGCATTGATGACTAATAGACATTTTCTACTGTTTTTCAACACAAAAATGAGTCATTTCCACCCGCCAAACCTCCTGATTATCCCCTCTTACTATAGCATAGATTTCTGGCTATTTAGCTCTAGAGATGTTCATCATGATAGATACATATATTTTTGAAAATGTACAAGGATACATACAAATCGGATTAGTCCTCTCCTCTCTTTTCTTCTCCTTTCCTCTTCTTTTCTTCCTAATTGTTGTTTTTTTCGGAGAAAAAGAAGACCTCCCGAACAGAGAAGAGAATGTCAATTATTCAGTAGCAGACCCGTCTTCAATGTCATTTTCAGAGGGGTTTTTTGGAGTGTTCTGGATTTTTCTGAAAGCGATGGGATGGAGGTGGAGGTGACAAGGACAGGGAGGAAAATGGAGGAAGGAAATTGGGGGAAATCTAGAGAAAATTGGGGGTTTTGGAGAGATGGAAGAAGGAGTCGAATTGAGCTGAATTTGAAGATTTAGGGATGAGGAATTGAACAAACAGTGAACTTTCGGAGAATGTTTTTGATGTTTTAGAGCGTTTTCTTATCACTTTTTGTTTAGCAGCACCATCGAGTTAATACCCCTCAAAATTTGACCACTGCTTTGAGAATTGGTTGGAACAGTGATTTCTGGAGATACAGTTTCAAAAATGGGAAGAAAGTTGTTCATTTGAAAATACAACAATTGTTCTCACGGGTGTTTTGGAAATTTACACATTCTAATCTGGATACATTGTCTTTATGAACTGAATTTCTTCTTTTTGAGGTTCTTAGAAACAGAGAAAAAGTTTTCCATTGTTTTTTTGATTGTACTGCGGAAGAAACGACAAGAGATGAAAACACTAGCTTTCCGTTTCTCAAACTCATGATATGGAATAGTTGAAACAGATTTTCACTTTTCCAGCATGTGAAATTAGGTAACCAAACTGACCCGTTTTCACTCCCTTTACATTGAATATCAACAATCGTCGTTCTACTTTCATTAACCAAAGTTTGTGGAACAGTAGTCTCAAAAACAGGTGCTTTTCTGGATCTTTGAAACCTAATGATGTAACACAGCGACTTGTAAACTGTTTCACTGATTCAAAACTTTCTGATAAGAGTTCTTTGAAACAGATATTCGATGAGAGATAGGTGTTTGCTGCAAATTGAAATAAGTCACCGCGAAAGAAAACATTATTCTAGAGTTCAATAACCCATTTTACAAACGTTCTCTTGGAAACAGAGGAGGCAACGTGACAAGGAAAAAGAGAACAATGGGGAAAGGAAATCGAGAGAAATCTAGAAAAAATAGGGTTTCTAAGAAAATTGGAAGAAGGAAATCTACCAAGGAATCGTATTGAGCTAGATTAGAAGTTTTAGAGATAAGGAATTTGAGAAACAGTGATTTTCTTGTCAATTTCAACATTTGTTTTCTCAAAACGTACGCATTCCAAATACGGTGTGACGAATAAATTCACAGTTTCAAAGAAAACTTGAAAGTTTTCTGAAACAGTGATAGAATCGATTAAAGATGACAGTAGATATGTTGTTCACAAAAACTTGTGTTTTAGATGAGATTTATCAGTTTCAAATGAACATTATTTGATTTATAGATAACTGTAGTCTAGTGGTGCTTGTGGTTGTGTGTGGTTTCATTCGGATTGTCAGTGAAATTGAAAATGTAGCTAGATCCAACTCAAAATTAAGGAAGCATTTCAAATTTGAACATAATCTAGTTGTGAAACGGTAAAAGTTCTTCAAATCAAGTTTGTTTTCTCAATCAAGAATCATCAGAAAGCTCTAGGATTGGAAGCTACTGTTTCAAGTGCAATTTGAAGATTTTTGGCGACAGTAAGAAATTATTGTATGAGCGTGAACTATTGCAAGTTTATAAAGTGCAAATCATTTGGTTCAGATCTCGTGAATGGAACTAGCGAACATTTTATGAATCTAAAGTTGATAAGAAATTAGTGAAACATTGTTTGTTTTCGATTTTTATCGGGGACTTTTCAGTTTCAATCCTGAGCCATGAATTGAAACTTTCTGTTTCACCATTATACTATTTTTGTTTTGAAACAGTTATCAGAGCTTCCAGTAGGAAATTAACCATATTTTAATCTTAAGAATGGTAAAAATGGAATATCTGTAGAAAATGACATAAACATCATAGTTATTTGATGGTTTTTTATCAGTTTTATCAGGGATCCGCAGATTGGAGACTAGTGAAGAATACAGTTTCATGTTTTGTGCTAAACAAGTTGTGGAACAGTGAATATTGGTTGGAGTAGCAATGAAAGATATTCCAGATTCTAGCACCAGTATCATTGGAAAATTGACAAAAACGCCAAGGTATCTATCAAAAATGGCTGGAACAGTACGGAAGTTATATTTAGAACAAATTCATTGTCAATGCCAACTGTTTTTTTCGGTTTCTCGAATTCCTGATACGGGTGAGTTGAAATAGATTCTCAATATGTGACGCACTGCTATTACTCAAGAAATTTTCCAGAAAACATGAGGAAAACAAACAATTGCTGAACAAAAGAACAGATCAGACTAATTGAAAGTTATGTTTCTCAAATTCCTCAAATAGGCTAGTAGAAAAAGATCATCAGTAATTGGATGATTAGATCAAAAAATAGTGAATTGCATCGTAAAGTACTGTACTGAAAAGCTATTTTCACTGTTTCTCATAATCCAAAAATTGATTAGCATAGATTACAACATCAATTTGTGGGTTTCATCTACTTTATAACCCTCATATCAGTCCAATAATCGCTTCAGAATAGTGGATTTGGTTCTTCTAGTTAAAAAATGTTGCATTTGACTCGGCAAAAAAAGAGTCATTGATTTCAGTTTCATGAAATCAAAATATAGAAAAGTTGAAACATTGAGAACCAATTTTTGTTTGATAATCGGATGAAGCTAAAATTTGCTAATTCAGTGAGGAAGACTTATCGCTTTTATAACTAAAACGACTAGAATACAGTTAGAAGTTAGCAATGAAGCAGGGAAAAAACGACGGCAATGTTGTTATCAATGTCAGTTTCAACACTATCTCATAAAATCTAGTAGAAACAGAACTTCAATAATACATTTCTTGTTGTACTTTATGAAATCGTTCAAATCAGTCAAATCCCTCACCCCTATAACCCCCAAACTTCCAGAAAACGTGAGAAACTTGTAAAAAGTCTAAAACATTGTCCCAAGGGACATCCATCTCCAAAAAGCCAGACTACAAAGTTCCAAGAAGACTTTCTCCGAATTCTCCCTTCTTTTTTCCCCCATTTTTTGGCTCCATTTTCACGAAAAAAGACGTCATTCTTTCTCTCTTCTTCCAACAGGGTCAGTCATCCGTGGAGAATGGGGGAAGAGAAGAGAGACACAGACATCGTTCGTTTTGCTCGTTTTGCTCATTTTGCACTGGAGCAAAAGGGAAAAAAGGGAGAAAAAAGGGAGAAGGAAAGGAGAGAAATTGAATTGAATTGAATTGAATTGGAATTGACTTGGTGAGTTTTTGGTGGGATTAGATGGAAGAGAGGGTTAGAGAAGCAGAGAAGGGGTAGAGACGCAGAGGAAATTTCTGGAAATTGGCGAAAATCAACGGAAAATCAAGCAAATATGCGGGTTTTTGTAATTTTCTGTTTCAAAAGCACAATTTCTAAAGATCTTATCAAAACTTTACGACCTTGAAACTGCAACTTTTACTGTTATAAGTTTATCTAAAATTCCAAGTGAGAAAACGATTTCCATTAGAGTTCTAAGTACGATAGGTTTACAGTTTCAACTTTCCCTTATGCTTTTATTGAAAGCTGATTCTAAGATCCTTCTTGTACCAAAATCCTTCAAATTCCTACTTTTTTCTCAAAAGTCAAAAATTAGTCAGTTTTGACTGTTTTTGAACTGATTTCCTTCTCCTGTCTCAATACCCATTTTTTGAACTATTTGGGATGAAGTTTAGTAGATTTTTCCAATGTTTCAAGTGCAAATTGTCAAAACAGATAACGTTTCATTATTACTGACAATCTCCAATGTGAATCTAGGCTAAAATTTGAAACAGAAAGTTTCTGTTTCAAGATACTATGATAAAGATGATCAAGTTGTTAGTAATGATAATTTCTTTGAAGGGTTTGTTCAAATTCGCATCTCCTAGACCCCTGCAACATACAGTACAGTGAAAGTTTCCCTGTTCCAAAGAGGGTCTGTATCGCATTGAGCAAGCTCTCATCAGTTATAGACTATATATTGCCTCAGCTAGATAAATGAAAAAAACCATAACTTTTACATGAAATTGACAGCTTATAGAACAAAAAGGAGTACGTTCATCGATAGAAATCACATCTTCAAATTTTTCTCATCTCGCTGAAACAGTACAAGTCAAAATGCACTAAATGTTATAGGCGATTCTGGAACTCTATTGTCAATGACGGTCGATTGACTCTAATTCGACTATTTTTTTTATATAAAAGAAGATATAAGACAGTAATTTTATCAAAAAAGAAGAGGCTCTGGCATATTGAGATATCTCTGTTTCAAAACCTCTATCAATCTTCACTGTAACAGAACTTTTCACTACAATAAGCAAAAAATGTGGTTTCACTGTTTCCCATTTTCCATAATCATTTTTACAGTTTTCCTAACAATAATTCAGGTGTGATTTTAGGATCCCTTTCCCCTGTTCCCGGTCATCCTCGTCATCCTCTCCCCTATTCCCTTTTAACCCCACATCACCCTCAAAAACAGACCAATAATAGGCCCGAAAAGAAAGGCAATTTCGTCTTGAATACCACCTAAATGACTTGGAGAAAAGGAGAAGACGAAGGGGAACTGAGTGAGGAAAGAATTAAGAGATTAGTGTCCACTTTTTCGGGAAAGAAACGGAGTACTTAGCAAGAGAACAGAGTAAGAGAAAGAGAGGGTCAGAAGTTAGAAAGAATTTACTAATTTGCAAAGAATAAGACTGAGAAATCGGGGATTTGAAACTGTAAAATAAGAAAAAGGAAGCCTTTCCATTGAATTTCCATTGACATTCAACAATGATTACGAAATATTTGACCAAGTTGAAACAGAAATTGGAAGTTTCTGTTTTAGAAAAGTTGTATTTTCAAGGGTTAATTTCTGAATTTAGTCTCACCCGGATTTTGTGTGCTTATTTACAGCAAAAAATAGAACAGGGAAATGAGGAATTTGGTACTGATAGATGAGAGGAAAAGTTTACACCCATATGGCACTAGTATTTAGCTCTGCGTAAAGTATATTTGACAGATTTGAAACAGAAAAAAAGAGCTCTCGGTTTCAGGAATTTTGGAGAATTGATGACCAAGCTGCAATACTAGTATCATTAGGACTCCATATGCTCAGATACTCTTGTTTTGAAACAGAGAAAAGTCCCGCAGTTTCAAAAGAATCACTTCTAGTGGATACTGTTTTTGTAATCAATCTCCTGGTTGCTGCACCTTTTTGATCTGTACTTCGAAGTTAAAAGGAGCAGTGTTTGATTAGATTGGTGATAAACTGATAAGGCTGACAAGAACAAAAACGAGGCTTGTATCAGAATTAGAATTAGCAAAAGATCACGGTTTTTTTGACAGATTTGGAACAGGAAAATGGAGCTTTCGGCAAATCCAAACAACGGCGTTTTCGCATCATGTACGTGAAAGGACCAGAGAAAGTTTACAGTTTCAAGGTGATAATGTCTAGTTGAAACAATTTTTGTAATCAATCATCTGGCGAAAGCATTGATTTGATATGTGAACTTCTAGGGTTATTGTACCGAAAGTTATGGAGATCAGTTTTTGATTGAATCAGTGACAAAATGATGGTTCTAGCAATAACAAATATGTATGATGAGTCACCGAGTGCGGCACTAACATTACCAGAACCTCACGTCTTATTTGACCGATTTGAAACAGAAAGTTTGAAAGAAAGCAACGATTTAAAAATAGATAGCTAACTATTGATTGAGAGCCGTGCTGCTCAACATAAAAATGAAATTCTTCTGAAAGTTGTGCCTCGTGAAAATCAAAAAAACTTTACAGTTTCGAAGTGATAACTTGTAGTTGAAACAGTTATCCTTCTCAATGATCCTTGTGTCTTGTGTTGCACAAATTAGGTCCCTATAAACTATCAAATGGAAAGAGGAGAAAATGAGGATACCTAACTAGTTAATAAGTGTAGAGTTCCAATGCTATTCTATACCCACCAGTTGAATCACTATCTCAATTTTTTCAATTGGTTGGTGTGAAACTGTAATACACAAAAAACTACTCTCTGTTTCATGAAGTTATCAAAAAAGTTACTTCAAAGAGTGAAATTAATGAACAGTAACGTTGATCTGGTCGTCTACCGAGGGTATTTCTGTCGAACAAGGTACATAACTTGATAGTCTAGTGATAGTGAAACACAAATTTCAACAAAAAGAATAACTTGCTGTTTCAAAAAGTTGTCAAAAACTTATCTCGAGGGCAGCGGAATGATGGTAATTAAAGACCAGCTCCTTATTATTCAATCTTCTGATGAAAAATACCTCCATTCAATGCAAAACACCCCGGATTATGTATAGATTTTCTAATATTTATGGACCGGGTCTCGCCACGAAATCAGTTTTTCCCTGTTTTCTCGATTTTGAATGGATTTTTTCAAATTTTTCCAATGAATTCGGATAGAATAGAGAATTTAAAACCGGTTGATAGTCAGTTCAACTAAAACTTTTCAGTTTTCATGGAAAATTTTCAGGTTTCGTGTTTTTGGCTTGTTTATCGGAAAAATTACAAAAATGAGTGAAACGCAATGAAAAACTCAAAAATTCTCGTCGAATGAACTATTTCTAGGTTCCAAATTATTTTTTCTATCCGTTTTCATCAGAAAAAATTTGAAAAAGTATGTCCAAAAACGAGAAAACAGCAAAAAACCGATTTCGTGGCGAGACCCTTTTTCCCGTTTCTAGCCATTTTCATAGTTCTGAGATCGCTTGTCCTAGAGTTCTGTATTCTCACTATGTTAACCAATTCCTATTTACATAACCCCTTTGTACACTACACATCCCGAGCATCCCAAAATACCCTCTAGAACTCCATAAATTTTCAATTCCCCTCTTTTCCCTCTACTATCTATTCGTTTTCCTGGTGTCATGAATGTGAGAAAATGGGAAAAAGAGGACGATGGGACTGAAAAACACTGGAAAAACAACAATTTTCAGTTGTTTTTGGCACTTTTTTGTTAGTTTTTGGAAAGAGAAAGGGCAAAGAGATTTAGTGGATTAGAGAGAAAATGGAATCTAGATTTTGGAGTCAAAATTTTCAGTTTCACATGGTTTCCATGAGTATAACACTGATTAAATGAGCAATCCGGTTCTTTTTGTATGCTCCTCAAACCCCAAATTGAAAACTCACTGCTAAACGGCAAAAAGTCCCTCAACTTGATGGTGAGTATATCGATGACATTCCTCCGGGACGTCTTCTCGAACACTGGTGCTGATACTGATCGGGGCAACCGTCGTTTTAGAGGCATTTTGAGGGACCGGAAATTAGGAGGAATAGGGAAAGATAAAGGATGGAGAAGGAGGAGAAAGATTATGAGCAAAACAAAATAAGAAGCGACAATTGAGGATATTGAAAGGGACAAAATGAACAAGGTAAGTTTGAAACAGAGAAACATTTTTTTGTAGTGATGGTGGTCTAGATCACTGTCATTGTGAATGGAAGATTGCGGTTTCGAAATGATAGGAAATAGAACTTAGAATTCAAAATGATAATGATATGAACTTGTGAGCAGCAAAGGAAAAGTTACAAAAAAGATGTATGAAGTTTGTGTTTCAAGATTCTTATCAATTAGATAGGTTAGAGAAGGCACCAATAGTTTTGTCGAATGATCGGAAATACAGAGTGAGGATAGTGAGAAGAGGAGGAATCAACGAATCGTTGATTTTTAGATTCAGTAACATTATCTACATAATGCAACAAATAATTGGTTCCAGAATGTTAGAATCGGTAGAAACAGGGAAAACGCTGTTTTTTTCTAGATTGGAGATAGAATGGCAACATAATTGAAGAAATGAGAATACAGGATCCTTATTTTTACTTTTTGAAACAGAGATTTGAATAAAAAAGATGGTCCGATAGTCCTACAACTGAATGACTCCAATTTTTTCAGTTTCATGAGGGTTACTTGAAACAGTGAGATTTCGGGAGGCTTCGATGCACCCTTGCTACTGATTAGTTTTTAACGAATTCATTTCTGGAAAATTTTCAAACAATTGTTCGATTAGAAATATTCTGTTTCAAAAAGGTTATGAATTTTTGGTGAAACTGATGTTTTTCAATTACGTGGGAAAGATAATAAAAGGAAATTGAATCAAATTTGAAGAATTTCAAACTGCTTCAGCAACAAAATCACTGATTCTCAATTTGATTCAGAGAATTCAAAAATTTTGAGAAACAGAAAAATTTGAAAATCAAGTTTCAACTGATTCAGAACTAACTAGCGCATTAGCATTGATCAAGCCAAATTTTCCCGAAATTTGACATTTTTCAGAAACAGAAATTTTTCAAAAAAGGCGGATAGGTACGGAAATGGAACAACAAAAATCATGAAGACAGATGGGAGTTGTTACTGATTTTTGAGAACTTGTCAAAACTTCAAAAACTGTTAGAAACCGAAAATTTTGGGGAAAAGCAGAGTTTTTTTTGTCCAAAGTTCGATAGATTTGACACTGATCTAGGCATTTTTCAGAGGAATTTGTGATTTTTTTGAAACCGAAATATCAAGTTGAAAAAGAGTATATTACGCTCAAATTTGAGATCAATTATCGCAAAAAAAAGATGAAAATCACATATTTAGGAAATTAAAAAATCCCAAGTTCCAGATTGTTTTAAAAATTTTTAGAAATCGAAAAATCTTGAAAAAAAAGGGTGTTCTAGACCAAAATTGCTCGAAAAAATTCAAAAAAATGGGAAAAAAACTATTAGATTTCTGATTCTGAAATTAGTGACCCCAATTTCTCTAATTTTTTCTAAAAAATTTTGAAACCGAAAAAAATGGAAAATTTTTTAAAAAATTTAAAAAATCCCCAGAAGGTCTAAATTTTACAGTTTGCCAAAAAGTGGGTTGCACTGATTCACCCTTTTTTCCAAAAAAAAAATCAAGAAATTTTGAAACCGAAAAACCTCCAAAAAAGGTGTTATTAGGCCTGAATTTAGCTAGAAAAATAATCGAAAAAAATCAAAAAAAAAAACTATAAGAGCTCTGATTTTGGAAAACTGAGATTCGCTACACAGTAATAGTGATCCAAATTTTTCAACTTTTTTCAAAAATTTCCAAAACCGAAAAAAAAATGACCATGCCAATTCCAAAAAAGGGAGGGAAAGGGGAGGCTCCCCTTTCCCTCTTTCGGCTAAAAGTGGGCGGAGCCCACTTTTTCCTCAAAAAGTCACAAAGAAACATGTCCCTCCCGACATACACATTCCCCTCCTCAAGGAGGAAGAAGAGGGGGAAAGACAATGATAAATTGGTCCCAAGGAGACTTTCAAAACGATGGAAAAGAGACTGCAGAGAAGTGAGAGAGTGTTAGAGAAAGAGAGAGAAAGAGGCGGTGCAGAGACGCAGAGGGTTAGAAGGGATCCCGGGAGGATGGGACGGGAGAAGTTTTTGATGATAACAAGATGAGTAGGTGGAAGAGAAGGCAAGGACGCCACATGTTCACTTTATACCTTTTCTCACTGTCTGCGTTTCTAGAGGGAAATCGGGGTTTTAGCGGGGAGATGCATCTGGCTGCATCTTCTCTAGTTTCTGGACTTTATTGTTGGTTTGTTTTGCTTTTTTCGCTGTTGTTTTTGTTGGTTTTGCTATTGGTTTTATATATTTTGAGAGGCATGGGTTATGAATGAGCCATTAGAAAGGGGGCGGAGCTTTGAACCTAAATTTGAGTCGTTCTTAATGAAAATAGCATTGTTTGTAAGATTTAGAGGGTTTCTGAAACAGGAAAATGAGTGGAATTGATAGAAAATGATATGCACAAAAAGAAAAGATTAGCAATAGGGAGTTAGCCCAAAAATTCATGGAATTTGTGAAACGGAAAAGTCAGGTTTTTTTTACTGTTTCAACGAAAGCTCGTCTATTTGGACGTATCTCAAGATTTGATCAATTCCTCGTGTCGAATTAGAGACCACTAAGCTTGTTACATGTTCCTAGATGGGTTTTTGATGGTTCTAGCAGATTTTTATAATACCGATGTTGAGAAAAATGAAGAGCAGAACCATGTTTTGTAAAAGTTGGAAATTTGAAACTGATAGTCTCAGAAATTACGTATTATTGAGGCTTATCAGTTCAACTTTGACTATCAGTTTATTTTGAAACAGTTGATTCATCATACGGAACAGGATAGTTAGTGTTGAGACAAAGAATGCTAGAACAACCGGAAATTGCGAATTGATTATCAACAAAGCTGTTTCGAGGAAAACAGAAATTTGGAACAGGAAATTTTCTGAGATTTCAAACTAAAACTAACAGGAAAGCAATTACTTGAAGAATAAAGTAGAAGAGGAATACTTCTGATAATTGCATTGAACATCCGAAACATGTTTCAAATAAATGAGAAATTTGAAACACATAGGTTTAGCTTCACTAGGTTGTGATTTTCTTTCTTCTACCGATCATCGGATTTCTTATTGTTAGCACTTTCCTGTTTTTCTATAGTGACTGTTTTGATAACACTGAAATCTGTCAAATACATAGGCCTAATGAAAGTCTCGCTCGCATTGACAATTGAAAACAGTGTTCCAATAAAATGTGAAATTTGAAACAAATAATTCAATGTAATTGGTAGGTCTTGCTCCCTGGAATGATAGTTTCTTCTGTTTCAAAGTGTTCACTTCTTTAGAAACAGAGGCTCTAGTCAGTTCTCCGGTTTCCTGTTCGATCTCCAATTCAATTTGATACAGTTTTCCCTTCAAAAATGTTAGTTTTCCATTTCTTCATTCTTTTATAACCTTGAAGTTCAAGAATATTCATTCAAAAGCTATGATGGAGTACCGATTGATCACAACAAATCTGTTTCAGTGAAGCTAGAAATTTGAAACAGAAAGTGTCCGGGACTGGTTGAGCTTGAAATTTTCGAAACAGAGATACATACCGAACAATGATTACTGTTACTGAAACATTAAACTAATTTCGAAACTTTCTGCTTTTTCGTGCTGATTCAGAATGAAAAACGATTGAAATAAGTGCTTTTACCACACTGATCAATTTCCTTCAAAACTGTTTCACTGAAGTTACAAGCTTGAAACATACATTTGCTTTTGATTTTGACGTAAACAGCCTGGCATTTAGAACGTAATGACTTACAAATTGTAGTGGGAGGATTATTGAACTTCTCAAACACCTTCGTAAATTGATTTCTTATTTGAAACAGAAGTAAAAAGTTCTGTTTCAGGGTGAGAAAATCTCCAGAAAAGTTTCGCCTGGTAATGAAAATCGTCTTTCACGGAAACGGTAACTTATTTGGAATTATGTCAATAATAAAAAGTGGAATCTCTGTTTCAATAAAATCACAAACTCGAAACACAAAATATTCCGTGGTATATTGCTTCTATACATTGCTAATCAACAATTCGAGAAAAATACTGATAGGCCAGAGATATTTATAATCAAATAATTGGATTTTACCAAAAAACCTAGAAAGTGTATAGTCATTCCGAAACAGCGAATTGCACAAGTAATAATGTTTCAAAGTTATTACTTATCTAACAGATTGAAATTATTGTCAGTCTCTGAGGGCTTATTGCTGATGATCAAATATTAATATCAATGATAATCAGTATAACTGTTAGAAACTTGTAGCTTTCCTGGAACAGTGATAGTATCTAGCTAATTGTAAGTATGTCTGTTTCTATGTTTCAAAGTTGCCATTTCTCTAGAAAAACAGGTTCACGTCAGTTCACCTCCAGTTAGACTCTGTAGCAATTTCCGCCCATTTCCCCTTCAAAAAACATCTCAAAGATTATCATCTTCCAAATCACAAATCCTCAAGACCCCTAGTCAATCTCCATCTCCCTGGAGGTCCTCTAGAAATCACGATTCTTGTTGTTTTTCCCGCCAAAAAGCGGCTCCTCTTTCTCGAGGTCACTTGGGGCCATGAAATCTTCCATTTTTCTGGGAATTTTGGCCGATTTTTGGAGCATTTTTGAGGATGCTAGGGGAAGATGATGGAGTGTATGTGTGCGGATGAGGAAGTTAGGATTGGATGGACAAAGAAAAGAGGGTGAAGATCATGTTTTCTTTGTTTTGGGGTGGGGGTATGGCTGGATACAAACAAACTAGCTAGATAAGTTTTGGAGGTCATGTGGTTTGTGGAATCTAGAGAAATGGGGGTTTTAGAATATTGAATGATGAATGAGGCAAAACTGTGACTTTTTGTACAATTGAAAGGTTCTGGACTTCATGAAACTGTAGAAAATTTAGATTTTTATCATGTTTAAAGCAAACAAATCGATCAAATAAAATTGGATCTTCTGTTCAGGTTTCTATGAAACAGGGATTTGTTTGGAACTTGACACAAAACATATACAACGGTAACGCCGGTCGTACTGAAAAATTCTTGTGATTCAGAAAGATAAGCGAAGCTCGAAGCAGAAACATGAAAAGATCTGCTCACTATGTGTTTTTGACAGTTTCGCAAGCTTGAAGTACATAGAAAACGAACCGAACGACTTATCTATCAAACAATGAGCATCAATCAGTCAATTAGAGATAACGGGAAACAGAACGTATGTTTCGGGTTTTGAAGCGCACATCTAATAGAGGAAAACACTATCTCCTACTGAAGTTTCTAGTTTTCTCTAGTTTTTCAAATTGCATTGAAACAGAAGTAAAGTTTTCCTCCTGTTTGGAATGTTTTCATTCAAACTACGACCAAGTCACGTCCATTGAAAAGTTCAAATTCTCGAAAATGATATCAAAACTTTGAAACAATAAAGTTTCCAGCTAAAACAACTCCCTAGTGGAATGGAGAAAGTTTGATTTGTTTTAGCAACACAGTGAAGCAGAAAATTTCATGAAACCCGACTTCCAACTGAAATGGATAAAGTTGCGTCTTTTTCCGTGCACATTGATCTTTATGAGTCTCCCAAAATAATTGGAACTTCAAAACCTATCTCAATTCGTGATGAATTTGGAACAGAAAAGGAACCAATGAGAAATTAGAAATATGGGGTTCTGGAACAAAATATTTCGAAACCCAGGGATTGCAGATTAGAAGTTCTGTTTTCCTTGGATTTCGGATATATTTTAGAACAGGGAACAAAGTATTATGTCAGATTCTTATTGAGTACTAGAGATCCCTTTCTGGTCAAGGGGGAACAATGAAACAGAAGATTTTGGCTTTTTGACACGAAAAATGAAACAAACGGAAACAGTGTGGAGAGTAGGAAAACGAGTTGTTTCTGGAACTTTTTCAGAATTTGAATCAGAAAAACTATGAAACAGAAGGTTCGAAATCTAAAGAGAGATCTATAATCAAAACTTCAGTGCGCTTCAAATTCTGACATAACATTGAAACGGAGTAAAATTTCAACAAAACTTCTCTGTTTCCAAAAAATCTCAAGATTCAGCAAGTTATTGATAACCAATAGAACAAAACTAACATTCAAAAAGAAAACTCTCCAAAATCCACTTCCAAAAGCTCCTTCCTCTCCAAAATAGGCTCCAACTCATTGTTTTTGACATCCTTCTTTCATCTCCAGATATTGCTATTTGGTCGCATCATGGTCCACTACAAAGAGTCATTTCCCTCATTTCCCGGTTTTCCTCGGGTTTCCGAGGCCGCTTTTAATTTTGGGAAATGAAATGAAGATTTGGAATGTGAGATTGAAAATTGAAGATCTAGATACTTGTGTGGGAGGAAAGGGGAGCTAAATGAAAATGGCAATCTAGAGAAGGGGGCGGAGCTTATTTTGGAGGTTCTCTGGAAGGGTTGGAAGTGATAATGAAAGTTGAGAAGCATTAAAACATTGAAATAATGATAACTGTTTCAAAGTTATCAGAAATTTGAAACAGTGAATTCAAGTGCTAATTATGGTAAGATATTGTATTGTAGGATATTGCTATAGACTTTTACCACTGTCTGAACAGTTTTTTCTTGCTATCTATGCAAATTTTGAAACATTAGACAACTTTAGGATCACTGCAAAAACACTTCGACTACTTTCGAATCAGGTAGACCCTAGCAAGGTACTTTTACTGTTACAGTAATCCGGAGTAGAATGTATTGGTATCAACGTTCTCTTCCTCGCAATGCACCAGAACTGAAAGAATGATAACTGTTTCAAAGTTATCAGAAAATTGAAACAGGGACTTCTACTATGATTCTTCTTCGATAGGATGAGCTTCAATCAGTGTCAGAACAACACCCCATTGTCTAACATCCTGTTCTTTGTATCTATGTAAATTTTGAAGCAGAGCACTAAACATTTCTAGGATCATAACAGGGATTGTTTTAGCTACCATACAACCAACACAAGGCTTCTAACGATATCAATGATCCTAAACTGAAAATGAAGGATTACTGTTACAGTAATCCCTGATTCATATTGGAACTTGTGAGAAAACGATAGACCTGTATTCTGTTCTTTTTCAAAAGCTTTCAGGTTTTTACAATTATCTTACATTAGGTGATTTCTATCTTCATAGGCAAGGCTATTTGGAAACAAGAAAGCTGCTTTACACTGATGAAATGATAACTGTTTCAAATTTATAAAAAATTTGGAACAGGACGTTTTGATAGTAATCATAGCGTCGGTCTATAACCTGAAAACCGCATGCCCTAACTCCAGGAATGATCTTGCAATAATACTGGCATCTCAGAACTGATAGATTGATAGCTGTTTCAAAGTTATCAGAACTTTGAAAAAGGAGGTGCAAGTACTAATGTATGACCATTCTTCTTGTGAAACATGAGTAAAAAGGTGTTTTTCCTGATTCCATCAGCAAAATGCGGCGTCATTGAGAATAGTGATATAACGTTATCAGTGTGAAAAAAGTGTTTCTAAAGCAGCCACTCTGCCAATCAAAATGTCTCTGACGAATAAGCTATAGAGGGATACTGTAACAGGAGTTTCTAGACACTTCAAACACCAAGCGAGCAGTGGAGTTTGCGAAATTTGAATCAGTTTTGAAATTATTTGCACACTCAGCAACAGTAATACCTCGTAATGTGTTCGAAGAATCAAATCCACTGTAACTGAAGAAATTTACATGAGATCACTGTTACAGTAACTCCATATAGTTTCTGGAAACTATCAGTGCTCATTGCCCAAAACAAGTTTTACTGAATCACTGTAACAGTAATCCTTCATGAAAACCACAAGAAAACAACTGGAATCCAGGTTCGTTTCTTGGAACATAGCAAAAACCAGAGAGATTTCCTACTTTTCCTAGATTCTCCATACACAACGATTTTCACAATCTGCACAAAACCTTCAAAATCTACTGTGACAGAAAGTGATGAAAGAAAGAGAATGACTACAATCTAATCCTCAAATCAGATCAAAACGCGGCCAATTGGCTCAATGGCTCAAGCTCAATTGCTCAAGCTAAATGAGCCAATAAAAACACCACTTTCTCAAAAAAAAACAGCCAAGAATCCGGAAGATAAAGCGTAGTTTTCTAGCTGCTCCAGCTCCCCTTGACATTTTTATGAGCCATTTCGATCATCATCCATCAAAAAAAGAGGGGGGGGGGGAACTGAACAGATACGTCGATAGCAGATGGGATGGGGAAGTGTGGGGAGAAGAAGAGAAGGAGGAGCAGAGGGGAAAGAATCACATGGTGGTGGGGGAATGAGTTGTGGGGAATGAGTGACGATTGTTTGGGAAGGTGGTGGTGATGGAGGTGATTAGAAGATCCGTGTTCAACAGCTAGATCAGTGAAATTGGTTTTATTCGAAGTTTACAGAGTTTTTTGGAACAGGAACGTTTTTTTCGAACTTTTCAAATTTCATGTACTTTTCGGTTTCAACAGATGGTTATTGAAGCCATAAGACTATCTTTTGATAATTTTAGCTGAGCTGAAGGATTCAAACAAAACAGAGCGAGAAATGAGAGATTGACTGTTTCATGAATTGGTTATCACTGATTTTGCATATCCACATTTGATTCATAGCTGTTCACATGAACTTTTCCTCATTGATTTTCTGATACTTATAACATTTTGGATATGAGAAAACAGTTTAACTGATACTTGCACCATAAACATTTCAATGAGCCAAATTAGATTTTCTTTCTCTCAATGGAACAGTGAATCTTTTTGCAGCATGTTAGTTATACTAGGTAATCTTTTCTCTCCACCAAAAACCGTTCAAAAATTAGTGACCAAGATTACAAGGGATTCTTGAAACAGTGAAAACTTGATGCTAGAGAGAGTAAAATAAACTGTTTCAGAGCCAACCCCGTCCAAATTTTCTGTTCCGTAAAAAAGGTCGTGGGGACGTTGAGAAACCATCAAAAATTGACACAGAACACTGCGATAATTGGTGGATACACTGTTTCGTGAAGTTATTATCACTGATTATGGAGATTTATGGGCAATCGATTCTTTTTGGAGATGAGTTCGTTTGATTGCTATTCAAATGAGCTTTTCCCTATTAATTTGCTAATATTTATCACACTCTGGAAATGCGAAAACAGAACGAACCTTAATTTGAGGAAGATGCATTGTTTAGTGGGCGTGATTACGACAGATTAGCAATAAGATTGATTGATGGTGTTTTAGGAGGCTTTTTGAAACAGGAATTTTTCTGTGCTACTTTTCAGTTTCAAAATGTGTTTCTAGGGTATTCCAAAGCCGGTGGATTAATTGGACCATTTTTTCATACGATCGATTGAAAGACCAGTGAAACAGTACAATTACGATATCAGAAAGTGATCATTCTCGGTTATTCTGGTTTCTGATACATAGTGCGCGTTTGCTTATAGCATCTTTTGATTTGGAAAAAATCCATGACACAGGATTTCCAGGCTGGTTGTTCCTATGTATTAGAGAGTTTGGTCAAATTGAAGATCATCCTGTTACTTCATCATCATCAACAACACACTGATCAATGAACAGTTTATCGTGTTACTGGAACAGTGAATGTTAAAACTAGATGGATGGACTGACTGGAAGGGGTAAAGAAACGTTTTGCCTGTTGGTTATAGTGAGGAGTTTACATTATAAACTTACTGATGGAAAAATCTGTGAACAAAACTACAAGAACCTTCTGAAACTGCAAAAAAGAAAATGTAGTGAAAGGTTTTCCAGTTTCAGAGTTATGTGATACAAAGGGTTCAATGATCAGAGACAATAACAAACGGTTCTGTAATTTGTAGAAGCTGATTCTAATGATTCTAGAACTGCTTTCAAAATGCGTGTATTGTCCTGGGGTCTCTGAAGAAATGTTCGAAAATTGCTGATGAATGTGATAAGGCGTACATACGGATTCTCAGATCGATTAGTGAATGCGTTTTTGTTCAAAATTTAGAGGCTTATTTGAAACAGGTACTGTTTTTTGCTTACTTTTCGGTTTCAAATTGTCTCTTTCCTTCTCTCTCACTTGTTTTCATCAATTCGTTTGAAACACAAGTTATATTGAAATTATCAATGAAACAGTTTGCAATAGAGAACTAAAAACTAGATTACGGTGTCAAAAAGTGATTATCACTGAACAAGGAAGCTTGTGGTTCAGTGGAATCTTGGTAGTTCTTGCTAAATTGGTGCTAATAATTCATGACCTGGGTTTCCCTGCTCATTGACTCGATTCTTTTGTTAAAAGATTCTAATATTCAAATCAACGACTGACGAAATCCAATCAGCAATGCGATTGCCAATAGGATTTCTATCTTATCACTGGAACAGTGAATGGTATCTAGAATGATCTGGACAGTAGGGTTCTAACCCATTGGATCTTTGTTAGTAATTTTAATGGTGCAATGAAATAAATGAGAAAAATGTAATGAGCAAGGCTTTAAGAAAACTTGGAAACGGTAAAAAAAAGTTTAAGTATGTATAAGAGAAAAAGTACAGTTTCGGGGATTGGTCATGAATGAGAGTTACTCGATGAAAATAATACGTTTCCGGATATTTCTTATATGACAAACTTCTGGGAAACCAACTAGAGCGAAAGATCGCGGTTTCAAGAATTACACGAATTGTTGGTACACTAAACGGAGCAATGTACGTGACTATGGTGTTTTGTGCTAATTCTCATGGAATCTAAGGTCCTTATTGTTAGTTTTGGTGGTTACTTATTAGCTAAAGTAGAACATGAGATAGTCGACGGTCAAAGTGATTATAGTAAGTCAGATTACCATTCTATTGTAAACGATATGAAACAGTAAAGTGTGAAGAAAACATTGAATTTGGAGGGAAAAGTACAGTACAGTTTCAAGTGCAGACCATACAAACGAGTTACGAAAAGAAAGAAATTCAGCAAAACCAAGCTTCACAACATTTTGATGAGCATTTTTTGGAACAGTGAAAGAGAAAACATTGAAAAACATTGGTTCCGGATGAAAGTACCGTTTCAAGATCAAGTTATACGAATGAGGAACTGAATATAGACAATACAGGGTTGTGATTCTTCATACTAAAAATTTCAAAGAGCTTCTATTACTGCGATCGCGCGAAGTGGCCCTCGGCAGGCCTCGCCACGAAATTGGTTTTTTGCTGTTTTCTCGTTTTTGGACCAACTTTTTTGCATTTTTACTGATGAAAACAGATAGGAAACAGAATTTGAAACCTAGAAATAGTCTATTCGACCAGAGTTATTGAGTTTTTCATTGCGATTCACTCATTTTTGTGATTTTTCCTATAAACAAGCCGAAAACACGAAATCTGAAAATTTTAGCTGAAAAAATGGAAAGTTTTGGTTGAACTGACTATTGACCGGTTTCCAATTCTCTATTCTATCCGAATTCATCAAAAAAGTTTGAAAAATCGGGTCAAAATCGAGAAAACCGCAAAAAACTGATTTCGTACCTGACGATTCTAAGGAACCTGGCTCTCTAGACAATAGAAAACAGACTACAAACCGATATTTCATTTTATAACCCCCAAAATGCCAAGAAATAGATGTCAACTGACTAAAACGAGCCTTTCCCATTTCAAGATAGTGCGAAACGCAGACAGAATGGTGGTATTGGAAGGGGGGAGGGAGAAAATTAATTAAGTGTGTGGGGTTCTTTTCTCATTTTCATTTTCCCTTTTTCCCCCCAGCCCATTCTCCCCCTCATTCGAGAGGATGGCTAGAAACGGGCTAATTGCATTGGCTTTTTAGGCGTTTTATGTGCTCTTTTTGAAAAGACGAGAGGAGGGAGGCGGGAAGAGGAAAAGAGGGTGCTTTTTTGATCTTCCTAGGCTGGACTGAATTGGCTATGTAGATCTTTCAGGAAATAAGGGATTTTGGTGAAACAGACTTTTTCTCGACTCTCGGAACGGGTTTGAAAGATAACAGAATTGTCAGCGTATCTAAGATTTAAAAAGTTCATACAAATGTAAGAATAGTGAAACGGAAGATTCTAGTAGCTAGAATTAACAGAATCATACTAATCAGAAAAATTTTTCAACTGTACATTAACGTTCCTAAATTTTCACAAATTTATCATCAATTTGAAACTGGAATTCTTCGATTGTATAGGGGGTTTCAAATGCTACTAGTAATGCTCTAAAAACTGTGAATAGTCCCATAAACTTCATAGTAACAATTTGAAACCCTGAGATTCAGGTGAAACTGCTCACGAAGTTCTGGGTTGTTTGAGCTGCTCAGGATGCCATCCTGAGGATGGTCTTACAAGAGAATACGAGGATTCACTGAAATATTAGAATCTTCACGGATAGATGCAGATGTTAGAATAGTGAAACGGAGGATTCTAATTGGAGACACAAATGCTTACGTTATTACCGTTTCTAAAATTTCAAAAACATGTGATCCAATTGAAACAGGTAATGAATAGTATGAATAGAAGTACGAATGAACGATTTTCAAAACTCATGACCTTCCGACAACATTCAAAAATTATCTGTTTCTAGAAAACTTTGTACTTGTTTTGATTTAGTAACAGCAATGTTTCAACGATTGGTATTTGTATTGTTTTGTTAGTTTTGCCTTTTTGAGAAATCTAGATCGTGTCTAGCTCCCAGAATTAGGCCTTTGTGCTTGTCAGTTTCAAAAACCTTGTTTAGCTGCGTTTCTTTAGTATTCTGGAATGGATTCAAGAATGGCCCAAAAGAAGAAGAGCGAAATATAGGTTGAAAAAAGCTGAATTTCTATTGCTGTGTACTTATTGCTTTCCTAGAAACATCAATGTTGAATAATAAGTTCTTGAAACAGTAAACCAGAAATCAGGTAGGTCAAAGGACTGTGAAAACTAGTGAAGTAGGATCATAGAGTTTTAGGTCGTTTTCATTCGAATCAAGATATGAAGCGGAAATACTGACAAGTTCATGGAGCGATACAGATATCAGAACAGTGAAACAGGGGATTCTGACAATCAGAGTTAACAACAATCAAGTGTCCGAAATTTGGACTCCAAATAGCAAGATGGAAATACTGTTTCTAGAAGTCAATGAACATGTTATCAATTTGAAACTGGTAATCTTGCTTGTGTGTGTTGGATAAAACGACATTTTCAAGCTCATGGACTCTGAATGAAGGTCCTGTTGTGATACCTCGGGAGTCCCTAAACTTTAGGGCCTAAAGGCTCTGAGAATAAGACTTGAGATCTCTCCAAACCCTAGACTCTCTGGAACTACAGGTCCCAAGACCCTGAGTCCCTGTGCAATTTTAGAGAAATGTGAAAATACGGAGCATTGTTTTTTTCCAAACAAGCATTGTACATGTAGTTTCCGTGAAACAGTAGAAAAATCCGAGCAAAGTACAGAACTATGTATTTCTATCCAATTCGTTTGTTGATTATCTGTTTCAACATGACTTGATAGTTATTGTCATTTTGAAACAGCAATATCAACAAGGTAACTAGTGCCAAAATATGTATAGCAAAATGTCTGATTTGGAAGTTAATGGTTCATTTGAAAGTTACGAATCCCCAATAAGGTTAGATCCCCAAGACACAATGAAAAGGGGTATTACTGCTTCAAAACTTCAATATCAGTACTTCTAACTACATAATCTTCAATAAGACAGCTTTCACGAGTTGCAACTTTATTGCTCATCATTTTTTCAGTTTCAAATCAACCTTATCACTAGGTTTTTTCCAGTGTTTTCAGTGATTGATCCATCTTCCGATATCATTATCATGTTCAGTTCATGTTTCCCGTATCAGAAATAAGTTATCACTTGTTTTTCTCAAAACAAGTACTGAACATGTGGTTTCAGTGAAACAGTAAAGAGATCCGAGCAAATAAAGAACAGAACACAAAGAACTACTAAATTATCTGTTTCAACATGGCTTGATAGTTATTGTTAGTTAGAAACAGCAATTTCTCATTTGAATTCGAGCAAAAATATAAGGAATGCACCTGATTTGGAAGGTATTGGTTTCTTTGAAAGTTAGGAATCCCAAAATTAGGTGTTCTGTTTCAAAACTTCAGGATCAGTACTTCTAACAACATAATCTTCAATGTTCTGAGCGTAGAAAAATTAATTATAATTTGCATTACTTTTTCAGTTTCAAAGCCTCCTTATCACTAGGGGTTTTCCAGTGTTTTCAGTGACTTCTCTGTTAGCATTTTCAAGTTCACTTCATTTTTCCCGTATCAGTAAGAAGTTATCACTTTACAAAGTCCCCTTTTTCAATCTTTTCTTGTTTTTTTATCATTTTTATCATTCGAAATAGCTATATTATCATAATCCTTGTTTCACCCTTTCTAATCCTAATACTTTGAAACTGAAATCCAAATTTAGAAACATGGAATATGCATATGCACCAAAAATGTGATTAGGATTAGTGATAAGCCATTCTATTCTATTTCTGTTTCATTTTTCTAGGATTTTTAGAGATCACCAAAACCAATGAACTAACGCAGAAAAATGTGAAATAAACTAACTTGACTTGGAGGCCTTTCTCTTTCGATCCTTGATGGAAATCTTGACACGAGACAACTTCAGACGCTCACGAACTTGTTCCCAACGGGCTCTGAAGTAGAGATTTTCAGAAATTAACAAAAAAGGTTTTCAGATCCCTTACTTGGTAGCTTCACGACGAATCAAAACCGCTGGGGAGCGGAAAGCCGAAGCGATGTTTTCCTTGAGAGAGCTCTTCTTGCGGGGTGGGTCTTCTGCTGGAAAATGGTAGGAAATTGAAGATTAGAAGGGCAAGAACGATAGAAAAGCATAAATTTATGATAAAGATATTCTCGATGACTTATCACAGTGATTATTGAGGAACCCATAAGATAAACCAGGGAAACAGTAACTTTTAGAAATTGAATGCATTTCGCTGCCCTATATCTCGAAAACCATTAGAGATATTGAAAAGGTGTCAACTACAATATTGTAGAGAATTTTATGAGGAACATTTTGTTAGTTGACAACTTTTTGAAACCTATTCTAGTTTTTGAGTTATAGTCCAAAAAATAAAGACTACATCAATATTGGTTGAAATTTTCTGTTTCAACTTTTCATTTTTTTCAGAATCCGTGAATTCGTATTAGTTTTTATTGCATTTTTGATATCACCATATGTTTTTTGAACTAAGAAACCAAGTTTTGGACCCCCAGACTTTGTTAGAAAGTTGATAATCAGACAGATAGCCAAGTACCAGATAGAAATTAGAAAATCTATACATTTAAAACCCCTATATCTCAAGAACAATGGAAGACATAAAAAAGTGATCAACTACAATCTTGTAGAGAATTTTTTAGGGATCATTTTGTTAGTTGACAACGTTTTGGTAGTTATGTTAGTTATTGAGTTATAGTGCAAAACAATAGGTGAAAAAATCATGTCTCAATGAATATCTGTTGTTTTATGTTTCCCCATTAGCAGTTTTTCAGAAACATCGAATTCCTACTAGTTCGACTTTGAATCCAATAACTCTAAATTGTTCAAAACTAATCAGTGACGTTCTGAGATGCCTAGGTGTCTTTAGAAAATCGAAGACTACCAAGAGCCGTTACCTGGGTAAAATTAGAAAATCTATACATTTCAAACTCCAATATCTCAAGAACAATGAAAGACATAAAAAAGTGATCAACTACAATATTGTAGGGAATTTTATGAGGATCATTTTGTTAGTTGACAATTTTTCGACACCTATTCTAGTTTTCAAGTTATGATTCAAAACGATAAGAGGGTTGATGCTAGCTTACAATCAGTTGAAATTTTCTGTTTCACCTTTACCGTTTTTTTGAAGCAGTAAATTCATTACAATTTAGTGTTGTTGCCAAGTTTCAAAATCCTAATGAGATCGAACAGAATTATAAAATATGCAAATGTTTGATTACTTTTTTAGTTTTCAAGATACCGTCACCAATAACCGAACTATCAACTCCAATTCCCTGTTTCAACTTTCCAATTTGTCAGAAACCGTAACATTTTCCACAATACATCCATCTCATACTCTGTCCTTACCTTGAACATCCCCAACCTTTGCCTTACTGGCCGATGAGGTCAACACTCCTGCATTGCTGTTCTTCTTTGGACTTTTTCCATCGGAGATGGAGATCTTCTTGGACATCTCTTCACCGAGACGGGTTACACTGCTCATTTTGGAGGGTGTTGAAAGGCTTTGAAGACTTTGGGAGGGTCTGAAAATGGAGGAAATTGAAGAGAATACTGATTAGTGGAATGTAGAAGGTATGCGGAACAGAAATGTGAAGGATGATCATTGAAAAGAAGAGCTTTTTTCTAGATTCATGGAAACTTTGAAACTGAAACTCAATTGAAACCCGTTAGCTATTACTGTTTCACAAAAACGTAAAGAACAAGTTGACTTTTTGAAACAGATAACATTTTTAATGAACGTAGATTCTCATTTTCCAAGCACTGTACGCCTAACAACTCAACCAACTATCACTGTTTCCCCAAGGTTTCAAAATGTGAGTTAAGGTAGGAACAGTGATCATATAAAGCGAATCACAAGAAATACCAATTGTTGTGATGCTCAACATTGTCAGAGATTGATGTAATCAAAGGAATACGAACAGAACCTCTTCCATGATCAAAGTTTTCTCGAAATTTTCAAAAACAAGAAGCACTGAAGAAACAGCAATCACTCTGATGTTCACTCATACTTTTCGGTTTGATCTAGGTTTCATTGGTTGTTCGTATTCATTCAAAGCAGTCATTTAAGAAAAAAAAAACACAGAAAATCGCTAGTTCATCTCATTTCAGACCCTTCAACTTTTCGTGTTTCACTACTTTTTTATACAGATAAACAATATTGAGAAGAGATCAATGGTATTTTTTTAAATTCAATATTTGAAATTCGTCAACCCTCTGCAAACTAATTGTGAAATAACGGAAAGCCAGCAACTTGTAACTTTGACGAAACAGTAAAAACGTGGAAAACAGTCGATTGAAATCGATTGTTGGATGTACAACTGTTTCGAGCAGTCTTCTCACTGTTTATATGATAAGGATGAAACAGTAATCTTCAGTTGTTCACCGTTTTTTATTGCCAAAATCACCTGTTTCAAGGCTTTCGAGTATTTATCAGTTTTCGTCTAGAGGGCTGTGATAATAGAATTGCTGTTTTTTGAAAATTTGTAAAGAAAAGTTTGAAACTGCAAAATACTGCATTCGACAGCGAAAAAAACAGTAAAAGAATGAAATTTTCAGTTTCAAAATAGAATTATCACTATCCAAAGCAATGACAGTACTGCTGGAGTTGATGTCACTATGAAACATGTATGTTGAAAAAAAAAGTGTTTTCATCCAAAAAAAAGCAAGAATTTGGACAGAAAGTAAGGGAGAATTTCACAAACACTAACAAAGACACGTTTATTGTAGCTGCATCAATGATTCCACCAGTTAAAAGAAGATGAAAAATCTTTGAAACATCAAATTTCAAGTAGATAAATTTTCAGATGGGTACGAGCAAATACTGCAAAAACGCTACTATTTTAGCATTTCTAAACCTCCTGAAACAGTGAAAAACAAAGTGCAATTTGGAAATTTTGCAGATTCAAAACTAGCTCTTACTCATTTCAAAGTTTTTTCTTCAGTTCCACTCTAAACAGTGTTTCAATGGTGCATATAAGAAAATCTAATTTCAAATCCCTAAAAATCTCCAGAAAACATCAAAAAACGTGCGAAATTAGAAGAATCCAACCAGAAAAGGAAAAGAAGAAGCTCTTGAGAACAGCGAAGAACGTCAAAAAAGGTCTAATGAGCATCTCAAAGCCTCATGCTCCGAGGAGCAGCTCTAATCTCCCCCTTTTCCCTCTTTCTCAAACTTTTTTTGCTCTAATCCCGCCCATCTTCTGTTTCTCTGCGTCCCTAAGAACCTTGTGATATCTAATCTGTGAGTTAAGACTTCCTCATTTTACTTATTTAGGTCACATTGTCGAATTCATTGGTCGAATTCATTGGAATGGAGGGGTGCAGGAAATTGAAAAAGTGGGGGACAGCTAAAACTACAGAGGTTCTAGAAGATTCTGAGAATAGGAGCATAGTTGGTACTGGATTCTGGCTCCTAGGACTTTGGAAAGGGTAAGAAAAAGAGGAAATTGGCTAGAAAAGAAGGAGAAAATCAGTGTTTTGATGGTGTTTAGGACTGGGTTTGGTTCTGGAAGTGAGGAATCAGGTGAGTACGTAAACATGTCTTTTCAGTAATCCTGGTGATCGAAACGAATAATTTTAGAAGGTTTTGAAACATAAATTTTTCAATTGAACTTGTCTGTTTCTTACTGAATTTCTCCGTCATCCATCAAAACAACTTCAATGAGCAAAACTATGGCAGCGAATTGAAAAGGGAAAACAAATTTGAACTGGGATTATGAACTGATGAAAGCACAGAATTGGCTAGAAAACAATGAGAAAATCAGTGGTTTTCCGGTTTCTTGGCTTACATTTGGTTGTGAAATTGGAACCGTCTTTTTAGTAATCCTGGTAACCATGGTCAACTTTTTCAGAGGATTTTGAAACAGGAACAGTCTTCGAAAGCATATCATTCTTTTTTCAACGAGCAACACAATGAAATCAAATTGAAACGGGGAAAAGTTGGAAATGGTATGTAGGAAACTAGTGACTTGGGCTAGATGACTCGGTTTTTGAAGTATGACCTCAAAGAGAGTAGAAACAAGAAGAAAATTGCGTAGAAAAGTAGGACATGACAAGTATTTTTATAGTTTTTCAGTGATTTTTGTGAAATCAAGACAAATTGAGTTCCAACTAAGCAAAAATTGAGATTGATGGGATAGAATAAGCATAGTATAAACTTATGAAACAGGATTTGTTCGATTGAAATTGCTTTTTTTGAGTATAACAAATGACACGACGATTGTTTTTCCAACAAGAAGAGTTCAATAGGTGGCACTTGGGAAACAGAAAAAATATTTGAATTGCAATTTGGGAACATAAAAAACTGCGAACTCTCCGACCACATCATTCTACTGGTTATCACAAATAAGTTACCAGTTTGCTGAAACTGCAAGAAAAGATTGAAGAAAACAAAAGAGTTTGATGAACATTGCCCAACAGTCAACTATTGCTGTCATAACACAATAGAACTATTGCTTCCTTTGAGAAACAGAAAATCAGGAAAACTTTCTAAATGAACTACTGGATCCTGGGACCAAAGTTTCGAGCCTCATGGCTCCAGATCGGTGAGAAACTGGTTTTTCAGTGGTTTTCAGAGAATCTGGATAAACGATTTACAACTGGCAGCCCATTGATATGGATGAGTAGAATGGGAAGATCAGAGAATTATGAAACAGAAAACTTCCCGTTGGAATCGGTTTTTTTGTTTTGGAAATCGATGTATTCAATTGAAGCATAACAAGACAACGGCGAATTGTCTCAAAAAACACGAAAGTATGGAAAACAGCAAGGTGAAACGGAGATTGTTGTAGACATCTTTAGAGAGTCAATTATGAATAATGCCTACACTGTTTCGTTGGAAAAAGTAATAAACAAATAGAAAAAGGGAAACAGTAAACATTAGATTGAAAAATTCTGGATAAAACAGTGCAAAACAGTGCAAAAAGCCGGTAATTTCTACTAGTTACGTCATTTTTTCGCTTCCAAACTAGATTGTCACCGTTCGGAAAAATTGGGAATCTCAGTTCAAAAGTTATTCAAGTGAAAGGAATGAAACAGAAGAATTTTGGGAGGCTAGGGCTAATTGTAAAAAAACGGATAGTACTTGTTTATCTAAATGCCTTTGCAGTGCAAGGATTGATAAAATGATAAAAAATGAAACTTTTGAAACAGGAAAAAACAGTGGAATCAGTTGAAAGGGACTTCCAAAAACCGTGCATCGTTATATTGGTTATCCCTCATAACTTATCAGTTTCTTGAAACTGATAAAAAATGTTGACAAAGTAAAGGGATTTCATAAATCTTTCACCATGTGGATACAAAGGATTGGTTGAGAAACTCAATAGAACTATTGGTCCCATTTGAGAAACAGAAAATCAGGAATTGTGTGCAAAAAAAAATAGTTTTTCTGAGGTCTTGACATTGGGCATCTACAGTCAAACTACATATGTGTTAGAAAATCCATTACGATACCGGTACCACACATCAAAATGTTTTCATCATTGGAAAAATACGAAACCTTTGAAACACAAACTTCCCAAAAAAACAGTTGTTCCTGTTTCAAATTCTGCACTCTTACGATTTTCGTTTACCGGGACACTATCATCAGAATCAGTTTTAGATAGAGCTTTGAAAACTGTGAGAAACAGATATGTACTCTGGATACAAAAATAATCATTTCTTATTCTTATTTGGGAATCTACTGACAATCTACTACCATCGAAAGATCGAAATTTTAAAAACGCCTAAAAACATGCTAAAAAATTGGAACAGAAAATTTCCAAAAAAATTTTTTTTTTCCTGTTTCAAATTTTGCACTTCAAAATCAAAATTGTCATTCTTATCGATTTGATACGGTTGAAATCTTCTCTATTCATCGTTTTTATCACTAGTATCAATGAAACAAAGCTCCAAAGCTCCAAGCTCCCCAAAAACATCGAACAAACATCAAAACCAACTCCAAAAGCTTACACACCTCAAAGTCAGAAGGTCTCCCCATGACCACCACACTCACATTCTAGTTCCGCAAATAACCCTGTTATCTCCATCTCCCCTTCCTTTTCCTTTTTCTCCTATATCACCATGTCACCTGACATTCAATGTATTAGGCGTAGGATTAGCTACTAAAACGGATTATGATTATGAGTATGAATATCTGCAAAAAGGAGAGAAAGAGAGATTGGAGCGTACATTCGCAATGTTTATGAGCATGGGATCAGAGCTAGAGTGCAAAAAGAGCGGGGGGATTAGTGATAGAATTGAAAAGTGAGAATAGGGTATATCCGATCGATCAAAACACAAATTCCCATTGTGTTTTTCAAAATCTATGGAACTGAAACTTTGGACTACAATAAAAGAAGTTTCGATTATCGCAACTATCAAGCAACATGATTTGAAGAATTAGTGAAACCGAGAATAGTTCATTCTACGCTTTTACGAAAACACCAGTTGATCAATCTCTTTCACCAGAGGATAGCAAATGGTGAGTTTCACTGCAAAGACTATCAACGCAGGATCAGTACAGCTATCGTGCCGATTGTTTTGAAAAACTGGTGAAACTGTTTTTTTACCTCAAGTGAGCTATTTCTATCAACAAGGACAATGTTAGCCAGACAATGGACTTCAGTACCAATTGGAAAATGTAATTAGTGCAAAAGTAACAAGGTTTGGATGAAACTGTGGATCGTAGAAGGAACAGAATAGAAAAGTGACAAGAGATGAGAGAGTTCAGTTGATCTTTCAAAACTTCAAATCCCAATTTTGTTTTGTGAAATTTGTGAAACTGAAATTCTTCAATGGTCAACAGCAAAAGCGATATCAGTGCAACCTTCAAGCCCAACAGTTTGGAGAATCACTGTTTTGCCTATACTATAAATTATTTGTATCAATCATCTGCAATTCCATGCCAATAATGTTACAACTCAGTCAGGGAGAAAGAATAATTGGAACCTTCCCTAGTACAAATGTAATGGTGATAAAATGAAACAGGGAATTGAAAGAGCAGCAAATAGAGGGGAGGTAAAGAGGATTTGGTGATGATTGCAAAGCTTGAAAAAAACATGGTAGCATTGTCTCGAATATGCAAATCGAATTTAGGAGGAATCAATGAAACAGTGCTTTTTGGTAACAGTTGCAGTAGTGTCTATGTATCTATATATGATATATATATATCAAACATTTTTAACAAACGAGTGTTCGAAGAAATTATTAGAACAAACATACTTGTAGAGAAAATTTGGATTAGATGAAACAGTAGAATCTAGGTTTCCAATTTCAGCAAAAATTTGAGTGAATTTCGGTTTCAAAGTGAAAAGAAGGGAGTATTGAGGTTATTTAGAACATTCGGATGATCAACAGAGCGTTTACAATTGAGAAGAAAACAAACTCACTTGTAACTGGCGAAGAAGAGGTGACTGGGTTCCTTGTTGATCGAAGAGGTTGACAACGCGGGGAGTTGGAGGATTACCGGATTCTGAAAGAAAAACTAATAAGTTGGAGTTGAAACAGTTAGCTAGATACAAATCGTGTGACGGTGGAGATAAATTGAAGGAATAGAGTGAATGAGAAAGATTTGAAACAGGAAGCAACCAAAATAAAGCTCAGAGGAGAGTAAAATGTTTGTCACTGTTTCAGAATGTCGTCAAAACGAAATAGCTGAGAAAATTTCAGTCCTGAGACGAAAAAAGCAAAAAGTAGACACATTATCTGGATTGAAGCGTTTGTTAGTGACCCCAAACAGTTTGAGCGCCGTTTTTGATCCACAGGTTGACTATCGCGGTATCTCTAGTCTACACCAACATCTACACACAAAAATGTAGGTGTAACTGTTTCAGGAATGAGATAAGTTCAGATACTCTTTCAAGTTTCAATATGTCTCTGTTGTTAGTACATTCACTGAAGCAACCTAATTTGAAGAGTCAATCAGTTTCAAACCTAACTTAATACGGATCTTTAGAAACGATAGGTTTCTGGAGTCCAATATGGCTTTCAAATGTTCCTAATGGTAAGTACTTACAGTTCCAATTGAAATTAGTGAACTAGAAACTAAAACCTGTCTGGAATTGAAGAAGGAAAGTGAAAAGATAGATAAAAGAGATTTGAAACAGTAACCAACCAAAACAGAACAAACTAAGCAGTGAATAGTTTTATCACTGTTTCATAAAGTTATGAAGTTGGGGCAGAAACGTTTTATTCACTGCAGCCAATAGTCTCTCAATTTGAAAATTCTCTGTTTCAAAATGATCATTTGCGAAAAACAGTTTATGAATTTGCAATCCGTCGAATCTATAAGCTAGACTATGGTTTTCTTATTATTACATTTAGAGCGGGATTCGATTAATTCTAGTCCTAGTAGTAAAAAAAAACTGAGAAACCAGACATTCTTTCACCTTGAAAACCTTTTGAAACAGTGTGTACAGAGATTCACAAAAATGTAACTTTTACTGTTTCAAAGTTTTTGTTTTAGATTTGCGTCCTCTAAGCTTTGATTCTGTGGACGCCTTTAGGTAGAACAACGATAAAGTTCAATAAAGTTGAAAAAACAGAGTGATTTCGATGAAAAAGCAAACAAAAACCCCTTACAATTATAAGAATTCACAGTTTCAAGCAAGAAATACAAAGGATGAGATGGAGAAGCTATAATTTCACCGAAGTGATCAAGTGAAAACTCACGGTTTCGAAATGTGTACTTCAGAATACAAAGCTACATGAAAACAGTGAATGACTAGAATAAAGAAAAACAGCTGTTTCAAAATTTAGGTTTCTTGAAAAAGGAGTGGTCAAAAACAGTCTTTCGAGAAATGCTACAGATCAGATCAGAAAGGATCATGAGAAAGGTCCAGAAAGATCCTAGAGATCCAAAAAAGGCTCTGACGAGATTTTAGAAACGTATTCAAGCTATTTTGCAAAATGCCTCATTTTATAGTCCTAATAGAAATCCCAACACTCCCTATATCTAAAACTGCCCCTGAAACTGACACCTATTAGAAACGAGTGCGGGGGCTCTCTCTCTCTCCTCTCGAACATTGCAAAAACGGCACGCAAAACCCCCACATTGTGTCATTTTTCACACACACAGAAAAAGCCGAGAACTTCTTCTTCTCCTCCTCTATGTCAATGTTTTTCTTGTTTTCGCCTTGTGTTTGAAGAAAAAGCAGAAGTAGATGTGATGTAGACATGATGATTTTTGGACATGAGAAGGCGAAGAGTGTCTGGGTGGGGGGAAAAGGAGGAAGAGAGGAGGAAGTGGGCAATCGGACGGAAGGGAACGGCTCGCGAGAACGAGTGACACATTGGGGATTGGATTGCAGCATGTTTTTTATATAAGAGGGGGAACTTTTCAGAGAACAGAAGACTAACTTGAGAATCTGGAAATATGTCCTATGTTTGAAACAGTTTTTTCTCAGTTCTGTTTCAAAATCTCTATCTTTACTCATCAATTTCGGTTACCTTAGTTCCTTCACTGTGTATTCTGAAATTTTCTAAAAATTAGTGTTTATCTTTGCTTTTTACTACTGCTCAGAAAGTTGGTCAAATTATATTTTTAGTACAATGAAAAATTAATGGATTTGTTGAAACAGCAAGATTAGAAAGTTGAACATGGAATAATTCCAATGGTATTGACAAGAAATAGGAAGCCTTTATGAAACATCTGACCTGAAACAGTAAAGTTTTAGAGACATACCCTAATACTGAGAACTTGCAGAACCTAGGCCTTCTTTTGAAAATTAGGAAATTAATGAAAAGACAGATTTTCTGTTTATTTTGACGTTTCCTTCAACTACAAACCAACTCGTACTGAAAACGGATAACAGTGCAAACTTTTCCAAATACATTGGAACAGTGAAAAACCGATGAAACGCAAGTTTTTCCCAGTTTCAGAAACGTTTGATTCAGATTGACGGAAGCGTATCACAATCCGTACATTCGAGTTGAATTTTTAAATATATTTAGCATTTTGATAACATTAGCATTCTCACATGTCGTCAAGGGTTTCAGTGTTTGATGAAGTTTCAAGAAACATAACATTAGAGAACATAGGGTTGATTTGAGAATTGGAAACATTGGAAAAAATTGATGATTCTCAAAATGTAATCAGGGATTCGGGGACTATGCGACTATTAGGGAAGTTGTTGAAACTGGGAGATTTTGTGGTTCAAAATACTAAAATTCTCGTAAAAATTTACTTGGTAAAAGTGATAATATCAAAACATCGAAAGACTGCTTTGAGATGTTGACATTTCAACAAGTAAGGATTCTGAAACGGTAAAGTTTTTCATCCTTACTAATATTAAACGACAAATTCTGTCTGTTTGTCTGTCTGTCTGTCTGTTTGTCTGTATGTCCGCCGTAGGATCTTTGAGATGGCTGGACCATTTTTCTCTAGATTTGGTAGGAAGGTCTGGAATTCCCGCCTGATGATGCACGACCAATTTTTGAACAGAAAAATTCAGTTTGGCGCCCTCGGGTGCCGAAAATCTGCTTTTCAAGGGCGTTTTTGCTTCTTCATTTCTAAAAATCGAAGGTCGGACACGTGTAATTTTTAAATTTCTTCTTTTTGGACGTGAAAGAAATGAAATCAGTCGAGCATCGGAAGGGAGGGACGGCTCAAGCCGGCACAGCCCGGCTGGTATTATTGAAGCCCAATCGATGCTGTTAGAGAATTGAGGAAATTGCAATAGTCCATGGTTCATCGACAAGCACTAAAGAACGGTTCATAGTGATATACATAGATCTAAAACTAGGTTGGAACAGTGGAAATTTTATGTTTTACAACACGTAGACCTTTAGAAAGTTAGAAAATCAATGAATACCCACAAATTCTTGTTGATTTCTGATATTCTGACTTGAAACTCCATCACGGAATAAACACTGATAACCGTGCAAACTTTTCCAGATTCATTGAAGCAGTGAAACACCGATGAAACACAAGCTTTTCCCTGTTACAGAAACTTTTGATTCAGATTGACGGAAGCTTGTCAACATTGTCATGTGTGGATCTACAGATTTTGTGCTTCTATATATTCAGCATTATGATAACAGAACATTCCCACATGTCGTCAAGGGTCTCTGTTTTTGATGATGAAACTTTGATCAAGTTTCAAGAAACAGAACATTTGATAACATGGGCTACCTAACTTGAGAATTGGGAAAATTGGAATACATAGATGATTGTCAAAATGTAATCAGGGATTTGAGGACTGTGCGACTATTAGTGAAATAGGTGGAACAGTTAGATTTTGGAGTTGAGAATGCTAACAATCTCATGAAATTTTACTTGGTGAACGTGAAAAAGAGCATTTAGCATAAGCCAACGACTATCTTGAGATAATGACATTTCAACAAGTGAGAATTCGGAAACGGTAATGTTTTTCACACCATTGAAGCATAATCGATGATGTTAGAGAATCAAGAAGGAAAGTTGTGATAGAGTCATCGAAAATTACTAGAAAACACGATAGATCTAAAAATAGATTGAAACAGTAAGAATGTAGGTCTCACAATGATGAGAAATGAGCAGCTACACAATACGTACTGTTGCTGACACTTTTGATAAAGATTGATGGAAGCTCATCTACAATCTTCCGTTCAAAAATAGGGTTTTCAATATATTCAGCATTATGATAACGTGGGAAATTCCTTCTCAACAATACACATGACATTCCAACGTCGTCCAGAATTCAAAGGTTTCAGTGTTTGATCAAAAACCAAATGTTATAATAAAAAACGTGGATTTATCAAACTATAGCACATTTGGCTTGATTTAGCCACGAAATGAAATAGAAAATTTGTTGTTTTGTTTGTTCATCAGAAGATTTCCGTGAAAGGCTACACATCACAATGTTGAAACCGAGAAAGTTCAAAAATACTGTAATTATGTATGTACTGTTTCAAAGAATTTCCATTAGTTCTAGAAGAATCTGGGTGTCAATTTTTGGAAATTCCCTGTTTCAAAGTCACCAGTTCATCAAATAGGATGAGCAGTACTAATAGACGAGAGTATTCAGCATTGTAGCATTCCTAAGAAGGGGACTTGATGGTCAAACTACACCCTATCTAACTCAATTTTGTCTAAAAATGAAACAGGAAGAGTATTTTAGTTGATTCTAGTTACAATTTCAGTATTCACGATTCCAATAGCGCATTGATCTATCTATATGCAAACTTCTAAATTGCATTATTGAAACCGAGAAAGTTCACAATTACTGATTCAATGTATTTCCTGTTGCAGAAAATTTGTATTCGCTCTAGAAGAATCTGGGTGTCCATTTTTGGTAAGACTGTTTAAAAATCACCAATTCATCAAATAGAATGATCAGTGCCATTAGATTGATCGAAACCACACAAAAACAACTTGCTTTCTGTTTCACAACTCTAATTTTTCTTGGATGATTTCTAGAATCTTCACTAGAGCTTGGAAATTACCAGAATTCATTCAATCATCTCCTAAATTTTGCCTTGAAACCCATAACTTTCCCTGTTTCACCAATTACTCATATAGATCCTCACAAATCTTCCACAATACACGTTTTTCCTTTTTTTTTATAAGCTTCCACTAAACACATTTTTTCAATTGTTCATTAGTCCATTCCTCCCATGTTGTCCTTATACACCTAGTCACCTGATAATCCTAATCCTCTTCATCTCCGGCTTCATCGAATCCCCATGTACTAATCCCGGGCATATCTATCTCTCAAATACACAACATTGCAGTTGTTATGATAAGTATTAGTATTATAGTCAGTTGCAGTTTCATACACTCTACATATTCACGGACTAATTTTTTGGCTACTGGTTCTTCACTTTGTCGGTTTCTGCATTCTAGACGATGATTTTAATGTCAATGACAACATTAGACATACAAGAAGTCAACAAGATCACTGTTTCAAAAGTTCCTGAAAAAATGGGTTTTTCTAGAAACAGTGATCCGTGCAATCCAGATTAGGGTTTTCTAATTGGCTTATCATTACTAAAACCTTGTTTAGAAAGATTCTAATGGAAATTCCCGTTTCAAAAAACAATTTGATACCAAGAAACTTCAAAACATTGATACGATCCTGATAATTTCACCAATCTTATCAGTTTCAAATCTACCATTTTGATTGGCAAAACTTTTCAAAATCATTATGCCTCATTCTCAAACAAAAACATCCCTCTGCTTTATCACATACACTGAAAAAGACATCCCACGGATAGACTTTACTACTGCTTCAAAAACTTCTGATAAGCTTTGATCTTGCCTTGAAACAGTGATCGGTTGTTGATACGTTGAGTATAGTACTTCAATGAACCTTATTAGCCATGAATCAGTAAAACAGTGAAAAAAACATGTCCAGTTTCGAAAAACCAAGTTATCAGACCTACCTACACTCTACTATTCGGCGTGTGATGGTATCAGCAATCTTATCAGTTTCAACTTCACCACTTTATCATGCTAAACTTTCTCAAATCACTGATCCAAGAACATTCTCTATCTTTTCTTACTCGATGACATCCCCCACCTGCTATGGCTCAGTACTGTGAAGTTGTCAAAAACAAGGCTCCCATAGCTTTTGACAGCTTTCAGTTTGAGTCATGACAGGGAATGGGAGCTCTATTTTTACCAATATTATTATCGGTAAAATGACCGTCTCGCATCTGGAAGAGCCGCTGCAAATCGCGCGGCCACGTGGTCTCGAAGGGTAGCGGGGCGAGAGAGTGTGCAATGACGAGAGGCGCAGACAGCGAAAGTCCGTGCGAGACCCATGGCCGCGCGATTTGCAGCAGCTCTTCCAGATGCGAGACGGCCATTTTACCGATAATAGCAGAAATGCGATTGCTGCATAAAACAAGGAAAATTTAAAAATGGAAACTTTGAAACAGGGGGTAAAAATGAAAATAGCAGTTACATACACACTGTTTCAAGGTGTACATTTCTAAAGAGAGTTGGGGTGAGCACTAATTCCTCTTTTTATCTGATTATTGAATGAAACAGTTAGCAGAGTAAGAAATGGTACCAATCGAACACAATCATCACATCAAACTAGATTAAGGAACAGAAACTCAACTGTTTTTTTGAAACAGAAAACCTCTCTTGTTAATCAAGTGGTTATTATCGCTCAAAACGAGGTGTAAAATGCATTCAGTGATCAGATTATCGATAACACCCTTCTTTTCCATAGCAAACTGAATCAGGAAACATTTGGAAAAGTTGCTGATTCAAGGAAATTTCAAGCTGAAAGACAAATCAGTGGAATTCAATTAGTGAATGCGATGTTCTTTCTCACTACTAATTGAAACTTGTTCTAGGATTTTCTGGATCATGATCCTAATGAGGATATTAGTGAATCACACCTCTTGAAAATGAAACTCTCAAAAAAACAAAGCGACAGGACAATCAGATCGGTTAACTTTTAGAAAGTAATGAAGATCTAGGGAAACAGAAAGCCTGTGTCGTAGTGTCATAAGGAAGGAGATCTACTTAATAAAGACATGCCATTGAAAATTGTCCCTTCTTCAATCTTTTCTGTTTCCCATGAAACACAAAACACTGAAACATAATCTCCCTCATTTCCATTAGCACAAACTTGGGGAAACACCTTCAGAGCGGAACAATTGCCAATGACAACGAATGTGTGAATATGTTTGTCTTGTCTTGCGTCATTTGGAAGTGGCTATACTATGTGTGACTCTATGAGAAAGCACAGACCACACATGTAGTCTACTGGGGGGTCCCAGGACGAACTACTATTTGGGAGTCAAAGAATAGAAAACCAAGAATGGATAGGCTGAAATTGTATGCGACTCCAATTATTGAAACTTCATGAAGAGGATGAAACGGGAAAAAGGGTACAATTTGAAAACTTGTTATGACCAAACCTTATTTGGTAAGCAATTAGCAAAACAAAGGGAAGAGCATGTTCCGTTTCAAAAAACCAACTTATCAGACCTACCAACACTCTATTATTGGGCGCAGATTGATTATGGTAATCTTATCAGTTTCAACTCTACCACTTTTTCATGCAAAACTTTTCAAAACCATTCCTTGAATGATAGTTTTCTCATCTTCTTATCACACACTCCAAGACCTCCCCCACCTGCTATGGCTCAGTACTGTGAAGTTGTCAGAAACAAGGCTTCCATGGCTTTTGACACCTTCCAGTTGTCAGAACAGGGAATGGGAGCTCTATTTGTAGTCCTGAACCCAGACATATTATTGCTACATGAAACAAGACGATTTGTAATCTGGGAAGTTTGAAACAGGGTGAAAATCAGGATAGCAGTCACATATGTGCTGTTTCAAGGTTGTCATTCATTTGAGAAGGATTTGCGGAGCACTGATTGTCCAAGAGAGCTAAAAAATGACTAAAACATCGAAGAGAGTTAGGAATAATACGAATCGAATACGATCAACCAATGAAACTTGAATACAGGACAGAAACAAGACTGTTTTTTGAAACAGGAAACCCCTTTTGTTGACCAAGTGGTTATTAGCGCTCAAACCAAGAGGAAGGCTGAATTAGTACCTTCGATAGTGACTATCTCTATTTTCAGAGAAAACTGGAACAGAAAAACAATTTTCATTTCAAAAAGTTTCTGTTTCTAGAAAATTTCAAGCTGAAAGACAAATCAGTGGAATTCAATTAGTGAATGCGATGTTCTTTCTCACTGCTAATTGAAACATGTTCTAACATTTTCTGAACCATGATCCTAATGAGGAAATGGTTATCGATATCAGTGGATCACATCAAAGCTACAGGACAATCATCAAACCAACAAACTTTTAGAAAGTAATGAAGATTTAGGGAAACAGAGAAAGTCTATCTCGTAGTGTGATAAGACAGGAGATCTACTTAATAAGGACATGCCATTGAAAAGTGTCCCCTCTTCAAACTTTCTGTTCCCCATGAAACACAAAAACACAGAAACATAATCTCCCTCATTTCCATTAGCCTAAACTTGGGGAAACACCTTCATAGCGGAACAGTTGCCAATGACAACGAATGTGTGAATATGCTTGTTTTTTCTTGCGTCATTTGGAGGGGACTTTGAATGGCTCGGACTCTATGGGGAAGCACAGACCACACATGTAGTCTTCAGGAGGGTCCCTGAACAATAGGTTATGAGCACAGGGACCTTTCAGAAACTATGATTTGAAGTTTGAAAAAGAGAAAACGAACTGACACCAGTTAGAAATTGCACTGACCAGCAAATTTTGAAGCTTCATGAAACGATGAAACGGGAAAATGGCAATGAAAAGATCAAATACCCCATACTGAACCGCGAGACCCATATCCAATGTTTCAAAATTTCCTGAAACCGTGGAAAAGTTTCGAATGTAGATCAGATGTAGAGAAACGTCGAGAAACAAGAATCTATGAGCGTTCATTTGTACAAAAAACGTAGACTAGGAAAACTGAAAATGGAGGAGTAACTGATTGAATTTTTCACTGTCTCTATGGATATGAAATGACAGAAACAGTGTCATGACTGATAACTGTTCAAGAACAAAGAGATTGAGAGATGTGGAAATAAAACAACATTGTCCTCTTAGAAACTTGGTAAAGTTATGCGAACGGTGTGAAAAAGAAACGTCCAATAGAACATTCTCGAGCGAATCCAATACTAGCTCTACAAGAAGTGAACCTTGAAGTTCAAACTTTGAAACAGGAAACCGTAGTTATGCACCAATATTACCTTCTATGTAGTCATTCTCAAAAACTCCATCCTATTGATAATAAAGAATGACTCTACTATTTCAAAAGTTCTTGAACCCGAGATAGCATTGTCATAGTGGCTACAATGAACCCTTTATTACATTCTTTTCGAAAATCGTATGAAACAGCAACGACTGACAAAAAACCCAATTATCAGTGTTTCATGAAGTTTATGAAACTGTGAGAAATGTTCAAATTTTTGATGCGTAGGAGTAATTATTAGCCTGTTTTCATAAAACATTCCAAAGTAAACAGTGTTTTTGGTATCCAGGAGTGTTCCTGGATCCAGGGAGTCTACGAGAGATTACAATTTGGAGTCCGAAAAGATCTAGAAAACAAAACACTTCTAAGAAATTGTCAGTGCCATCAATTCTTACTGATTTACTTATTGAGGGAAACAGAAAACAAAACACAGTGAACCTAGAAAGAACAATACGATATCAACTAGCACGGAAAATGAAAATTTTATGGGACGAATGTGAAACCGGAAATGTGCACTTTCCTCAAAAGCTTCATGTACGTTCTACAGCAAGGAACTGACGATTGAAAACAACACCACAGTTTCAAAAGTGTCAGAAACTGAGAAAGGTCAATTGTACACAATGGTCTCCCTGTTTTTGATTTGGAACAGTCAAATCATCCATGAAAAACGCAGAAAAACTAGCATTTTGTTTCAAAAAACTGCCTCTTTTCCCAGATCATCATCAAGTTACTCATAAAAAGTGACCTATCCGCCAGCCGTATTGTTTCTGATATACTTTCGAGGTTTACACTGCTTTCATGAAACTGAAACAGTTCAACCAGTTATCAAAAAAGTAGCCATATTGTGTTTCTAACAGTATGAATAAAGTGAATCACTAATTCTACTTTCACTGTTTCAGAAATTTCAGAAACGGTAAGAAAAATTTCAAATTTTGATATTTAGATAGGATGGACAAATTATCACTCACCCACTTATCACTAATCTCTCCATTACCTATGTATTCCCTGATCCTTCTAGCCACGTCATCTCCAACTCATCCTCTCTTTTTTGATAAGCCTAATATCAGTCTAATCTTTGATGCATGCTTATAAGTAAGAGGAATCAGTAATCTTCTGGTCATTTTGTTATCACCTCAAGCTGATAACGAAGCTTGTGACGTTCTGCCTATCAGAAATAGAACGTGAATGTCGAATTTCGAGAAACCTAGAAACTGGAAACGTTCGTTCACTCTTGCTAACAACTGAATTTCTGCTTCAAAATGAACCAAAACACATGGAAATTTCAGAGAATGACTCATTTTTTGGGTTCCCAGACATTCTGAAGCTCCAGAAATTTGAAAAACCAAAAAAAAACAGAAAGCCAAAGGTGAGAAAAGCCAAGTTTTCCTACTTTTTCCATGAGAAAATGGCCAAGATGGGCGACTACAAGCTTGGGAGCCGGAGCCAACGGCTCCGGCAAAGTCGGATGAGCCTTTTCACTGATTAATCCGCCGGCTTTTTGGGAGTTGGGACTTGAGAGAAAGAGGCGAAACTAGAATATGAGAGTTCTAATTGACATGAAGAGGAAATGGACCTAGAAGAGTAACTGAAGACTTGAATGAATTTCTCGGTTTTTCTGTTTCTATCAACAATCTAATGTAACAATGAGTCATTTGAAATGATCGTCACAAACAATTGAATAGAATAAAACAAAAAACGGGAAATTGGACAAAACAGTTCCGTTTGAGGAGCTGTGAGTAGAAAAGTGGGAACATTTTAGTTCATTGAAAACGAGCAAATATTCAAAATCTTGGTAGATTCAGTGAAACAGAAATTTCTTGCTGCCAAATAGGATTTACAATTCATCGGTATTCATATTTCACGTATCTCAGTATCAGTACTAGAAATCAGCTTGCTAAAACTAACTTTTCTTGAAACAGAAAATTTACCCTCCGTTTTTTGCCAATATGCACTGAAACAATTATGCCTGTAAATAGACTCCGCAACGAATGATTTTGCAATCCGCTACTACTCTAGAATCATTGAAACAGAAAAGTTTCTGTTTCAATGGAAAGGCATGAACAGTTGTCAAGTGTTTGTTCTTGATAAGTACGTTGTTCAATGGGGGAATGCTCAGAGATGTCATTCAGTCATTCCTACCCAATAACCACTACGCTATCTTGCTTTGAAACGGTGAAAATTGAAATCTAATATATCTTCAACCCAATTACACGTACAGACTACAGAAACATAAAGTGTTCTAGGTGAAACAGTAATGAACGTCCAATCCCAAGGACCAATCACTTTGACAAGATCTCCTGATAATTAGAGAGTTTCTTGGAGCAGCAGATAACTTGCAAGTTTGCTAGTAGAGAGAACAAGGTAGTCAAAAGAAGGGGGGAGCTTACAACTAGAATGAAAATTGTTTATGCTTCAAAAAACATATTAGTGCAAAATTTATCAATCATCAAGATTTGACAGTTTCTAGAAACAGGGAAGGGTAACAATTTGGTAGACAAAACTTACTTGTGGTAGAAATGGATGAAACTGAGAATCGGTATAAATTTCTACGCCAAACATTAGTGAACGGCCAATTCCCAATTCTTCTAATTTTCACAGTTTCATGAAACCGTGAAGTTTCCTTCTTGACATGGTTATCTAATCGAGTTGCTTCGGTATGAGGAATTTAGAGCATTGATAATATCAGTTACCTCAACGAAGCTCAAACTATGTACTTTGTCAAATTACGCAAAAGAGCAATGGCGAGCTCAGAATGAATACTGTTTCCTGTTAAAAGAAGATTAGATTGCTAATTCATTGAATGAGCACGTTTAGCAGTTTCATGAAACCGTAAAAGGTAGTTGTTTGGTTGACACAACAGTTATCCATAATTGTAATTTACTACGAAATTCTTTGCTCACCTGCCAAAAACCAATTATTCAAGTTTTTTCAGTTTCTAGAAACCGTGAAAAATAGAAATTTGGTTGAGAAAACAGAGATTCTGGGGACAAATATGAAAATGGATAAATGTGAACACATTGCCAATTTCCAATTCTTCCAAAACTTCACAGTTTCATGGAACCGTAAAGTTATCTTTTTGAGATATTTGTGCAATACGTCGATAGATGGGACGGCTAGACTATTTGGAATAATTACGTAATAACCGGTAGCGCACTTATAATGGGTCTCTACACGAAATGATCAAATCAGCACGTAGATAAAGCGAAAAATTTGGATCAGTATTATACACTACGAAAAAAAAAGAACATACTACCTTATCACTCTTTTTCCAAGATTTTCCAGTTTCAGGAAACAGCAAAAACGCAACGATTCGGTTTACAAAACGATACATAACACAGAAACGAGTTATTTGCTTATTGATACTGTATATTTTCAACGACACATGCGAAATACTACTGAATCATACCATCTCCTATGTTTCTCGGTTTCATGAAACCCTAAACTACACTTTTATAGTTCAAGTGAAGATTCACGGTCTTCATACACTGAATCAAACAATTTCGGGATACAGACAGCATACATTTCCCCTTTTTCAAAACGTTTCGGTTACATGAAACCGCCAAATGTACTTTCAAGGATTTAGCATCAATTGAAGATGCGGTTGTGTCAAAATGCGAAATTTCAAACAAAGATCCCAAAAGATCCCCCGAAAAATTGATTCAATTTGGTTAGTGATTCGGTGGGTGGAAACACTGAGGTAGAAATAGATAAAGTTGAGAACCGGCATCATTTCCTAAACAAGGTTGGTGTACTGCCAATTCCAAATTCTTCTAAATTTTACAGTTTCATGAAACCGTAAATTCTCTTTTTGGCATGATCATCTATTAGAGATTAACGCCATAGAAACTCAAACTATTTTATCAACAGCCTTGCAAGGTTATGCAGTTTCATGGAACAGTAAAAAACTTACCAGTTTGGCTTACAAAATGATATGATTAGGGATCGACCTGCCTCATAATGTTTACTCCCACAAAAAAGAGAAAACCAAAGCAAATTACAGATTTTTTCTAATCTTCTCGGTTTCATGAAACTGAAAAATATGTTCTTCTGATAAAAATTTCGATTTCTCATACTTTGACGGAACAGTCTAAAATTTCAAACAAAGATCCCCTTGAAAGATCCCCCAAAACCAAAAAATTGGTCATTCATGACTGAAGCTTGAGCTTAGGGGCAGCTTCCTCCTCTCTTGTCTAGCTTGAGGGAATGTTTCTGGTGATTAATTGGGTGCCAACATGTCAGAAAATGGAGGGGGAGAGGGGGAGGAAAACAAGGGAAATGAAGAATGATGATTAACATTCTGAATCATAAGAAAATTGGTTATTAGACAGAAGAAAAGGTAGAACAGAGATCATAATTTCAGTTTCTTGCGTTCTAGGTATTTGATTCAGTTACTGATATAACATTAACAATGGTTGGAAAGGTAAAAGTTGGATTTCAGAACCCTAGAGCCGATAAGAATCGGTTTTCTAACAATTTTCTGTTTCGCAGAGTCTAGATATTGAATTCCTAGTTCATACAACAATACCGCGTAGAAAGAACTACCTTTGTATGAAAACAGCAAAAAGAAAAACATTTCTAGTCATTTCTACCTCAAAACCCAGAAATTCATTGAATTACTGTTCTAAAACTGACAAAACCTTGATTGAAAGAGCGATATTGCACTCCTTTTGATGCCTGGTTTTACTAGCACACTTTGTAACAGAAATTTTTGAGAGAGTGAGATAAGTTTTTTTGCTCAAGAGAGCAATGAAATTATGACATAGACAAATCTTGTTAGTTTTCTAATAGTAAGTCACTTACATATTATCTCTATCTATAGACATGTGTGTGCTTGTCTATGTTCTCTGTATGTACCCAAAGACAGAGGAAAAGGAGGAAAATGGGGATTAGGGATCAAGGTGATCAGTTTTTGGATTAGAAAACTGTATCAGGATTCCAGTAGCATTCAGCTAAAAGCAACGGCAAATTTGTGTTTCAAGTGAAACTGAAAAGTTTTGGTGTATATGTATTTGGATTCAATTTTTGGTCGACTTTTTAAGTTTAGCGATAAATTTCTCGAATCTTACAATCACGATTGCAAAATGAAGAAAGAGTGAACAAACGTCTAGCTTCTGTTTCGATTGAAACTGATAGGTTTTGGAGAGTCAAAGCATTCAATATGTTCTGAACAATCAGTGGAATGAAGTCTCGAGCTTGGCAATGTCAAAGACAAATTTCTTCTTATTTTCTGTTTCAACTGAAACACAAAAAATTTGAAGGAATATCACGGGTAGTAACGAGTTAATATAGCTTTGAATCAGAGTTCACAGTTTTGGAAGACATCAAAAAGGACGGAATCTCGAAAAATTGTAAATGTCAAATTCCTGTTTCAGTTGAAACTGATAAATTTTCTTGAAGTTCAATGATATTATCAGCTTTGGAGATTTCAGAGTAACAATTTCTATGCTATTAGAAATCAGTTTGAAGGCATTTTTACCGACCCGGAAAATCCAATTGAATGTGAAGAATACCTAAAGGTCTAACTTGTGTTTCAATTGAAACTGATAAGTTTTGGAGGAGTTTGGGTACTGATTTTTTTTTTACATAGTCAGTTTTTTAATATAGGTAGTTTCAAACAATTCGTCTTGTGTGTTCAGTGGCCAATATGATAAAGCCGTCATGATGAATGAAATGTGATGGAAAAGTAACGGTCTAATTTGTGTTTCAATTGAAACTGATAGGCTTTGAAGGATCTGTGAATTCAGTTGAGAGATAAAATAATGAGCTGCTTTCAAACAAGGTTTTTAGTGGGTTTGTAATCAACTTGACAGTGTTAGAGAGTTATATTCGAATAAGTAAAATAAGCAACAGACAATTTGTGTTTCAAGTGAAACACAAAAGTTGTTGAGTATTTTTGAAAACAATGCAATGATGTCATGAACTTGAACGAAAAAGTTATCCCATTTTAGCGTTCTTTTCTTATTCCGTGTCCTGTCAGTGTTTTCGAATAAAAGATCCAGTAATGATCCATTAGAAATTGTGAAATACACATTCTAACCTATTTTGTGTTTCAAGCGAAACTGAACAGATTGGGAGGTTCATTGGTGTCTTTAATTCTTTTTTTTGTTGAATTTCTCTAATTTTTTTCTGAGAACTCTGTGTGCTTGGCAATGTCAAAACATTCCGGACAAACAAGGAAATAATATCGAGAATGAGTCCAAGATGATTTTCTGTTTCGAATGGAACAGAAAAGTTTCGGTGAATGTTTGGATTCAATTTTGCAAGCGAATGTCATTTTATCTGAATTTTTCTGTATAAAGATCACTTTATGGAAATACTCGCTTTTCAGTTTCAACATTTCCACATAACGTTTACGGGATGCTGTGAAAGTTGATGAGTCGTAGAAAATGGTTGCTCAATTCAGTTAGAACAAAAACAACTGCTCATCATTTTCTAGTACAAGTAATTCCAAGATTTCCGAAAAATTGTATGTTAGTTGTTACAGTTTCAAAAATGGCTCAAATAACCAGAAAGGAATAAGTTTTAGTGTGACAATAGATATTCTTGTTGACTAGTAAACAACAAAAACAGTTTCAAAATCGCTAAATTAACTTTGAAAAATAACGAAATTTCAATGATCCAAACAATTTCCGATGAACGTTTGAAAAAAAAGCTGAAACCAGGTGTAAGAAAGCACTGAAGATACCAAGTCTCGAAAAGGAGAGGGGTATAGAGATCAAATTGTTTAGTTTTTGTTAGAAAATTCATAACGGGCAATGGAATAGCACTGAACAAAAATCTTGATCAAATTTGTGTTTCAAGTGAAACTGATAAATTTTGAAGGGGGTTTGGATCTAATCACACTGTTGTCTCTTGTGGAAACTAAACAAAACAATCTTCTAGTGCCAATAAGCTGTGGTCTAGCGTTTTCTAGGCCTGTATACACTGTTTTTTCTTCTTTTCGATAACAACTGCTTTTTGATGACTCGGTTTCAGAGACTCTATGTACTGTAGGAAAAGTGACAGGTTGTAGTAGTATATCGAAAATTTACTGTTTCAAAAGCACCAGATAAGAAAAGAGAGTTATAGGAATAGTAATATGTTTGGAGTTTTGGGATTCATCTTTCAAAAGCTTTTTTTCACAATCAAAATGTACTTGCGGTTTCAAAATATGCACAAAATCTGTGAAATTTGGTGACTATTACTAGGTACGTCAATCTATTTGCAATTCTGTGCACAAAAGAAACGGAAACTAACAATTTGCCGGGTCTCATTAGGAAATTTGGGGTTTTGAGACTTTAGAGACCATTTACTCAAGTTTTTTCTATGAAAACCAATCGATATCAGATGACTACTAATCGAAACACCCAGAAAATGATCACCAATTGAGAAAACTTTCCTAGGGGCTACGTTGAATCAGTGCAATAAGCAACGGACTAATTACTGTTTCAAGTGACACATAAAAGTTGTAAAGGATTTGTGAAAACAAGGTAACCAAATCATACATTTGAACGAAAAAGTTCTCTCATTTTAGCGTTCTTTTCTTATTCCGTGTCCTGACAGTGTTTTCAAATTCTAGAAATTACTAAGATATTGTGAATTGTACATTCTGATCAATTTTGTGTTCAATTGAACCAGAAAAGTTTGGGAGGTTTGTTAGGATCTCTGATTCTTCCTTGTCCTTGAATTTTTTAAATTAGAGCTCAGCAATACAACAAGGCAACATCACAACTGACTGCAAGCTGATTTTCTGTTTCAAGTGAAACTGAAAAGTTTTGGAGGATCAAGGAGATTCAATCCTGTGTTTCAAGTAAAACTTACAAGCTAGTGTGATTCTTTCAACTGATTTTGACAATGTTTGATGTTCTCGCAATCATTTCGTTTGCAAATTGAAGAATGAGTCTACATAGTTCAAACTTCTGTTTCAAGTGAAACTGATAAATTTTGAGAAATGCTAGATTTCATTCAAAGCACGAATAGTACGAAATCTAGGTCAAATTTGTGTTTCACGGGAAACTGATAAGTTTTGAAAGAAAGATACGTGAATACAGTTTACTTCGAATCCAAAGTGTACAATTGGAAATACATTCTGTTTCAAGTGAAACAGGTAAAAAACTGACCAAATTGCGAGCCAATTAGTTAGCAAATTGAAGTTTTTTTTATTTGAATTCCCCGTTTCAAAACTTCCCCAAAATCTTTAGATAGAGTGTCAAGATTCAATCGGTCTCAATTATGGTTTTGAGAAATGAGCTGTTTTTTTTTAATGAAAATCGAAAGTAATCACCCGACTACTAACTCTAACACGCAGAAAATGACAAAAACTATCAATGAAACAGTGAAAAAAGCTGCAAAAAACTCACCAAGTGACGTGTCCTTTAGCTTGAATTCCTAATTCCAGGAATCTTCCGTTTCCGGAAATCTTCAGAAGTTTTAGAGAAGATTGGAGTAGAAAAGGTAGGGAAGATGAAGAAGACGAAGGAGAATGTGCAAATTACCTGAAAATAGAAGATAGGAATCAGAATTAGAAGGAGGGTTTATGATGATGAGGAAGGAAATTGAGAAAAAGCAGCCAAAGACGCAGAGAATCAGAAAGAAGGTCAGAAGCTAAGGGAGAAAGGAGCCAAAATAGAACTGGATAGACTATAATCTAATCTAATCATAAATTGATGTTTAGGGAGAGAGATAAATATGGAATATGAGGGGGAGGAAATGGGGTGTGAATATAAAATGAGGGATGGATGTTTTTAGCGTAAATATCTAGCTTGGAACTATGGTTTTCTGTTTCAAAGATCAATTTGAACAATTTGAATGCTACATTACAGATTTTCAGTAGCTGGGAATGGTTATTTTGATGTTGAAGCAGGAGTTCTTGGTGTCAGAGTTTCGTTTTTTTTCATTTTCGAACTGCTTTCAATGATTGTACCCTTATTGTAACCATGGCATCAAAATGATGAGTATCTTCCAGTGATATTTGGAGAATTAGAAACGGAAAAGAAGGTTATTATAGTGTCAATCAACACAAGTGACACTTACAAATACTGTTTCGGAAACAGAAAAAGTAGTTTGCTGATGTACGGAGAGCTCTGATACGTCATCCGGTCTAATACGCTTCTGAAATTGTGACAGTTCAGAAACGCAGAGTGTTGTTTGCCTTAGATTGATCAGTTGTTGAATAGATAGTATATCTTGCGAATGGAAACCAATAATGGCTACAAGAAAAACGTGATGATTGGTTTTTGGAACAGGAAAGTTTTCAGTTGTGGCTGAGGCTAGGGTACAATTGAAGTGACAGCTGTTGGAAAAAGTAAAGTATAGTTTCAGAAACAGGTAAAATATTTTGGAAGTGAAACGATTTCAATTGGTACACGAGAACATAAGCAATGCATTCTACTGTGAAGAATGTCTGGATTCTGTTGTTCAAAAAAAGAAGGAAAAGTGCTGTTTCATAGATCATGTTTTATGTACGTTTACGTGGATACTCTGATAAGTTGCAGTATAACGGTGTTTCATTTATTTGCTGCGCTCATCTGAACTCCATGTGATGAAAGAACCATTATGGTATTTTCCCAGTTTGAAGGAAGACTCATTTTGGAAACAGAAACTTGAGTCAGTTTGTGCAGAAAAAGAGACATGAAATTGAGAATGAACAAGCAGAAGATTATGAAAACCATTTCAGAAACAGGTAAAGTCTGAAACAAAATGATAATTCTTCAGTTTGGCCTAGATTAATTCTGCTTGTGTTTACTGTATCAAGGTGAAGAGAAACTTTCATGGGCTGTCAAAACTCTATTAGGTCCAACATTCTTTATTGAATAGTAAACAATCATTTTGAAACTGAAAAGTTTCGCAAAAAAAAAAACAAAAGTTGACTTCAAAAAGGTACCAGAATACATAGATTAGTCTATTCTATTGGAGAAAATTGCAAAAGATCACTAAAGCACCACAATGATAATGAATCATAAGAAAATGAAACATGCTGTTTCAGAAACCGAATAAATTGTCGACCATGTTCCTCGTTTTGATACGGTGAAGTCATGAAGTATAAAAACAGTTCACTGATAGCTTAATCTAGCTTTTTTACTGTTTCATGGAAAAGAGAAAGTTGAACTGCTTATGTCGCTCCTTTATTGGAACAAATCTTGTGCCTCAATTGTAAAAAACCACTTTGAAACAGAAAAACGATCAAAAAACCTTGTTCTGGCTTCTAAAACCATCTCTGACTCATAGCTCATAGCCCAGAGTCCCCAAAAAGTGACACAAATGCATCATTTCTCTTGCAATTCTGCCAATTCCCTTCAGGAGCAAGCGTGTGAAAAAGGGAGAAGATTAGATAAACAAACAGGAAGGAATTGTGAATAAGAATGGGAAAGCAAGAAGAAGGGGGAGGAGGAGGAGTGAAATGGTGAAATGAAATGAAATAGAAAAACAATGAATGAATGATGGAATCGAATCGAATAGAAGGGAGGAAGCTGGAAGCTGGATGCAAAATGAAAAGGATACAAAATGCACAATTGAATGAAAGTGACGTTTGCCGGATTGAATTCAACCATTGCATTACTAAAATCAGTGAGAAATTTGAGGAATGGATCTGGTGAAACAGAAGTATTCGCTAGTTTGAGAGGTAGTACTGTAAGATTACTGTACCTACAGTACTCCTAATGGGCTACTGATGTTTTCATTATTACCGAGATTAAGAGATAGGTTGATAACAAGATTTGAAGAAACAGTGATAATTTCAAATGGTTCTAGAAGGGTAGGGCTTTGACTTTGATAGGATTACTGTACATATGTCGCTTTTGTTGTATCAAAAAATCAGATTCGAACAACTGCCATGATTATTCCGACCCGGATTATCAGAATTTGTTAAAGCAGATAACTTTTTCTTTCTGTTTCACTGGGTTTTGGTAAGATTTCTAGATCTATGAAAGATGATAACGTCAGTCGTTTATTGACTTGTATTGTCTTGATGTAGGTGACTCAACTTGACTACTAGACTGGAAATTAGAAAGTCAGAAGACGCGATGACAGTCAGGAATTTGGAAAACAAGCAAACGGTTCAAGCTGGGAAGGTAAGAAACGATGGTGAAACAGTAGATACTTCAAAATGAGACCAAACGCTAAAATAGAACTACATCAAAGTAAGAAAGATCTGTGAAACAGAGGAAACAAGTCGAGGTGAGCAAACTGTTCAGCAAGTGCAGTATTTTTTTAACAAATGAAGGATTACTGTTCAAACTAAAACGACCAAACTATAACTAGGCTTTCAAAAACGGTTGATTTTTAGAATCGCAGAAGAATTCATTTATACCGAAATCGATGGATGTTTGAAAAGTAAAGAAGAACTCTAGAAACAGGTAAATGAATTTCAGTGGAACTGTGATATTCTACTTGGAATCGAAATAGAAGATCAACAAGGAAAACAAGTACAGTTTCAGAAACAGTAGAAACACTTCAGAGAGGAACAACCTCCTTAATATAGTTAAAAAACATTCGAGGCTGATTGTTATTGAATTTCTTATTGACATCTTGACCGAGAATAGCTTCCCTTCCCCGTTTTCTCTCTGTGTCAGATATAGATTTTCTAATATTTTCTGCCTCTACATCCTTATATTTATGACAAAGTAGGGTTGAACAGAGTTCTAATCTAGAAAATGATAGCTTTGATCAAATATTCTAACGTGACCGTCGATATACTGTCAAAACCAGTTCCTAGATGCTCAAATCGATTCTTTGAAACAGTAATTCTTCGTGTTTCACATAATCTAGGTAAGATTTCTGGTGGTTCGAGAGAGGATTCGTAGAAGGTGTTACAATCTAAAAACTAGACAGGAAATAAGGAAGTCAGAAGACTCAAAATCTAGTATGGAAAGTGAGGAAACTAAAAAATAAAGGAATGAATGAGACTTGGAAAGTAAGAAACTGATTGACAACATCACCATCTAATGAACATTCCCAAAAAAAAACACGTAATGCTTGAATAGACCAACAGAAAAGTAAGAACCTTTTCTGAAACAGAGCAAACAAGTCTAGATTAGAAAATTGCTCAGCGAGTGCAGTATTTTTTTTAATAATCGCAGGATTACTGCTCAAGTTAACTAGGCCAAATTATAACTAGACTTTCAGAAACAGCTAGTTTTTTTTGAATTGCAGGCGAAAGGATCAAACGAAGTCACTGGATCTTTAAGGCAAATTGTACAACGTTCTAATCTGGAAAATGATAGCTTTGATCAAATATTCTAACATCGAAACACTGCCAAAACCAGTTCCTAGATGTTCAAATTGATTCATTGAAACATAAATTTTTCTTGTTTCACATGATCTAGTTAAGAGTCGTTGTCCGTAAGGATTTGAATAAAGTCGGAAGGCGGTGTCACAAGCCCCCCGCGCGCTATTTCTCGGCCAGTTTTGCTTCAAATCATGAGAAATTTTGAACACTACCTAAACACAACCCAAGGAACACGATTTTGACAATAACTAAACATGAAAACTTTTCGATGTTGAGATACCACTTCAAACTTTGAACAGTCATAACTCGGTTCAAAGTGAACATTTTTTAATTTTCTTTTTTTTACTCGACAGAAAACATGATTGTCTTTGTTTTTTGTGTTGACAACTTTTTTTGAAACAAAATTTTTAACGTTGGAAATTGAGTTTGAAAATTTCAAGTCAATTTTTCTCAAAAATTTTCAACGCCTAGACCAGTTTGAATTAGGTTCATTTTGTTGGCCGTTTCAAACTGCATTAGAAAATGTAACGACATTCAAATTTTTTGCATGTGATCATGGTGTTAGTTTACCTCAACTACTCGCACTCGTTTTTTCACTTTTTAAATTTTTAAAAAAATTTTGGATGTTTTTTATGTAAAGCAAATAATGTAAAATTTATTTCTCTACATTTCACCAATTGACCGTTTTTTGATATCTCTTATGGTTCTCGAGATATAATGCAAAAAGTGAGCGCAAGTCAAAAATTTCGGCCGACTGGCCGACCGCGGCGGCGGCCCGGCCACCAGTCAGTGGCTGCCGCGGGCCCAATTTGACGTTTCGAGGGATTGCAGAAGTATAACTCAACGGAAAAATATGAAAAACATACGAAACGATAGCAAATTCTTTCTAGTTTGTTTTATTAGTTGATTACTTTTTGATATCTGCTACAGTAACCCCACGAAAATTCAAAATGTGCGCGCCACCCCCAAAAGTCGGGGTCGGCGGCGGTCGGAGGGCGCGCGCCCGACTGATGGGGTGCTCTCACTTTTTGCTTTATATCTCGAGAACCATTAAAGATACTGAAAAACTGTTAACTGTAAAAATGTAGAGGAAAAAATTTTACACAACCTGGTTTGTATAAAAAACATTCAAAAATTTTTTTGACTTCTTAATGTGAAAAAATGTAAACTAACACCATGATCACATGCAAAAAATTCAAATTTTGTTACATTTTCTAATGCAGTTTGAAACGGCCAACAAAATGAACCTAATTCAAACTGGTCTAGGCGTTGAAAATTTTTGAGAAAAATTGACTTGAAATTTTCAAACTCAATTTCCAACGTTAAAAATTTTTTTTCGAAAAAAGTTGTCAACACAAAAAACAAAGACAATCATGTTTTCTGTTGAATAAAAAAAAGAAAATCAAAAAATGTTCACTTTGAACCAAGTTATGACTGTTCAAAGTTTGAAGTGGTATCTCAACAACGAAAAGTTTTCATGTTTAGTTATTGTCAAAATCGTGTTCCTTGGGTTGTGTTTAGGTAGTGTTCAAAATTTCTCATGATTTGAAGCAAAACTGGCCGAGAAATAGCGCGCGGGGGGCTTGTGACACCCCCATTTGAATACTTACTGACAGTGACTCTTAACATTTCTAGCGGTTCGGGAGAGGATTCGTAGAAGGTGTTACAATCATGAAACTAGACAGGAAATTAGGAAATCAGAAAATTCAAAAACTTGACCGGAAAGTCGGTAAATTAGAAAATAAGGAAACGAATGAACTTGGGAGGTTGAATTTAATGGGTACATAATTTCTATTTTGTTAATTAATGAAGTTCAAAGAGAGGACTCTGCTTACTTCAAGTTGCTGAAACAGTAAAACAGTATGTAAAAAAGTAGGTAGTTTCTGTTCCTGGATTTCTATGTAAACTATGTTGCTAGACTGTGTTGCTAAAAGCATTTTGCTCTCACCATTAGGAAAGCTTCCCGATTTCTCAATTCAATTCTGTGAAACTGTAATCTAAAAAACAGTGTTTCAAAAGATCAAAGTAAGTGTGTTTTGTTTTTTGATTATAATTCCCAAGGTTTCTGTGGTTGTTTCGACTCATTTGAAGCAGTAGACAGGAAACTTGAAAAAGAAAACAAGAGAACACAATTGGAAACGAGAACCTGATCTACATGAAGTTGGAAGAACGAATAAACGTGTTTTGAAAGATCTAGAAACACAAATCTACGAGTTGAAACTGGAAAACTTGTTATTTTCAAATTTGCATGATTGCCATCATGTGGGGTTTATGCATCGACGTTTCATAGACAAAAGTTATCATAACAAAAACTTGAAACAGTATTATGAACAGCAGTGATAAAACCTCTCGTTTCAGTTGTCGTTGTGACTCATTCCACGCGGTAGACAGGAAATAAGAACATAAAACAAGAAAACGAGATTGGAATCGAGAACCTGATCTATAAGGGAGACAGAATGATGAAATCCGATTTGAAAGATCTAGAAACACAAATCTATGAGTTGAAACTGGAAAACTTGCCAACTTCAAAGTTGCCTAATAGAGCCGTCGGTGTATCAATGTTTCACAGACAAAACTTATGAAAAGAGAAACTAGAAACAGTAGTTTTCACATCAGTTGTAGATCATCTTCATGAGCTTAGTTGTTGTTGTCACTCATTCAAAGTAGAAGACAGGAAACTAGAAAAAAAACAACAAGAGAACAAAACTGGAACTGGGAACCTGATCTGTGTAGGAGAGCGATAATACAAATCAACATGTTTTGAACTAACTATAAGTAAAAATCTGAGGGTTGAAACTGAAAAACTTGTCAATTTGACTTGTTCTTACAAAATTGAGTGCCCCCTTCTACTATCAATGTTTCAAAAATGATCATGACATTAGAGAAATTTGAAACAGAGATTATCAATTATTGAAGATGGTCACTCATTTTCTGCCCAAAAAGTTCCATTCCACACAAATAGAGAGAAAATTGGTGAAGAACAGAAACAAAAAGCGAGGGGGGAATGGAGGATTACAAGTGGATTAGAACAAGAGAAAGTAGAAGACAAGGGGTGTTTGTTGTTTGTTGTTTGAGGGGTCCAGGGGCCACTACATATTTTTTGAGCAGTACAAATTTTCCGTCACAATGAGCTGTTTATAATAACTTCATGTTTCAAAGTATCTTGAAACAGAGATTTTGTTTAGAGCGTCAATTATGAAATTGTTCGTTTTTATCGATTCACCAGAGTTTTAGGAAATTTCGGACCATGTTCAAAAAGTTGTCTTATCCAAGTTCGATCCGTTTCAAACTACGATTGATTTCAAAGTTCACTGTTACAAAAACCCTGGAACAGAAAATTTTTCTCAGTTCTTCAATGAGCGTGGCATTATGAGTGGTCTAAATCAGATAAAAAAACACCGAAAAGAAACTCAAAGAGGACCTTCAGAAGATAATTTTACAACTTTTACAGTTACAGAATGTCTAGAACAGTAAAACCTTTCATTAATGATCAATATCTGTTAGTCTTTTTCAAGATAAAAGAAGCCAGCTGGACTATTTCTGAAAAGAGTGAGTTTGACAATTTCTACGGTTATTAAGAGTCGGTGTCAGTTAGTATTCAAAAGGGGGTGTCACAAGCCCCCCGCGAGCTCGCGCGGGCTCAGTTTTGCTTCAAATCATGTGAAATTTTCAACATAGACTAAACAAAACCCAAGGAACACGATTTTAACAATAACTAAGCATGAAAATGTTTCGTTTTCGAGATATTTACTAAAACTTTGAACAGTCATAACTTGGTTCAAAATTGAAATTTTTTGATTTTCTTTTTTTTATTTAAAAGAAAATGTGCTGGGCTTTGTTTTTTGTGTTGACAACTTCTTTTGAAAAAAATTTTTTGACGTTGAAAATTGGGTTTCAAAATTTCAATCTAATTTTTCTCAAAAATTTTCAACGCCTGGACCAGTTTGAATTAGGCTCATTTTGTAGGCCGTTTTAAAATCTATCAGAAAAATAAGCAGGCTTTTCATTTTAGCGACCTAAACACACTGCTAAAAACTTTCAACATGTTTTTTCACTGTTTAAAATTTTTTTCCTAGTAATTGTGTAAGAAGAAAGTTGTGTAAAATTTTCTTCTTTACATTTTGTTAGTTGACCGTTTTCTAATATCTCTTATGGTTCTCGAGATATAAACCAGAAAGTGAAGGCACATTGTCAGTCGGCGGCGCGCCCACCGACTGCCGCCGACCCCAACTTTTGGGGGTGGCGCGCACATTTTGAATTGTTTTGAGATTACCGTAGCCGATAGCAAAAAGGGTTCAACTAATGAAATAAACTAGAGGAAATTATCTATCGATTCATATGTTTCATTAATTTTTCCGTTCAGTATTACTGCCGCAGTTACACAAAAGG